>CM052799.1:36159411-36220947 GCA_028533885.1 Nasua narica | reverse complement strand
GCAGACGACCAAGTTGAACTGCTTGTATATTACTGAGGCACCAAGGTATTTTTGTGAGTTGGTATGACAGCACCGCTTGCAATTCCTCCAGTATTTAATGGGAGACATTTCTATCAAAAGGCAGCCACAGCAGGATGACAAGGCAAAGTTGTGAGTTGAGTGGTTAAACACAATCCAGCTAAATGCTGGGCCTCACAGAACGGATTTCTGGAACAGGAAGTTAATTAGGGATTTGGAGTTTAATTTTGTAAACCAGTTGAAACAAGTGTAGGCTGGTGGCACAAATTAGTTAATTGTGGCTATATTGGAAGTGAAGTCTTCTTGTATAACTGCTGACTTTTTGTGTTCAAAAAAGTTTTGAATAGTTTTAGCTGCGTACATAAATTAAATAGTGGTTAAATCCCAAGGACTTCAGTGCTTTACACAATAATAAACCCACTTGTCCTCACAGTAGTGCCTGCAGGAGGCAGAGGTTTTTTAATCTTAATTTCGAAAGTGGATAAGAAGATTAAGAGTTTTAGCTACAGGCATGCAAGGAGGGATTTACTCCCACATTAAAAAGTAATGGGGTAATGCAGGAAAAAGGAGTATAAATTTCAAAATCTGTTTTGGGATTTCTGACTTGGCCACTTACTACCTTGGTGCCATTAGGTCTCTTATGTAACACGTTTGAGTCTTATTTTTCTCACTCATAAAAGAGATCATAATTCCTACCTTACATAGTTGCTATACAGTGAGCATTTAGCATAATGTCTGATACTTGCAGATATTCTGATGAGTAAGAATAAATATATATTACAAATAAAATGTTGAAAGTAACAGTGGCTGAGAAAGAAGTGTTTTGCTTTTTAGTTGGGTGGCTCGTTAGCCGATTCATGTCTCTAAAGGTAGGCAGTTAAGACTACCTGGAATCTACAATTATCAGGGACACAGACTCCTTTTATCTTGCTGCTCCACTATCTTCATATCCTGAATCAAGATGGCTCCCTGGGTTTTAGTGTCTCAGTGTTATCTCCCAGTGATAGAAAGGAGGAGGATAGAAGTTAGGGTATACTTCTTTCCCTTTTTAGGAACTTTCCAGAAGTTCCATACAATAATTTCTTTTATGCCTTACTGGGCAGAAATTAGTTCCCAGGCCAAACTCAAATGCAAAGGAGGCTGAGGAATATGGGGTTTTTTGTTTGTTTGTTTTTGCTTTTGCTTTCATGGGCACGTGTATATCCAATGAGAAATTGGGATTTTTTTTAAGGTTTTATTTATTTATTTGACAGAGAGAGATCACAAGTAGGCAGAGAGGCAGGCAGAGAGTGAGTAGGAAGTAGGCTCCCTGCCGAGCAGAGAGCCAGATGTGGGGCTCCATCCCAGGACCCTGAGACCATGAGCTGAGCGGAAGGCAGAGGCTTTAACCCACTGAGCCACCCAGGTGCCCAGGGATTTTTTTTTAATTGGGATTATGTTTTAAATAGAAAGAGGAAGATGGTTTACTCTAGCAATGTATCATGTTCATAAATGTTACTTCTGTCCCTTTGAGGACTACTGACCTCCATTATGTTTTAAGTATTTCCAACATCTCCTCTATGAATAAGAAAACTTTTAGGTACAAAAATAGGGTTGCAAAGAGGAAACATGTTTAAGAAGAGGGTCCATAGTGTTGCAGTCCTTCCCAGGTATCTTAGTCTGAGCTTTTATAGCATAGTACTGTACACCAGATGGCTTATGAATAACAGAAATTTATTTCCCACAGTTTTTGGCATAGTAGTCTGAGATCAGGGTGCCAGCTTGGTCAAGCTCTGATAAGGGGCTTCTTCTGGGCTTCAGGTGGCAATCTTCGTATATGCTCACATGGCAGACAGAGAGCAAAAGAACTGTCTCAGGGGTCTCATAAAGGCACTAATCCCATTCATGAGAGCCCCCCCCTACTCTGCTCATGACCTAATCACCTCCCAAAGGCCCTGCTTCCTAATACCATCACACTGGGGATTATGGTTTAACATATGAATTTTGGGGAGACTCAAGCATTCAGTACATAGCACCAAGTCTGGTGGTTTGGATTTTGCTTTTATCTCTTTGGACAGCAAAAGCACTGATGAGCCAGAGGCCTGATGCTTAGGGAATAGGCTGCTAGAGGCAATTATTGAACAAGTTGTACTTTTGAATCTTCTCCAAGTTCATGTGAAATCAGAGTGGGCCTCAGCCATCACTTGGCAGCGAAAACCCCATGTCTGTCCCTCTTGACTTGGTCTGCAGTCTTAAGCCAAATTAGGGAAACACTTTAAATGATAGATTTATTGTGGTTGTTCAATCATTGGCTGTTTCATCTTAAAACATGCAGATTCAAATCTAGTTTGGGGAACAAATGAATCTATTGGCACATTTGAAACTATAAGAGAAGACAAAATTTTGATGGGATATTTATGGCAAGATTTTAAATACATTGGCTTTTTAGGTTTTTGGGTTTGGGGATTTTTTTTTTAATGAACTCGGGTTTGTTAGTTGATGAGAAACTTGTAAGGAGGAAAGCTTTTTCCACCCAAGTGTAGGGAATGCTGGTAGCAATAAACTTGATTAAGTCAATACACGCATGTACTTTATTATGTAAAGCCTAAATCAGGATAAAAATAATATCAAATTAGGGAAAAAGTGTAAAGATTAAAGATATCCTAAAAATTGTAAAAAGTAATAAATACGTCTACTATGTAAATCACACAATACATTTGAACAGTTATAATCAACCTCGTTTGTAAGTTTTTACATCAGCACAATAACAGCTTTGTAATTAATGCATCAGCGATAGTAATGGGGATCTAAGTCAGTGAGACACCTAAATTACAGAACCATTTTGAAGAAATCAGTTTTATTGCTTTGAGGTCGGGAGAGTATTTCAAACTAAGGTAATAAAAGAATTACTTCCCAGCAGAGGTCTTAGAAAAGCTGCTCTGAATAGATGTTAAGTGCTTAAAATGCCAGTAGTGATTCCTGAGGTCTCAAAAGCAAGTGCTCATTCATTCATTGGAAAATATTTCGAGTACCTACTCTGTTCTAGGCACCAGATATTTAATTTTTATCAGACAAGTCCATGGGATAAGAAAAGAAGAATAATAAATAAGAAATAAATAATAAATAAGAAACACAGAGCAGTTACAGTAAAACTCAACTGGGAAACTACAGTGTGTTCAGTGATTACCAGAGAATTCCCCATCTACAAATTAGGGATCCAGGCAGGCTTTCTGGAGAATATAATCTGTACAGGAAGAGTTGAAAGGTGACTAGAGTTTACTGGAGAAGAATGCTTCAGGAAGAGGAAGAGCAAAGGAAAGGAACAGGGCAAAGAATGGCTTAGGAACTTGAGTAGCTTGGGGTTACTTCAAGTGTAAAGTGCCTTGTGAGGGCGGATGCAGACAGAGTAGGGCTACAGATGTGAGCAGGGATCTTACTGGGAATGACATGGAATCCAAATCAAGAAGCTTGGGCTAGGGGCACCTGGGTGGCTCAGTGGGGTAAAGCCTCTGCCTTTGGCTCAGGTCATGATCTCAGGGTCCTGGGATCGAGCCCCGCATCGGGCTCTCTTCTCAGCAGGGAGCCTGCTTCCCCTTCTCTCTCTGCCTGCCTCTCTGCCTAGTTGTGATCTCTCTCTCTGTGTCAAATAAATAAATAAAATCTTTAAAAAAAAAAAAAAGAAGCTTGGGCTTTATTCCACAGGCACGGAGGAGCAAAAGAGTAAAATCAAAGTAGCAGAATTAGAAGATCAAATTTAATTTTGATTATGTTCTTTAAAAAAAAATCACAATGGTGGCAGTGGGGAACATGGATTGGAGTGGCAGAAAAACATGAGGCAAGAATCTCAATTAGTAAAAATTCACCAGTCTGAGAGCATATGATAGCCTCAACTAAAGAAATGGCAATGAGAAGGGAGAGAGGCACTAAGGAATTAAGAGAAGGGGTTAAGTTCATAGGACCTAGGAGCTGATTAGATTAATGATTTGAAGAAAAGGTGAGAGTCAAGGATGAATCCTAAATTTCAAGCTTAGACATCAGGGAGCACAATAGACCTATTCAGTAAGAGAAGCAACATTACAGAAAAAATAGAGTAAGCCCAAATATAAGTGCTATTTGGGATTGTTGGTATTTGAAGTGCTTGTTGAAAACCCAGCTGAATATATGAGCATACAGGGGTTGACCAAATGTCTTTGGAACTCAGGAGAAAGGCTTGAGCAACAGATAGACATTTAGGTGTTCTGAGCATGACATCAGCTGAAACCATGGCACTGAATAAAATTGTCTTGGAAAGTATGTAACATTAAATGGTAGAGGGTCAACACCTCATCTCTGAAGCTGGTGGAAACTAAAGTTATGGGGTATAGGAAGCCTGTTTTTATAGTCTTAGATAAATGGTTTACAGTCATAATGTGTAAGTAATCAATTTACTAAGTAAAAATCAATATTGAGTCACCTGGTATGCAAATATTCCCATCTTTGAAATTACTAACATCAATACTGAGCAAAGTTGCTATTGTTGTTTGCTTTTCCTTTTTGTTTTGTATTTGTATCATCCACTACTGCGAAAAGTTGTGCTTTTTCTCCCTTGCAATAAATAGGTTTTCTGAATAAACAGAAATGCCCTGCCCCTTTGAGTGTTCAGTGGTAGTACTCCAGCGGTCAATGTTTTAGTGTTTTTTTATTCATTCATTCATTTGTTTATAATCCACATATTTTCAAAAACAACTGGAATTCAAATAGGATGTTTTTTCTCCTTTAAGCAAATTAAAGTTGGAAAAGACTCTAGAGAATGCAAGCAGACATGGTATTCAAGAGGAAATAGCCAGTTGGCATATTTTAAAGAATGTTTAGCTTTTCTCTATCACTTAGTGGTGCTTACAAAGCATTAGCCAATTATTTTTAAAAATGGGGCTTTCAGTTGAATGCTATTACTTATAATAGTAAATATTTTATTGCAGTAGCCTCAATTTGAAAGGGAGTCAAAGAATGGCCCATTACTTCTAATTAAACACATTAAAATTGTTTCAAATGTTCTAGGCAGCATTTAATATTATATAAATTTAAATGCTTTTTAAAGAAAGAAATAGTAAAGATTTTTTCCAAATATTAATAGCCATAATCCACACAATACTTTTAAAATGTATTAACCAATTCTTAACATGCTTTTTATGTATAGTTAGAAAGTGACTTTAAAAATGCAGTGAGAATTATATTCTGTATAAATCCGTTTATATGACTGCTGGAAAAGGCACAGCCTTTGAGACAGAAAATAGTGGTCACTGTTGCCAGAGTGGCTGGAGGGGTTCCATATTTAGGGACATGGGGGAACTTTTAGGGGTGAGGGAGTTGTTCTAGATCTTGACCATAATAGTGACTACATGACCACATTAACTTATTAAAACTTAACAGAACTGTGTACTAAAAAGGGTGAATTACACTTATATAAATTATATTTTATTATTTAAGCAAAAATTTACATGCAATCTTATAATAGCTTCATCCTGAATTCATGAGTAGGTACACAGAGAAATTGAAAGGCTCAGGAAATGCTCCCAACAGGTCACTTTTGCCTTCTGCAAAACATCAAGCAAGTCCATGCATGACAGCACTGAGAAGAGAATTGAAACTTTTGCCAGTAACCAGAATAATTCTGTCAGAGCAAGAACCACTTGGCATTTCCGCCACTGCTACTACTAGTCACCACAGTCTTGCTCTATAAAGATGTGTCTGGGAGCTCTGTTACTATCTAGCAAATCTGTTAGATGGCACTTCCTCTTGTCTCAAGCTCTTAGATGAAGAACAAAGATTCCTTTGCCAAAGTTTCTGTCTCCATTTCTTCCCCATTTCCCCTACATTTCTTTGATCCTCTCTCTAATCACAGTACAGTCTGGCTTTTTTTGTTTCATACTGTTCAAAATGTTGCTCCCTTCTCTGTCTGCCTTCTGTTGCCCCCTTTCACCTAAAGAACTGGATGCTGTTTTCTTCCCTTTCATCCTCAGTCTACCGTCAAAACTGCTGTTACCTCAAACCTATCCAATAGGTATAGAAGCTCAATGCGTGTCAGTTAATCTACCCTTGGGCAAACAGCTACGATCTCCTATAATTCTTTACCCTTGTACCTTTAGCTCCAAATTAATCTTGAACTGATGAACTTAGAAGATCAAAGGAGAATTTTATTTAATGTGTGTGGTGTTGCCCCTTTCAGGACTTGGGTATTAGTTGAATAGAGATTGACATCCTTGCTCCCTATCTACAGAGAAGGTACTCATCCTGTCCATTAATTTGTCTTTATTCAGCAGTGGGAGCTGTCCCCAGCACTAGGAATACCCAGGTGAATACAAAACAGCCAGAGCACTTAAAGAGACCACACATAGTATATTCACAGTTTGGAAAAGTTAGCCATGGAATCGACTATATGATCAAGGTGACTATATAATTCATTTTACAAACTGAGATATTTTGAAGAGAAAGGGGGCACTGCTAGCAATTACCTTCAAGAAAACACATATGAAAAAAAAGAGAACACATATAAACTGTACTGGTCTGAGGAAACTGGACATTGCCCCCTTGTCTAAAATGGGAGTGTATAGAAGCGAGGAAGAAGCACCGAGAAGAGATACTGTCTCAGCCTTGGGAGCTGAGAAAGTAACTCCGCAGAAGGAGGGGCATCTCACAGGATGCAACCCTGGAGCTATGTTTTGAAGGATCTATAAAATCTAACAGAGCAAAAGGGTAGGGAAAACACCATCTAAACAAAATGGCAGATGGCATAGACAGAGGTGAAATTGGGTATTTTTTCCGATTGTGTCTTTACTAAAGTTCATATATGATCTGGAAAATAAGGAGGCCTGACCTGAGTTCTTTTCCAGAGAGAGTACCATCTCTCTCTCTCAGAGGAGGTGAACATTGGCTGATCATTTTTGTTAAAGGGAAGATTGAGAGACCCGAGTAAGTATACAACAGTTTAAGAGAGTAGAGAATAGCCCTCTTCCCTCTTTGGGTTCCCTAACCCACACCTCCATTTCTCTCACGCTTCTGGCTATAAAGAAAAGAGGAAAGGGTACATTTGCTCCTTACGTCCCATAGCCTATGAGAAGATTAAGCTTGTATTTAACAATGAAGATAATCAAGAGAAGAATCTGTGCAATCCAGACTTTTGGGTTAGGATACGGTTCTTGGGAAGCCGTCCTAATCATTTCCTCTCTGCCATCCCACCCCCTTCAACCACCAGAACGTGCTTACGGAGCTTCTCCCATTAACCATAGACATCTAAGTTTCTGTGTATGTATTTGCATCATTATTTACATTAACCATTTATGCCTAATTGGCATGCAGCATACTAAGTACTGTGCACATTGTTCACTGTGTTGGATGAAGCTAAATGTAGTTTGATTTCCTACTTGACTTAATTTTAACACATGGAAAGAGCAAAACATCAGAATCAGAAAGGTGTGGGTTCAGTCTTAGCTCTTCACTTACCGTGTAGGTGGAGCCAGGCACATTATTTAACCTCTGAGTCTTATTTCCTTATTTGCGAAATGGGGCCTTATTGCAAAGTTAGCCCGTCTGTTAGGTGGTATTTTCTTGGCACATACTCTTGGCAAAGGTTGGACAAAAATACTAACCTTCCCTGACAAGCGAAGAAAGGATGAAGTTTCCTCTGGAAAAATGATGTCCACCTCTGTCTCTGCTCCATTTCTCTCACATTTCTTTATCTCAGGGGACTCGAGTTGCAAAGATAAAAATAGGATAGTGTGTGTGAAGTATCTCCTATCGTGGCTTCCAGATATGCTCTCGGGGAAAGGTACCCGGGAAAAGGTTCATGTTGCTTTTAGTATTAACTGTTTTCATCATGTTGCTCAGATATTTTAGGAGTAACAAGACTAGGTTTAAAAGAAGTGTGAGTAAAGACTTTTGTTTTTTACAACTCTCAACTGAGTTTTCCATTATTTCAACCTCCCTAAGTAAATAAATTTTACCTAAATGTTATTAAAGATATTGCTGCTTTCTTTTTTTTGAAACATTTTATTTATCTGAGAAAAAGAAAACACGGGTAGGGGGAGGGGCAGAGCAAAGAAAGGGACAAGCAGACTCCTCACTGAGCACAGAGCCTGATGCAGCTAATCCCAGGACCCTGAGATCATGATCTGAGCCAAAGTCAGACACTTAGCTGACTGAGCCACCCAGGCACCCCAAGAAATTGCTGCTTTCTTACTCTTCTTTTTTAAGATTTTATTTATTTATTTGTCAGAGAGAGAGAGGGAGCAGCAGGCAGAGGGAGAAGTAGGCTCTCCGGGGAGCAAGGAACCAGGTGCAGAACTCGATCCCAACCCACTGAGATACCCAAGCATCCTGGATTTGTTGCTTTCAAAAATCATATCAGCTAAATTTTACAGATGACCATGTGGTTCTTAAATCCATACTTCAAGTTTGATTTTTATGAATTATTAAAGTTAAGGCCACTTTAAATAATATTTTGTCAGGGGATAGCTGGTTAATGAATTTCAATGTGCTGGACATTGAAATTGACTTGAAGCCAGTTCCTTGTTAGAACTGGGTAATTAATTCATACCCATACTCAGAGTAAATGTTTTACTTACTGGGTATATTTACCCAAACCACATTGATTTGGTCATAGAGCATTTCTCACTCAAGCTGCAAAATTTCACACACGCTACAGCCCAATGTTCTGTATCCTTGTTTTCGCTGAAAATTGTAAGAAAAAATATATTAATGCTATTGTAGAAACCTATATTATCATCACATACCACCTTTGCTTTTTTTTCTGATAATGTGTTTAAGTTAGGAAAAAACAGATGCTTTCTCTCGAAGTAAGGATATTGATTCTTTTAACACTATCAAGTTAAAGGAAAAGGGTACATATCATTGCCTTTTGAATAAATTTTAAGAGAAAGGAGAAAGGGACAGAATTCTCATTTTATCCTGCCTTTTTTGTTCTTGTAATTTCCTCTGCTGGAGTATCTTTTCTCCTCTACCTGGAAAACCCGAACTCATCACTCAAGGTCCAGCTTATTTTTCATTGTGGTGGGAACTTCCCCCAAACCCAGTAGGCGAGATTAATTGCTCTTTCTTCTATTTTACCCTTGTGGTTTCTTTATCCAATTGTATCACCTAACGCAGTGTGTTATAACTACTTGTGCAGAAGCCCATCTTACCTGGGTTCTCAGAGAGCCTTTTGCTTATCTATCCTTGTAGCCTCAGACTCTGCTCCATACATGTTTGTTCATTTCAACATTCATTTATTCCTCAAATATTTATTTAACATCTACTGTTCCCAGTAACTATTGCTGCATAGCAAATCACCGTGAAAGCCAATGGTGTAAAAACAGTCACTTTGTTGGATTTCACTGTTTTGTGGGTCAGAAATTGCAAAAGGGCTGAGCCATGCTTGATTAGGTATTAGTTGAGCTTGTCTCCCGTGACCGTAGTCAGGTAGTGGCTAAAGCCAGCACAGCCCTGCTGTGCCCTGCGTTCTCTTTGGCAGCCCCAAGCCTTTTCCATGTGGTTTCTCCAGGTTGGCTAGTTTGTGTTTCCTCACTGCATGGTGGCTCTAGGGAGTTGAAATGTTTACAAGGCAGCTGCTGGGTTCATGAGTGAATATTCATGGTAGCAAGACGGAAGGTGAGTCCCCTAGGCTCAGAAGACACAACATTCCAATTTGCCAGCATTACACTGGTTATTAAGGAATCACCAAGCTAACCAGATTCACAGGAAGGGAAATTAGACCCTACATCTTGATGAGAGAGTAGCAAGATTCTAGGGGAGCAGGTGGGATGGGAAATCTTTACTGTGGCCACTTTTGGGAAGTGCGGTCTGGCATACCTCCCATGTGCCATGCGTTGCCCTGGGCTCTGAGGAAACCACACGAACAGGAAAGCCACAGTCCCTTCTTTATGGGACTTGCAGAAGGGAAATACAGAATGCAGATAAGTTGAGAAAACCTCATAGAAATTGCAGAAGGGAGAGGCAGAGTACATAGTTTAAAAAGATAATTTTTTAGTTGTAAAGAAAAAAAATATATATTATATATAATTATATAGAGTTGTTTTTTTTTTTAAAAAAAAGGCCTCATTAACTTTAGGGAAACTAACTTTGGGGTAGAAAACTAAATGGTAAGAAGCAATGGCTCATGCCAGGGATTGGGAGACGTGCCTTCCAGGAAGACACCCCAACAAGAACAAAGGCAGAGATGGGAATAAGATTGACTGATTTGAGAATGAGGAGGAAACCAGGGGCACCGAGGTGTCATGTGTGGACCAGGAGAGGAACAAAATATAGCCTCAGGGAAAAAAATAAACAAACAAATAAATGAAATATGAAGTCTCAGAGATGGGATCCTTAAAGACCATGATAAAAATGTTGGATTTTATTTTAGATAGAGTAAGAAGCACTGGAGGCCTTAATGCAGAGATGTGGCATGACCTGGTTAAAAGAGAACTCTGGCTGAAGTATAGAGTGGGTTGAAGAGAGAAAGGAAGAGAGCACAAATCTGTTCAGGAAGCAATTTGTAGTTGGCAGGACAAGATTGACTGGAGGCTTGATTTAGGGCAACAGTGGGTGAAATGGAGAAAAAAAAATACCATGTATTTTGAAGGTAGAGTTGGATAAATTTGTACCTTAGTTATAAAAAAATTTCCTACCAAGTGATCACATTTTATGGTTAGTTGTGCATGAACTATAGGTATGCCCCTCAGCCATTAGATTATGTCTTCAAAGGCTAAGGGCTAGTTCTTACTCTTATTTTCCGAAACACTGAGGGCAATTTAATTCCTCAAAAAATACCTGTTGAAGTGAATTTCATTCTTTTTTTGAGCAGTTTCCATTTCTTAAAAATACCTATATTTTCTTTTTCTTTTCTTTTTTTTTTAAGTAGGCTCCACACCTACCGTGGAGCCCCATGAGGGGCTGAACTCACAACCCTGAGATCAAGACCTTTGTTGAGATCAACAGTCAGGTGCTTAACTGACTGAGCCACCCAGGTGCCCTTATAATTTTATTTAATTTACTACAACAGTTTCTTTAAAAATATATAAAAATTGGCTTTTTAAATAAATTTCTACTTGAGGCTTTTTATTAAAAATAAAAAAGTTCCAGGGGCGCCTGGGTGGCTCAGTTGGTTGAGCAACTGCCTTCGGCTCAGGTCATGATCCCGGAGTCCCGGGATCGAGTCCCACATTGGGCTCCCAGCTCCATGGGGAGTCTGCTTCTCACTCTGACCTTCTCCCTTCTCATGCTCTCTCTCACTCTCTCTCTTTCCTAATAAAAAACAACAACAACAACAACAAAAAACCATGAAAAAAAATAAAAAAATTAAAAAGTTCCTTATTTTAATTCTTCCCCTCCCTGAACTTTAACAGAAAGAGAAGTAGATAGATGGGTGGATAGATGGATGGATGGACGGTAAAATGGATGACTAGGTTGAATGCCATTGCACTTTCATAAAAAAGAAATAAACATGTGTTTCAGTAATGATGGTTGCTGCCTCCCACATTCTGATGCTGGAAGGTGTTATTCATAATTTATGATCCATTATATAAGTTAAAATTCTTACTGCCTAACAAACTTAAAAACAATTGATTTAGCACTTTGACCTGTTTTCCACTTCCTGATTTTGTGATATTTTTAAATTCTATCTTAATGAAGATTTCATTGCTACAGCAGTTTCTAAAAGATGAGAGTGTTTGATTCTTTGTGAGTATCAAGTCCTGAAATCTTTAATTGAGACTGAATATATAAAAATCTATCTTGTTTGGGAAAAAATAATTTCCTGACTTTTATATTCAAATACTAAAGAAAGAGGCATGTTTAACTTTACCTTTAAGATTTTATTAGGCTCTTTATTTTCCACAGTATTTATTAATTTACTTAATTGAGAAATTGGTAGTATTTTAAAATTTTGCTATAAATTATATGTTTTTGTAGGTACTTAAAAATATTGATACTCCACTGTATTTATTATTTATTATTTCTTCATTACTCTAGCTTCATTTTAATAACTTGATTTGTCCTAGTTTATTTCATTTACATTTATCATGTTTCATTCCTAAAAGAACTTGAGACAGTTTATCAAAGTACACATGAAGTATACACTGGGGAGAAAAAAATTTTGGGGAAATTAAAGATGCCAGCATTCCACTTGCCTAGAATGTAAGTTATATTAATTAGGAGAGCCTCAGTTCTTACCAGGGAATCCTTACTGCCTCTTAGAGCATGATCTATAGTACATGTTCAATAAATCCTTGTTGGATGAGTATCTGAGGAAAGTATCCCAGTGGATCCATTCATGTATTTGAGATGCACGATTTTGGTTCAGAGCTTTCTGCTAAAAATAAGCAGACAAAAATATTGCCAATTACATAGTCTTTGATGTCCATAAGGTGAAATGAAACCATTTGATAGGGAGGTAAGCAGCTCTTCCTAGACATAAAAATGCAAATATGTATATCCAAATCCAATGGATTGTCATGAAGAGAACATTGAGTAATGTAGTACTAACAGTCCACATTCTTACAATATAATACAATGGCTCCTTGGAGTGCTTGGGTGGCTCAGTTGGTTAAGCATCTGCCTTTGGCTCAGGTCATGATCTCAGGGTCCCGGAATGGAGCCCTGAGTTGGGCACCCCGCTCAGTGGGCAGTCTGCCTTTCCCTCTCCCCGTGACCCTCCTCCTGATTCATGCTCATTCTCTCTCTCTTTCTCTTTCAAATGATTAAACTAAAAAATCTTTTAAAAAAATACAATGACTTCTCAATGAGTATTAAAGGTTTTTCTTTTTCCTTATTCTTTGCAATGCAAGCGTAACTTTGAGTATTAAGACTTAAGGCTCTTGAGAAAGAGGTAGACCACATTCTTCTAGTTAATTTTCCATGCATATTATTTCTCACATGTATGTTTTTAGTGAGCTTGAAATAGAAATTGCTTCAAGGTTATGTTTGGTGTTAAGAATGTAGGGTACGCAGAAGGGGCTGGTGTGAAAACGAAGAGTCAGTGCTTATAAAGAGTCAGTTGAACTAATATTAATGTTTATATCATCTGATTAAAGGCGTGGTGGCTCACCAGTACCTGTGTGAATAGACGATGATCACACCTCTGCATGGAGGAAGGACAAGAAAGTGCAGGTTGTTAGGCCTGAGATTTTTCTCAGAAAACATTTTGGGACCCACTCAAAGTTATGAATGAACATGTGGCCTAAGACTCTACATTCTTGAGGGGTGCAACATGACTTCTCTTTCTTTTTTAAGTGAGGTAATAGTTGGCACACAATGTCACATTAGTTTCAGGGGTGCAGCATGGTAATTCCATAAGTCTCTGTGAATCCCTGCACCCACCATAAGGGTAGCTACCATACAATGCTATCACGATACCATTTACTGTATTCTCTATGCCGTGCCTTTTACTTATGTGACTTACACCTTCCACCCATGTGACTTACACCTTTTGTAATTGGAAGCCTGAATCTCTTACTCCCCTTCACCCATTTGCCCTTCCCTCCATTTCCCTCCCCTCTGGCAACCACCAGTTTGTTCTTGGTATTTACATTACCACTCTACTTTTGTGCAAGATAATTTTTAAGGAGCTAGTCACCAAATGTACACAGTCATCCTGAGGGAAAATCTTAATAAGGTGCATCTAAAAAGGCTAACACTGAAGCATCCAAGACAAAAAGTTTTCGAACACAATCTCATTATCATTGAATGAGTTGAGGTGCTAACAGGAGTTACCAACCTGATGTCCACAGAACATTAAATGATTCAACTTGAATTGTATCACATTTGTTATTATTGTTTTGTATGTCAATGTGTTTGTTCTGCATGGAGTTCTCACACTTCTCAAATATTCAAAGAACTCTCTATCCCGGCAAGTTTAGTTATACTGTGGAAGTAAATGGCCACTTACACATGGATGAATATCTAAAATAGAAGATAATGTTGGAATTGGGATAATGGGGCCAGAACAATGTTCTATATGCACGAACACAGTATCAAGGCAGATGTTTTTGGGGCCACTCTCGATTTGTGATATAACCTTGTCCTCCCTATATAGAAGATTGCTTCTGAATCTTTCATATTTGTTAAAATAACAAACATGTATTGGAAAAAGACTATGTACGTGGCACTAATTTGTGGTTGCTCATATCCTTTAGGGATTTGGTAACTGTAGCTAAGGACTAATTCAAGGGAATTACTCAGAATTATTAGATAAGTTGCAGAAACTGACTCAGGGATGGACAGAAAACTGAGTGGCTTCAGAAATCCTGGCAGAAGGGATTTCAGAAGGGATTGCAAGTACTGGAATGAATGAACTAAGTAAGCATCATTTTTGTCTTTGTTTCACAAATTAAAGTTGAAGAAGGGAGAATCCAATAGGCAGAGTTTAGAATACTGTTACTCAAAGTGTGGTTCCCAGGAGCACCAGGGTGGCTCAGTTGGTTAAGCATCCGACTCTTGATTTTGGCTCTGGTCATGATCTCAGTCCTGAGATGGAGCCCCGCATTGGGCTCCTCTCCTTTCTCTTTGGTGTCTGCTTTCCTATAGAGAATGAATGTATTTTGATGTTCTCTTTACCATGCAGTAAGAGACCTTGCCCTTACAGAAAGGGCCTGGTTGTACACTTGAGCCAGGTCTGTCTAATTCAGAGATAAAATATCAGAAAACCATGCTGCTGACTTAAGCAGTTTTAAATCAGCTTTATGTATAGTATAGGTAATAGAACCGACATTGTGATTTTCATTGATTTCACTTGAGTCTCTCTCAAGCAGGAAAGAATAGTGTCAAATATGGTGCCAATTTGAAACTTAATAAGTATTCTCTTTAAGGTTTTCTTTTAAATACGTGAGCCATTAGAGAGTTATTTATTTGTCTTGTTTGGTTTACTCTCTCATTCATAGGAATATTTATCATTTTTGCAGATACTTTGTTATGTAAGGATTTAAATGTTTCAAATGGATTACCTCGGCCCCATGAATTACTTAGATGAGTAGTTTTGTATAATAATTCGAACTGGAAATCCCTTCTTAAGGGCCTTTTGTTCTATTGGCTTGAGTCCATTTTAGAAGAAAAAACAATTGCATCACTGCTGTAACAAAGACTGAGCTCCAGATCTATTTGCCATGATAGACATGCTTTTGGAAAGGTTTTTTATAAAAGTAATGCTTATGTTTCTTTACTGTTGGTTCTCTTATGAATATGAAGAAGTGTTAATTGATATGAAAGAAAGTACTTCTCTCTAGGATGTCAGATGCCTGTTTCATGTAATCTGCATATCCCAACCAAATAAAAACGCCACGTGTTATTAGCCTAGTGCTTACTCAAAAATGGGATAATTAACTGCTGAATCTTCTCCGTTCTGCTTCTCTTTACCTTGGAGATTTTCCAACCAATAAATCACTAACCTAACACTGTTGAATTTGTAAGACAAAAACCCAAAATGGTATAGCTAAAAGAATGAAAATTCTAATATAATTTTCCTAAAGAGTGTGTGCATGTTATCGTTGTACTCAAGGGGCAGAAGTTCTTTCACCAAGCGTTTGGGGCTGAGCGGGAGCTGCAAATGAGAACATGCACTCCGTGCTCTTTTTCACTGACACTTATTTTTCTCATGCATTTTCATCAATTTATATTTGCTTTTCTTAGCTGTCATTATTTATCCTGTAATATATGCATTGTGAGTACTTTTCTCTTACGGCTAATTGTAAGCATCCATCTCTTCGAATATGTACTCGGAAAGTGAAGTCCAAAATAGCCTTGTTATTTTCTATACAGCAGTTTAATCATTACAATCTCATGTGATTTCATCTCCACTGAGATGTGCTTCCTGAGAAAATGTGGAGTTGTGGCGTGTTTGTTAAAATTCAAGTTGAATAAATTACCGTAATATTCAGAGCATAGGCAAGGGTAAAACAATATATCTAGAAATCCTGCCTTGCATGCACAATAGGCCACACCGTTCCCACTGGAAAACATACTGTTTAATTGGATGGTTATATGTCATCATAAAGTACAGGTCAGTGTTGCCTAGATAACAGTCAACTTTCTGAACAAATAGCTTTTCTTAACAGCCGTAAATTCAGTGCCATCACTGAATTATGGAATGGACCATTCGAGCAGCTTACAGCAATTAAGTTTACTTATCCCAAACTAACCATAGACTGCACAGAGTTAAGTAAAATAATTAACCTCTTTTATTATGAAAGGGAAGCCTGATAAAAGGCGATATATAAAGGTATATTGTAAAACTGATCAAGGAGTCAAAAATGCCACAGTGATTTAAATTCTACATTTTCAAAGGAAACTGGAATCTCACATTTCTGAATGTTAATCTCATAAATCTTTGTTTAACTTTTTGTGCCAAGACTTAGAGACACTCATTGTTATCTACATTTTCAGCTCCATCCATTTGCAGCAAAACGTGTTCCCAGAAAGCTTAGAAAGCAATTTCATTTATACTGAAGTACTATAAAATTTTCACTTTGGGTCTCTGTAGGGAAGCATGGGTTATCGAAGGTTTTCTTTTGAGAAACAATTACTCCATCCATTTACTGAATATTGTTTATTTTTATGTTGTGTGAAATGCCCTGTGGGCCTCTTAGATCTTACTGGAAGAACCAATTTAGGAAGAAAATACCCAATTAGCTCAAAATTTTACATTGTACAGAGTTTGCATTCTTTGAGAGTCAATATGTTTATATTGAAGTCTGTGTGATTCCTAAGTTGTTAGCCTTGCTTTTGAAGCTATTCCTCATCTTGGCATAGTCATGAAGATGGGTTTGCTCATTTACAGCTATTAAACCTCACGCCCTAAAGGTTTTGTAGTTCTTCCAATATCCCTAATAGTTCTATATTTATAGTGGAAGGTTAGCTATTATGCTAATTCATAACATGTGAAGGTATCTGCAGTTGCCTGTCTCTGTTCTGTGATATCCAAATCAGAAGGTCTGAGCTTTGGGTGATTATTTATTCTGTCAACCAGAGACATTTTTACTTTGGTTACATGCTTGCTAATCTTGGAAGTGGTCAGTTGCGTGGTTTCCTGGGGCTTCCAATTATACCTCCAGCCCCTATGTCAGAGCAGATGAGGTTGCCTCACTATTTAAATATATTTACGCCCTTCTGATAACCATTTCCTAGCTTGCTTTTTTTCCTTATTAAAATCTCCAGCAAACCTGCAATTTTGGGGGAGACTAGTAATGGGAGGTAAATTTATTGAGCAAGGCTATGGGTCAAGTCCTATCCTCTCTGAGGGTCATGGCCCTAGATTTTTACAGATAGGACTAGCAAGCAAAATGGGTCGGGAGCATCACTCTTGTTTGTACTCATTCAGACTTTTTTCAATAACTTCTCTCTCACTCTTTTTCTCTCCCTTCCTCCTTCCCTGTCTCCCCACCTTTATTTTTAGTCTCTCCCTGTTTCTTCTTTCCTCATAGTAAAAGTACATTGATAGTCCTCTTATCCTAGGAATTTCTAAATTCTCTTCATCCTGCCTTCTATTGTCTCAGCTTTCTTTTTTCCACATACATATTTACACAGTTGACCCTTGAACAACATGGGGGTTAAGGGTGCCAATCCCTTGCAGAGTGGAAAATCCAGTGTAACTTTGTTTCCCCAAAAACTTAACTAAGAGCCTACTATTGACTGGAAGCCTTACCAATAGCTTAGTCAATTAACACATATTTTGTATGTTGTATGTATTATATATAATATTATTATAACAAAGCATGCTAGGGAAAATAAAGTACTATTAAGGAAATCATAGGAAAGAGAAAATGCATTCACAATACTGTATTTAAAAAATCTGCAAATAAGTGGATCTATGCAGTTCAAACTCATGTTTCATGGGTCAACCATATGCATATTCATGTGCATATGTATAGATATATTTAAATATGGCAGATGTATATGCATATATATGTGTATGTGTATATACATGTGTATGTGCATAATGGTCTGCACATTTTCTGAATTTATTTTTTTATAATTTCTAAAATCCTTAGTGCCTTGCAACCTGCCTTCACTACCAATCCCTGTTCTTCTCTAGAGATACACAATCATTTGTTCATTCAACAAGTATCTATTTTGAACATTTACTCTGTGTCAGGATTGGTTCAAAGCTCTAGGAATTTAGTGGTGAGTAAATCAGACACTCTCAAGACACCCTCCCTACCTCCAGAGAGCTTACAGTCTCTGAGCTTACTAGAGAAGAAAATTAATCAAATAAGCACACAAATGTGTAATTGGCCGGTTGTCAAATGTTATAAAGCAGACACAGAAGGTGTATCATCATTTACAGGAACACCTCATCTGACCCATGGTTCAGGGAAGTGGCCAAAATCTGAAGGTTAAGTACATGTTAACCGGACATAGGGAACAGTATTCACAAAGGCACCAAGTCAAGAAGCTTAAAAGCATTTAAAAGAAAGTATGTGTGACTGAGGAAAAGCAAACAAGGGGTAGAATCACAAAGCTTCATGAAATTAGGGAGAGTTGGGGTCCTGATGAGAAAATATGTCTCAGCCTTAGACCGTAAGCATTTTTCTCCTATAGGCAGTGTGATCCCAGAGAAGCAGTCTAAAACGGGATTGGGGGTTATGGCGGAATTACATGATCAGACTTCCATTTCTTTCAGGTTACTCCCCGTGTTTCTCAAAAGAGTCTCCACATGTGAAGTGTTTGGTTTGCGTGTGTCCCTCTGCAGGGTCTCCTCTTTCTGTTATTATTGCATACTATCTAAGAAAATCTTTGTTCTCTGAGAAACTAAGGTATAGAGATTTTTCTTCGATGATCTCTTTGAGAAAAGTGACCAGCAGGTATTTTATACCCATCAAAGTGGTCAGGGTTCTATGAGGGAAATCAGATATTACACCTTTTTCACAGTTACCTAGGAAAGTTCTTGGCATTTGTAACCATTGTACTTTGCCCCTCAAATTAAAATACAATGTTCTATGTTCCCTGATTACTTTCTAGGCCATTGTTCTCAAACCCTTTTGTTTCAAACATGCCTTGACATATTAAAAAAAAAAAAAATCACGTGAGCAACAGACATTCATGGCCAATCCACCCAAGATGATGAGCAGGTCTCTGTGTCTCTGTGTGCTGGCTCTAATTCCACCACTTTCTCACTCAATAAAATGGAAGTATGATTTGAGTGAAAGTGAATTACAGGTCATCAAAGGAATATATATGTGTAGGTAATATAAAATATATTAAAAACACATGTGTGTAATATAAAATCTGTATCTTGTATATTTTTGATACATAAACTCAGACTAATCACATTTTTGACACTCACCTCCAAATCTTGCATCAAGCAGGATGATACTTAGAAATTGAGTTGAGATCATCCACTACAGTCCAATGCTCTTAGTGTCCTTCCTGTCTACTGTAGAACCTAAAAGTTGGAAACACTTACTGATCATGGTTTACAAATATCATGTCATGCTGACACTGGGGTTGGAAATTTTTTTAAAGAAGTCGACCTTGTCTTTGGATAGATTTGACACTCACATACCAAAGATATAAATCATACAAGATAAAAGTCATCCTAAGTGTTAAATGTATGGTATGGTAGTAAATATTTTAGAAATTCAAGGAAAGGGGAAATAATTATGGGTAGACAAGATGAGCAATTAAGATTCGTGGATCTGACCGATAGGTAAATGCATTCTCATTCTTCTTGCTCATTTCAAGTGATACTTCTAAGAGGCATTTCTGAGGCACACTATCATGGAAACACTCCTTACGGCTATTACTCTTTATTGTATCACCCTGTTTGTCTCCTTCAGAGTACTTCTCAAATATCTGAACTTGGTTATTTATGCTTGGTTATTTATGCTGCTCAGTAGACTATTAATTCCATGAAGATAGGGACTTTCTATCTTGTTCACACCACAATCCCAGAGAGTCTCATAATGCCTCGCACATGTAAGACACTCATTTGTATCTCCTTAATTAATTAGTTAGGTACAAATCTTTAGGTACTTTAAGCATATGCTCAGAAATTCTAATGTAAGTTTCATTTGTACTGCCCAGATTCCTTGAAATAGCTCACAGGTGACCATGAACGTGTTATTTTGCAAAATTTGGATATATATTGGGTCAAATATGATTCTCCCAAGTTCATTGTGGAAGAGTTTCTCAATTCTCATATACTGTTTCAAACTTAAGGGAATTTGTGTCATGTCTATTTTTTAATTTCTCCAAACTGATAAGGCTAGACCCTCATGAACAATCTACCACACCATATATTTCTAGAAGACATTTCAAACTTATTTGATAAAGGCATCCCTGAAAGTAGGTATAATTTTAAATAATGTTGTTAAGTAATGCTGCATAAAAATGTCAAGAAAAGTTCAAATTGTTAGAGCATCTTTTCTTACTCCAGTGTGTGTGTGTGTGTGTGTGTGTGTGTGTGTATGTGTGTGGGTGTGGGTGTGGGTGTATGTGTGTAAATTTTCTTTTAGTGTTCTTTATTCCCAAGAGGGCTAAGGACTGGTTTATCTAGCCATTGAAATCCTAGTTTAAGGTGATACTTCTATTTAAAAATTGTGATTTATATGGGAAAAATGACTATTATACACTTATTTGTCTAATTTGTATTTTTATTTAGAATATCTTTTTTAAAAGATGGAGGACTTAAAATAGCCAATGTCAGTAAAGCTGATGTTGGAACTTACACCTGCATAGCAGAAAACCAGTTTGGAAAAGCAAATGGCACAACGCGCTTGGTTGTTACAGGTAGGTACATTTCTT
The DNA here is from genome assembly GCA_028533885.1 of Nasua narica. NCBI lineage: Eukaryota > Metazoa > Chordata > Mammalia > Carnivora > Procyonidae > Nasua > Nasua narica. Next base: position 36,200,184 of record CM052799.1, on the reverse strand, counting down.
AAAGATTACCTTATGTAGAGATGAACACTCGTATGCTATTAAGATCAAAGAAAAAAAACAGATTTTTTACAATATGCAGTGCACTGTGAAGGTAGAGCCTATTTCCACTGTTATTTTTAACAGGTGGAAGTCAAGAGAACAAACTTTTTTCACACACCACAGTGTGCACCAGGGAACGCATTAGTTATGTGCTGGTATGATGGGCAGATGAATTACAAATAGCATATTCTGATGATCAACTTTTATGCTATTCTTTTATGTCAGATCTTTTGAATGCAGTCTTTCATAATATCATTGATATTTTCTGGAGATATTTAAGTCCATGGAATAATCTTTGCCATCAGTGAGAATCACTTAGAGTTGTGGATATACATTGTTTATGTATTCATTTAAGAAAAAAAATGAATACCTATGATGTGTCAGGTGCTTAGCCTATGTTGGCAAACAAAATGACAAAGATGCTGCCCTCATGAATCATACCTTCTACCAGAGGTGGAAAGAAAACATGCAGTAGGAATAAAAGAGAGGAAATTATTAGAAGGAAAAAATTGCAAACAATTGAGAAAATACAGAGTAGTGCATGGTAGAGATAAGCTGGAGCAGAAATACCATGACTGGAGTAGATCCGCCCTGTGAGAAAGAGAGGTTTAAACAAAGATTTTGTGGATATGGAGGAGTTAACTTATAGACTCTTTGGGAACATTCATGGAGGAGATTTATAGACCTTGTTAAGACTTTAGCTTTTAGTTGAAGTGGGAAGGGGAGGCTGGTGCAAATCAACAGGGGAGTGGCATGATGTGAAAATTTAGTCTAGCTGCTCCGAGGACACCACACTGTGGGGAATCAAGAGTTGAAACGGAAGAGATCTCAGAAGCCCGTGGCTGAAAACCAGACTGGAGATGATAATGACCCAAGTGAAAGTAGCAGCAGAGGAATTGATGGGAAAGGATCAGATTCTGTAAATACTCTGCTTCTAGAGTCAACAGGAGTTCCTAATGAATTGGATGTGAAGCCCAAGAAAAAGGAGACAAGCATGGTTGCAGGGCCTTTGGTGAATAACAGAAAGAATGATAGTCAAGACAACTGAGCTGGGGAGGTTGTACAAATTTGGGAAGAGGTAGACCAGGAGTTCAGTTTGGATGTGTTCAGTATGAAATGTTGATTAGGCTCTATTTGTGCAAAGCATACTACAGTATTCTGGCATTAGCAATAAATCCAACGTTTCAGTGAGTTAAAAGAGCAAATACTTTTTTGCTTATACGGCCAGTCCATGGTGGGTCAGCCAGCTATACTGTCTTCATTCAGGTGTAAAGGGTCCCAGTGCCTCCACCATCTGGCACATTGTCCATCACAGTGGAAGAGGAAAAACTACACATCAGATGGTCTCTTAGTTCTTCCAGGCTTCTGCCTGTCAGTGCCACACATAACTCCATCTTACATTTCTGTGGCCAAGCATTAGCATTGGGTTATGCCTGAATTCAAAGGTGTTGATAATTTAATACTACAGTATGTGTTCAAGGAAATTGTGGCAAACAATAATATCTATCATAACACCCAAGTGTGTGTCCCAGAGAGGAATTTGGTTATATGAATCTGGGTTTGGGGAGAGTGGTGAAGGTTGGAGATACACATTTGGGAGATGTTAGAATATAGGTATATACTTGAAAAGCAGACTCACTAAAATCGCCGAGAGAGTGAGTGAAGACAGAGAATGAGGAAAAACCAAAGACTGAGTTTGAGGCAGTCTAACATTATGCAATTTAGAAAGAGAAGAGGGACCAGAGAAGGAATGACTGGCACAGATGGTTCTAGAAAACAGAGTTTGGTGTCCCAGAAACCAAGCAAAGAAAATGAACTGACAAGAACACAATGATCAAGGGTAGTAAATGCTGCTGTGAGAGGTCAATTAAGTAAGATGAGATTGGAAAATGTGCCATTGGTTTGCAGGGGGTGATTACTGGGAACCTTGACAAAAGCAAATGGGTTGTGAGAAGCCAGAGGCTAACTGGAGTGGATTAAAGAGGGAATTTACTAGAGGAATTGTAGACAACATGCATAAATGATTCTTTCAAAGACTCTTGCTACAACATGGAGTCAATGAATGAGGAGCAACAATGGAAAAAGGGAGTCACAAGAAATTTAATTCACAGTAGATGGGAGAACTGTTATGAGGATAGGGAGAAGGAAATGCACATGGGGACACTGAGGGGGAAAACACATTAATTAACATTGTAACTTAGCATCCCTCTTAGAGCACCTGTTCCATATGTCTTTTGTGTGGTCTTTCAAACATTTGAGTCTATTTAAATTTTGGTAGCAATGCATTTTTGAGTCATTAAAAGTCAATGAGAATTCAGTGGTTTCTATATCTAACCGCGTATTTCACAAAGCAATAAAACTAACTTAATATCGATTTTGTAGTAATATTACAACTCTTGTTTACAGGTGACTTTAATTTTTAACTGATAAATTCTATAATTCAAATATCCTAATTCTTTTTAACAAGAATTTGTGGATCTGATGATACACATTACAGATCTGCATAAAAATGTCTCTATTAATCTTGAAGACTTTTAATCAGGTACCCTAAATGTTAGATTAACCATGAGCTTGTGAAAATGCTTTCATCAAAATAAAAATGCTAACGTTTTACTTGAACCTTTCCTGTTTCCTTAATAGAACCAACAAGAATCACTTTGGCACCATCCAATATGGATGTCTCCGTTGGCGAAAGTGTCATTTTGCCCTGCCAAGTGCAGCATGACCCCTTGTTAGACATCATGTTCACCTGGTATTTCAATGGGGCCCTCACTGATTTCAAGAAAGATGGATCTCACTTTGAGAAAGTTGGTGGGGTAAGTTGTGCCACTTTCCTTCTGCTCTTTATATCACTGGTGGCTCTGACACATTGTCCCTAAAAAAATACCTGGCCCATATATGTAGCTTGAGAAATGTTTGTTCTATGATTAAATCTGCATTCCCAATTCTGTTGTCATCTAATTTTATTACTGGCTTTCCCAGAGTGAGCACAGTTACTTCAGCCTATGAATTATAATTTTAATTCAAATTGATGTTTGTTTTATTTATATCAAATACGTAATTATATCTATGACCATAATAATTTTGTCATTATTCCTCTATGGGTGGGAAAGTTTTCGTGTACAGGTACAGTTTTCAACATGACATATTTATTATGAAGTTGAAACAACTTCATAATAAATATAAAATAGCAATAGCTATTAAATATAAAATAGCAAATGTGAAACTCACATTTGCTAAGTACTCCTTTGTGTCAAGCCAAGAGCTTTATCTGTATTAATCCTCAACATCACTCTGGCCATTAGCAGCGAGAGTTTTCATTTTACAGATTCACAGACTAAGGATTTGAGCACTTTACAGTGACCTCATTAGTGTGGACCCTAGATTCAAGCCTAAATCTTTATGTGCTCAAAATACAAATGTTTTCTTATGTCCCATTCTGTCTCCTCATTTGTGTTGGTTCTATGTGAGGAATAATTACAGAGTTCAAGGAAGAACCTTCCCTTTGAGGAGAACCATTAAGAAGGGACTCAATGTTGATGAGCCACACAAACTAAGAGGAGACCCCCCCCGCCCCGAAGCTGATCACGTAACTGTGAATCCAGATTCAAAAGGCCAGTTGCCCTTGAAGGCCTGTTTGCATTGACTTAGGAACAGCTTCATTCTGGGTAGCTAATATGTCAGTGGTGTAGAATAGAGATCAAGGTTTGTCCTTGGGTGAAAAAAATAAAAATAAAAACAACAAAAGATGGCCTGATGGACAACTCAGTTTTATTCATTTCACAGAGATTTCATATTAAATGTAAGTATATGTACACACAGATATATCAACCTACTAGGATCATGTGCAACTTAAAAGGATGATGTTATGACTTCAATTGTATGCCCCCCCTAAAAGATTTGTTCAAGTCCTAAAGCCTAATTGTAAAATAATAGAATATGTTGATTTCTGCTCCTGAGTCCTGCCACAGAGCTCCTAAAATCCTTGGAATTTCCTGGGTGACAGGAGTGTTTTTCTTCTAAAACACTTCTAAAGGTGCCTCTCTGTCGGCTTTGGAATAGCGTGAGGATGAAGGCTGGTCACCAGAAAAACCATGATTAGAAACTTGAAAGTTTTAGCTCTATCACTCATCCTGTGAGAAGGGGAGAGGAGCTAGAGATTGAATTCATAATTGATCGGGCCTATGTGATGAAACTTCCCTTAAAATCCCAAAAGTATGGGGTTTCATAAGTTGGTGAGCACATTTGCATGCTGGGAGGGGGGCACACCTCTTCCTGTGTACCTCTTCATCTGGCTATTCTTCTTCCACCTTTATTATTTCCTTTATAGTAACTGGTACATGTCAGTAAATGTTTCTCTGAGTTCTGTGAGCCACGCTAGCAAATGATTGAACCTAAGCAGGGGGTCGTGGGAACCCCAGTTTACAGCCAGTCGGTCCAAGGTGCAGGTACCAGTCTGAGCCTTGTGATTGGTATCTAAAGTGGGGGGAGGGCAGTCCTCTGAGACTAAGCTCTTCTTAACTCATGGGATCTGATGCTAACTCCAGGCAGATAGTGTCAGAACTGAATTATAGGACATCTGGCTTGTGTCAGAGGATTCCTTGGTGTGGAGAACACACAGATACCTGATATCAGAATTGCTGTGGTATGTTCTGAGTACAAGTGTGGCAGCTGACAGGAAAGGAGATACGTAAATTTTTTTAGTTACACCACTACCTCACAGGGTGACCTTGTTTGAAATTAGGGTTATTGAAGATAACACTTAGTTAAGTTACAGTGACATCATAATGGAGTAGAATGGGGCCTAATCCAATATGACTGATGTCCTTAGAGAGAGATTTGATGAATGGGATAAAGGGATACAAGCTTGAAATTATAAAATAAGTCATGGGATAAAAAGTATAGCATAGGGAATATGGTCAATAATATTGTAATAACTTGCTATGGTGACAGAAGCTAACTACACTTACCACAGTGAGCATTTTGTAATGTATGTCATTGGAGATTCACTATGCAGTACACTTGAAACTAATATAATACTGCTTATGAACTATCCTTCAATAATAAACACTTCAAAGAGGGAAATTTAGACACAAACATCCAGAGAGAACACTCTGAAAAGACACGGACACCGAGGGAAGGTGGCGATGTGAAGACGCAGACAGAAATCAAAGCTATGCTTCTGTAGGCCAAGGAATGCCTGCAGCTTCCAGAAGTTGGAAGAGGCAAGGAAGGATCCTCTCCTAGAGATTTTGGAGAAGGAGCTTGACTTCGCATTTCTGGCCTCTAGAACCATCAGGGAATAAAGTTCTGTTGTTTGAAGCCACTCAGTTTGTGTTACTTGTTACAGCAGTCCTAGTAACTAATACAGATGCTCTCTTAAAAGAGAAACAAAGAAAAGCAGAGATGTTTCCATACCTAGCCATAGTAAAGTACAATTTCATTGCCATTTCTATTTTCTATCATGTGGCTTACTCCATTCTGACAGTTCAAGTTTCCCTAATTATTGTGACTGATTAAAGGCTTTCAAGAACTTCACCAATTGCTACAACCTATTAGCATTTCTTTATGATTATTTTAAATGCCCTTTAAAAAAAAGTCACAAATTTCTTCTATTGCACTAGGAAAAGGCATATGCCAGTGTTCTCAGCCAACTCTACCCCATGCTCAGGGTTTGTCATGTTCCTTTCTTTGTAGAGAAGGCAAAGGAAAAGAGAAAAGACTAGAATGTTACCTTCATAAAGCCCCCTTACCCAGTCTGGAAAAGGCTTCTCCTGTATCCCAGCTCTGGTTATAACCTTAATTCTTAGATAAAGAATCTTATTTGAAACATTACTTACTTTTGCTGTCTAATGTAGATAATCATGTTTGTGATTTATCTGCTGAATCTAAAATTGTTGATGGTGTTTTATCCAATGCAGTGTCCTCCATCTTAACTAATGCTAAAGAAATACCTAATGAGAGACTAGAAACCCAGAGTCGTTTAGTGTTAATATTCATCAAACATTCTTTTTATTTAAAGTTTATTTACTTAGTTTATATCATCTCTACACCCAACGTGGGGCTCAAACTCACAACACCCAAGTTGAAGAGTCAAATCCTCTTCCAAATGAGCCAGCAAGGTGCCACTCATGAAACATTCTTAGAGGGCTCACTTTAGCCTGAGCTAGATTACTGCTTTCTGTAAGAGGAGCTTGGAGTTAGGAATATTTAAGGCTTTCATGTAATTTACCTATTCCTGCCTTACCTATAGGTCCTATATTAAGTATAAAGTCATCTTTTCACCAGAATTAGGCATCTAAAACATGACCTTTCAAAAATTAACTCTATCACCTGCCATTTCTGTTCTTTTTCTAGCATGCTAGTTCATGGCCTGTGGATTTCTTTTTCTGACTTGTGCCATTAGTAACTTAATATTCCCTCATCAGTATAAAACAGGAAGCCATACATGATGACATTTCCCTTAAGCACGAGCAATTAAATAAATTAGTTTTCCGTTGCATGGGAAGGGAATCACACAACAAGTCTTGTCCTCTGATTGTAGTCATTGCAGCATTCACATTAATACCTAGAAAATTCTGCTTCTTTTTATCCAGTATGTTCCTAGATATATCCCTTAGTTTCAAAAGCAGCAAAATGTGAGTCGGAAGGTTGTCAAGACATGTGGATAGTAAGAATCCCATTTTTTTAAAGATTTTATTTATTTATTTGACAGAGAGAGACACAGCGAGAGTGAGCACACAGAGAGAGTGGGAGAGGGAGAAGCAGGCTCTCCACTGAGCAGGGAGCCTGATGCGGGGCTTGATCCCAGGACCCTGGGATCATGACCTGAGCAAAAAGCAGACACTTAACCAGCTGAGCCACTCAGGTGTCCCAAGAACCCCATTTTTAAAGGGGGTGGGCTAATTTAGAACTGGAAAATCTGGCTTAGAGCTTTTAACTGATTCAACCAGATGTCATTGGGACTATAAAAGAGGGTATTATTGGACCATACATTGAGTATTCAATACTTATTCATTTATTGTTTAAAAAAAGAAAGCACCTTTTGGGAAAAATCCACAAGCTTAAAAAACTCTAACAGTTTAGATCAGATCTATTGTGTATGTTTGAACATCATGCCAGTCACAGATTTCTGCATGGTTATACATTCAGCAAAGTTTGTCAAACCAAGTGACTAAAGCAAATTGGCATATCACAGGGGAGAGGTATGAGTCCAGAGCCAAGCTTCAGCCTGTGCCCATGGGACGAATCAAAGTTGTATAAATAAATCAGCAGTGAAAGAACTCTAGTTAAGCTCACTGTTTGCCACATAAATGTCAGTTGCAGGCATGTTGTGGGGTAACTGGAAAAACAGGGATTTGTGTTCAGATATATATGAATTCTAGGTTCTGTTGCTACTGGATGATGCCATGGGTGAGTCACTTAACTTTTCTTCCCTCATTTTCTGGTCTTTTTTCACATTCTTTTTTAGTATTTGCATTGTTCCCTCCCACCATGAGTGTTTCCACACAGTGGTCTCTTCTGGAACACTTTTATCTCTCCATTTCGCTATGTCTACACATCTTTATATGTATATATATAAAGGTTTATATATATAGTTACATATGTAAGTAAGAATGTATATATTCATATGTATACATTTTATTTCATATAAATGCAGTCATAAGAAGAGACATAGGCTCAGGGTACCTGGGTGGCTCAGTTGGTGAAGGGTTGACTCCTGATTTCGGCACAGGTCCTAATCTCAGGGTTGTGAAGTCAAGCCCCATGTTGGAGTCTGTGCTGGGCGTGGAGTCTGCTTAAGGTTCTCTCTCTCCCGATCCCTCTGCCTCTCTCCCTCACTGAAAAGAAGAAGAAGAAGAGACATAAGTTCAGCAATATATGTACAGTTGCATTCTCTTATCCTCATATTTAACCAACAGAATTCCACTCCATGTACACAGTCAAAAAAAATAAATAAAAGAGAGCGATTCCATCATTCACCCCAGTAAAACATTTTTCTCTACTTTTAAATATACCTTAGCTTCCAATAACAGGATAAAAGAGATAATAGCCCACAGTTCAAGAGAAACAAAAGACCATCACTATCTGGGACCTACGTGTCTGTGCCCTAGCAGTTTAAATTTAATTTTTAGAACATTCAAGGACAATTTTGACTTGCCTAATAAGCTACCTTTTGGACCTGGACATATTATATGGTGGGGGCACACTGTAAATAGAAACTTTCGAACCAAAACTTACCAAGAGTTCAGTGTATATTGTAATGGATGTTTAAACGGATGTGCTTTGATAAACTTGATGTGGTGCAGGTGTTTAGAAATGAAGAATGTATAGAGCCAAGCTGTACAGCTTTACAAACATTTTGTGGAATTGGATCTGTGATGAATTAAAATGTGTGTGGATAAAAGTCACTGGAAGCAATAAGAGGTTTAGCAGTGACTGGTTTAGCGGTGACTGCCATTCATTTGCGTGGCTGGCTTCAGGATGATTTATCTCCCACAGCCCAGGCTCACTCTTGTTACTGCAGCTACTCGTGAGCCTCCCGACTTGATGTATTTCCCAGCTCGCGGTAGTAGAAAAGAATATTTTTACAAATAATCCTTTGTGTGTAATAACACAGTTGTGATCACTTTAACTTCATTTGTTTCATAGAATTATCGGGGTATGAGGACTAAAAGTTTGATAATAACAGTTCTTTTATAATACAAAACTATGTTTAAAAAAAGGTTATATATGCATTCCATCTATTTATTGATTGAATCATTTATTTTAGAGAGGGGAGGGGCAGAGGGAGAGAATCTCAAGCAAGCTCCTCACCCAGTGCAGAGCCCAATGCAGGGCTTGATCTCACAACCCAGAGATCATGACCTGAGCCAAAATCAAGAGTCGATGGTTCACTGAGTGGGCCACCCCGGTGAATTTTATATACAGAGCTGATAATATGTGAATTTTATGTACAGATCTGAGACAAAGCACTCATTCTGAACACTAGTTGTGGCGATACTCTGAGTTTTTAAGCATCTCCTACTTGGAATGTCTTATAAATTTTATATGTTGCCCATATTCAAAACATCACCTGACTTGGAAGGATCATGAAGAGGATATACTCAGGAAGGAGTTTATAAAAGTGGTCATTAAACCAGGGAAATTACTGTTTTTCATCTTGAACACTTCCCTGAAGTCCAGCTCTTCCCACAAAGCTGCTTAGAGATGAGAAAACAAGTGTTCTACAATGCTTACGGAAAAAGGGAAATGCACAAAACAGCTGAAGTTGAGTTTATTTCCCTAACTCATCATTTGCTCAACCAGGCATATAGAGGCTCTGTTTCTACTTAAAGTGCGATTGGCACCCCAGGGCTGTATTCATGAAGTAAAATGTTTATTAAGATAAATGGTGCAAATCTACCCCTAGTGGAATCATGGTAAGATTTAAATTTATAAGAAGATTGGCAGAAGTCAAACCAAGTAAATGTACTTTGAAGATATCAGAATTACAACAAAAACCAAGGCTATAAATAAAAGGATGTAAGTGAAAAGATACACAAATATTTATCAGTCAAATGCAACAAAAAAGAGGATAACTAGTGTTATTTTGTAAAAAGATCATAATAATTCAAGGCAAATCTCAAGAATAAAAAGGATAAATACATTTTGAAAAAGTTTGCTCTGTCATGAAGATATAATAATCATAAACTATAATACTCCAAATAATATACCATTAAATATATCAAGTCAAAAGCAAAGAGAAAAATGAAAAATGAAATTGGTATATAGTCTCTGAGAGCTCTTCTTTTTACTGCCAGCAGATCAATTTGCCAAAATTAGAAAAAGACAATTTTGATGCTCTATTATAATGGGAGAAACAAATACTTATGAAAATTTTCCATACAAATAGAAAATAACCTATTCCTTTTCATTCTTTTCACACCCTAATAAAACTTAGAAAAGAAAAATAGCAGAACTATTATATGTAAAGGAGATGGAAGAACAAACTGGGTGGGTCAGATGTCAAAAAGCAATGGATAAACTCTAGAATGCATCAGTGAGGAATAAAAACAAACTAAAATTAGAAATGAGAAAGAATATAGCAGATAATAAAGAAATATTTTAAAACAGCGTTCCATTTTGAACTCACATACATATTTAATGGAATCCAGTTAAATTTACCATTTCTGGTAAAATAGGAATAATCAAAATTAATAAGATTTAGAAAACCAAAGTAGATCCATTAAGTATGAAAACATGTAAATCAATAGTCACCAACTGCACCCCCCCAAAAAAAGGATTTTGGGGACAGATAATTTAGCTGTTTTTTTCAAGTGTTCAGGAACCAGATAAAAATCTTGTTATATAAACTATTTGACAACATGAAAAGCTCAAACATCTTTTCAGTTTATTTTGTGTGTCTAACATACTCCTAAGAACAAAATCTAGCAAGATAGCAAATAATTCATAGGTATAAATTCATTTCGTGAATATAGTATGAAAACCTAAATAACATGTTGTCAAATAAGACTGAACATAATATTAAAATAATGATAATGACCCTTTGAAAACTACATGGTGATATTCTAGCCAATGTGCCTGCATCATATCAATAGATCTAATAAAATAGACCACAGTATTCTCAATGGGTATTTAAAAGACATTCGATAAAATTAATGCCCTATTGTAGAAACAGAAAATACTTCCTCCATATCCCAAAAATGTCTTTAAAGGGAAATTCCAGGAATACTTTTATTTAAATTAGTAATAAGAAAAGAAATACAGAAGTACCATTACTTTCAAAACATTTGGAAATGTTTGGACAAATGCAGTGAGGTATAAACAGGAATAAATGACTTAACTCTGAAAATAAGGAAGCAAAGTTACCATAATTTGAGGACAAAATGATATTTGGGCTATTCAAGATACAATAGTATCAACTCTAAATTTTTAAAATTAGTGAGAGTTCAGTCAACTGCTTAGATACAAGATAAATTTACAAAAAATGATTGATTTTTTTTTTATATACCAACAGTAATCAATCAGAAAGTATAATAGGACAAAAAACTCCCTGAAAAGATGAATACGTGTTAATTTGTATTAGTATGCAAGACTTAAATAAAACTTTAATGCTTTGTTAATATGAATGTGTACGTGGATGGGTAGATAGAGGAATGCATGGATGGATAGAGTTGGATGGATGAATGGGGAGAAAGACAAAAAGAATCATAAAATGGTGCTCCTGGGTGAAATAAAACAGTAGTCTATTATGAGGCTTCTGATTTTTCTTAGATTTTTTTCCATGGTTTTAAAATAATCAACGATCTGATTCCAGTTTAAATAATTCTGACAGTGTATAGATTATGAAATAGGTAAGAAAATGAATAGTTAATACTATTTTGAAAGAAGAGTAGTGAAACCTTGCCAGTAATTCCAGAGAGATTTCTGGGAATATTTGTTCAGGCAAGGAATTGCTGGGTCTGATTAGAATTACCTAGTTTCATCATTAAAAATATGAACTCAGAATTCGAACTTTTAAAACCTATTTTATTCTCTTATGAACTGTTAATCTTTGTCTCTCTACCTCAGTTTCTCATCTGTAAAACTGAAGTGACAACAGTATCTTATTCAAATATATATGTGTATATAAATATATCTTTTATATATCTGTATGTATCTTTTTTATATCTATCTATCTATATCTATCTATCTATCTATGTAAAGCACTTAGAACAACACATGTTAGTTCTTGTTCTTGTTGTTATTACTATTACCACTACAAGCAGTAATAATAGCTTTGTTTCTAAATTGTCCTCTAGGAAAAGTGCAACAATTTATATTCCTATCAGCAGAACATGAGAGTGCTTGTTAGCCCAAATCCTTTCCCACGCCTGGTTTTTTTCTCTTCATTTTTATAAAAGATTTTTGACAAACAGTTTGTTAAGTGATATCTCATTATCACCAACTTCTCATTTCTCAGATCAATAATGAGCTTCAGAAACTCTCCATTTGTTTCTTAACATTATAGATATTAAAGTAATATTTAGAATTATAATGACTGCCCCAAATCAAGACAGTTGGGAGTTTACTACTTACTCTTGTGAAATGGAAGATTACTTCTGCAGGAAAAAAGAGAGAGAAAATTACCTTTTTATTTCTAGCTAGAAAAATTGACAAAATCCACTTACTTGGATTATTATACAGAAGAATATTCAAAAACATTTTAAAAGATTATATTTACTTATTTCAGAATGAGAGAGCAAGTATGAGCAGGGAGAGGGGCAGAGAGAGAAGCAGATTTCCCTCTGAGCAGGGAGCCCTACCGAGGGCTCCAACCCACGTCCCCAGGATCATGACCTGAGCCAAAGGCAAAGGCTTAACCAATTGAGCCACTCAGGTGCCCCCCAAAACATTTTTTTAATCTGACAATAGAGAATAACTTTCAAAAGTTAAAAAGGCAAAACACAAACTGCTTAAAGACAACCATTAAGCCAAAAAGACGTATTTTATGTTTGTCAGAGACAAAGCAATAAAATTGACATTTGCATGTATCAGATTTTCATCTCATCTATATCATGTGTCCATTAGACAGCATTTTCCTGAGATCACAGTAGAAAATTGTTCACATAGACATAAACTCACACTATGTACTGTCATTTCCTGTCTTAGGATATGATATAGGCTTATTCCATAAATTGCAAATCTGTATCCTTTATTCATTTCTCATGTTGGAATTCAGAACTTTGTCTTACAAAGTTTACAGATTTTGCAGTACATCCTTATGTATTCAAGCTATTGATTATAACTTAGTTTAAGCACTAGGAATATCTTCTTTTAGTATGTCACTTTTCTGCTAACTGTGTTTATTATCATTCATAAAAGTTTTCAATTTCACAAAGTCAAAAAAGCAATATTCTTCTTTTCCTGTGAGTTTTCATAACTTCTCCTAGATTGAATGGTTTATACCAGCTGTGGGAATTTGAGGAGGAATAAGGAGAAGACTTTGGAATGACTGTTCTTTGGAGAATGTGTTACAAAAAAAAAAAAAAAAATTGAGAGATGTGTCATGGGGAGTAAAACTTTGGAGGAGATGCTTCCCAAAGAAAACTTTGGGAAGATTTTGCTGTGAATTTCATCTTGGTTAGCTATAACTTTCAATAAAATTGCATCACTCCACTTAGGAGATGACTTTTTTCCCTGGGGAAGGGGCATCAGTTGTTATCTTAGTGCATAATGGGATTCCACTCTTGAATCCACCCCTACTTTTAGTAAGTCTTGAGTTGGGTAGTGTCAATCCTCCAATTTAGTTCTTCTCCTTCAATACTGAATTGGTTATTCTGGGTCTTCTTCCTCTTCATGTAAAATTTAGATTCACTTTGTCAATAACCACACACTAATTTGCTGGGATTTTTTTTTATTGAGATTGCATTCTGTACATCAAGCGAGAGAAAAACTGACATTCACAATATTGAATGTTCCTATCCAAGAACATATAATATCTGTCCATTTATTTAACTTTTGGATATCTTTCATCAGAATTTTATAGTTTTCCTCATATAGTTCTTATACGTATTTTGTTAGATTTATACCTAAATATTTCATTTTTTGGATGCCATACAAATAGTAATGTGTTTTAATTTCAAATTCACTTGTTCATTACTGTTGTATAGGAGAGAAGTTGACTTTTCTATATTAACCTTGTATCCTGCAATATTGCTATAATCGCTTATTTCCAGGCATTGTGTTTTGTTGATTCTTTGAGATTTTTTACACAGATAATCATATCATCTGAGAAAAAAGATGATTTTATTTCTTTCTTCCCAATCTGTATACCCTTTATTTCCTTTTTTTTTCCTTTTTTTGTCTTATTGAATTACTAGGATTTCTAGTAGTGATGAAAAGGAACATCCTTACCTTGTTTTTGATGTTAGCAAGAAAGCTTTAAGCTTCTGACCATTAATTATGATGTTAATTATAGATATTTTATAGATTTTTCTATCAAGTTGAGAAATTTCCCCCATTCTTTGTTTGCTGAGTATTCTCATCATGAATAGGATTTTCTCTCTCTTTTCTTTCTTTCTCTCTCTTTCTCTTTCTTGTTTGTCAAATGCTTTTTCTGCATCTATTGATATGATCATGTGGTTTTTCTTTTTTTTTCCCCCTACTGTACCAAAGCTGGTTTGTGTCACCAGTTGAATATGGCAAAAGTGATGTTATGGTCCTTCTTTTTTTTTTAATTTTTTATTTAAATTCCAGTTAGTTAACATGCAGTGTAATATTAGTTTCAGGTATACAATATAATGATTCAACACTTCTTTGTTTTTAAAAGACTTTATTTATTTGACAGAGAGAGAGAGAGAGATCACAAGTAGGCAGAGAGGCAGGCAGAGAGAGAGAGGGGGAAGCAGGCTCCCCGCTGAACAGAGAGCCCGATGCAGGGCTTGATCCCAGGACCCTGAGATCAGGGCCCAAGCCTAAGGCAGAGGCTTTAACCCACTGAGCCACCCAGGCGCCCCTGATTCAACACTTATATACATCATCCATTTCTCATCACAAGTGCCCTCCTTGAACTCTAACCCATCCCCCCATCATCCTCCCTTCTGGTAACCATCAATTTGTTCTCTATATAAAAAGCTTCCACACAGTGAAGGAAAAAAAATCAGCAAAATTAAAAGGCAATTTATGGAATGGGAGAAAATATTTGCAAATGATATATCCAGTAATGCTTAGATTCCAAAATATATAAAAACTTATAATACTCTATACCCCCCAAAAATAGATAATCCAATTAAAAATGGACAGAAGATAGGAATAGACATTTTTTGAAAGATTTTTCTTATCAGAATCTTAATATAATGGATTACATTAAGTGATTTTCAAATATTGAGCCAACCCTACATAACTGGAATAAACCCCACTTGGTTGCGTTGTATAAATTTTTATACATTATTAGAATTGATTTGCTAATACTTTGTTATAAATTTTAATGTATATGTTCATGAGAGATATTGGTCTATAGTTTTCTTTTCTTGAAATGTCTTCATTAATAAGTCAAGTGGAGAGAGTCAATTATCTTATGGTCTCATGTGTGGAGCATAAAGAAAAACATGAAGGGCATTGTGAGAAGGAAAGGAATGGTGAATGGGGGGAAATCAGAGGGGGTGATGAACCACGAGAGACTGTGTACTCTTAGCAACAAACTGAGGGTTTTGGAGGGGAGGGGTAGGGGTTGATTGAACCTGGTGGTGGGTATTGAGGAGGGCACATATTGCAGGGAGCACTGGGTGTGGTGCATGAACAATTAAACTTGTAACACTAAAAAAATAAAATAAACATATTTGGGGGAAAAAAGAAATGTCTTCATCTGATTTCAGTATTAATTAGGGTAATGCTGGCCCCAAGAAGTGAGTTGGGGCATATTCGGCATATTCCCTTAGCTTTTATCTCTTGTAAGAGATTATAGAGTCTTGGTATAATTTCTTCCTTAAATGTTTGGTAGAATTTTCCAGTGAACCCATTTGGGTCTTTTGCTTTCTGTTTGGGAGTGTTATTAATTATTAATGAAATTTCTTTAATAGTATAGTTCTTCTCATGTGTATTTTGGTAGAATGTGACTTTCAGAGATTCGGCCATTTCATCTAGGTAATCATATTGGTGGACACAGAATTATTCATAGTATCCCTTTGCTAGCCCCTTAATATTTATAGAATCAGTGGTGGTGCCTCTTCTGTCATTTTGTAATTTGTGTTTTCTCTTTCTTTTCTTAATTAGCATGACCAGAGGTTGATTGATTTTATTGATCTTTTCAAAGAATC
The DNA here is from genome assembly GCA_028533885.1 of Nasua narica. NCBI lineage: Eukaryota > Metazoa > Chordata > Mammalia > Carnivora > Procyonidae > Nasua > Nasua narica. The sequence goes on along the minus strand of CM052799.1, from coordinate 36,184,345 downwards.
AGTTTCTACTTTCATGGATTTTTCTCTATTGATTTTCTGTTTCAAATTTCATTGATTTCTAGTCTTATTTACTCGTATCATCTACATACTTTTGAATTGTCCCTCTTTTTTAAATAGTTTCTTAAGATGGAAACTTAGATTATTGATTTTATCTTTCTTTTTTTCTAATTCAATGCTGGAAATTTCCCTCTAGGCCATTGCTGTCTCTATATCACACAAATTTTGATAAAAATATTTTCATTTATATTCAGTTCCAAATATTTCTAAATTTCTCTTGAGTTGTTTTCTTTGACCTATGTGTTATTTAGAAGTAGGCTGTTTAATATCAAGTATTTGGAGATTTTTCCAGCTATCTTCATCTATCTTTCTGTTACCGATTTCTAGTTTAATTCCATTGTGGTCTCAGAGCTGACATTGTAGGATATCTTTCCCTTCAGATTCGTTAAGGTGTCTTTTATAGCCTATAATGTGGTCTTTCTTGGTAAATGTTCTATGTGAATAGAATGTATAATCTACTGTTGTTGAATGAAGGAGTCTATAGATACCAATTGTATCCAGTTGATTGATAGTGCCGTTCAGTTCAACTATGTTCTTTCTGTATTTATACTTACTGGATCTGTCCATTTTGATAGATGAGTTTTAAATTTTTCAGCTATAATAGCGGATTCCTTTATTTCTCCGTACAATTTTATCAGTTTTGTCCTTTTATGTGTTCTGGTTCCTTGTTGTTAGGTATGTATACATTAATAGTTGTTATGTCTTGGAATATTGGCCACTTTATCATTAGATAATGCCTATCTTTGTCTTTGGTAACTTTTCTTATTTTAAAGTCAACTCTGTTTAAAATTATTATAGCTGCTCCCAGGGTGCCTAGGCAACTCATTCACTTAAGCAGCCAACTCTTGATTTCAGCTCAGGTCATGATCTTGGGGTCCTGGGATCAACTCCCACTCTGGGCTCTCCACTCAGTGGGAAGTATGCTTGAGGATTCTCTCTCCCCATTTCCCTCTGCTCCTTCCCCTGATCACATTCTTTCTCTCTTTCAAATAAATAAATCTTTTTAAAAATTTATGATATAGCTACTCCCACTCTTTTTATTATTAGTGTTAGCATGGTATATTTTTTTCCACCCATTTACTTTTAATCTATATGTGTTCTTATATTTAAATGGGTTTCTTATAGACAAGATTAAGTTGGTTCTTGTTTTTAATTCACTCTGACAATCTCCATTTTTATTAGAACATTGACATATAAGGAGATTATTAATATAGTTGAATTAATATCTATCATATTTCTTCTGTTTTCCATTTGTTGCCCTTGTTCTTAGTTTCTGCTTTTACCTTTCATATTTTCTCTGCCTTTTGTTGTTTTAATTGAGCATTTTATATGATTCCACTCTCTTTCTCTTCTTGGTATATCCAATTACATTATTTTTTAAGTAACTATCCTAGAATGTGCAATATATATTTACAACCAGTTCCATTCTACTTTCAAATAACTGTGTACAGCTTCACTGGTAGTGCAGCTATCTTATAATAACAAAATATTCCTAATGCTTTCCTCCTATCCCTTCTATCACTTCTGTCTTTCATTTCATGTATACATATATCTATATTTGTGTATAAAATCAAATTCACATTGATAACAGTATTTTGAACAAACCATTAACTGTTAGATCTATTAAGAATAAGCAGAATAAAAGTTTTTACTTTACATATTTATTCTCTGATGCTCTTTCTTTATGAAAAATCTAAGTTCCTGACCTCTATCATTTTCCTTCTCTCTATAGGACTTCTTTTAAACTGTCTTGCAAGGCAGGTTACTGGCAATAAATTTCCTTAATATTTTTATTGCCTGAGAAAAGTATATATTTCTCCTTTCACTTTTCAGGGTACTGACTTTGTTATGCCCAGATTTTGAGATCCCCAAAGACCACCAGGGAGCCAAGTCCGATGCAAAAGCAAAAGAGCCCTTTATTCAAGCTAGCTTGAGCTCAGTCTCCCACACTCACCAACGACGCAGTGGCGTGATGTAGAGAAAGAGAGCAAGTTTCAAAAAGCGCAGCAGTTTTATAGGGGCCAGTGGCCAATGAGATTGTAACACACAGAAAGTTACTTAGTAACTGTTTGAACTAGCCTATCACCCTGGCCAGAATTGGTGCACAAGTGTGGCGAGGAAAAGGCGGGGTTTATATTCTTCCCTGGTCAGGGGTTCCGCATTCCTATTGGCTAACCCAAACCAACCCACAAGCGGTCTGGGCCAATTAGCTCAAGGGAGGGTTGAGCCACACTCTGACCCTCCCAGAGACAGGTCCTGGGGGGGGAGGGGGCACACACAAGAAGACGGGTGTAAGCAAAAGGAGCCAGCCCTGCTCTGCTCCTTCAACTTCTAGGTTGATGGGTTTTTTTCTCTCAACACTGAATATTTCATTCCATATATTTTCTTGCTTGCTTCGTTTCTGAGGAGACAATGGATGTAACTCTTATTTTCCTTCCTCTATAGGGAAAGTACTTCTTTCTTGGGCTTCTTTCAAGATTCTTTCTGATTTCTTTTGAGGTCTGAATATGATATACCTATGTGTAGTTTTTATGGCGTTTATCCTGCTTGATTTTCTGTGAACTTGTCAGATCTGTGGCTTGGTATCTGATTTTAATTTGGGGAAATTCTAAGTCATTTTTGTTTCAAATATTACTTCTTTTCCCTTTCTCTTCTTTTCTCCTGATATCCCCATTAACTATATATTATAACTTTTATAGTTATCCTACAGTTCTGGAATATTTTATGCTTTTTTTTCCAGCCTTTTTCTCTTTTATTTTCAATATTACAAGATTTGATTGTCATATCCTCAAGCTCAGAGATTGTGTTCTCAGCCATGTCTCGTCTATTAATGATCTCATTAATTTTTTTTTTCATTTCTGTCACAATGTTTTTGATCTTTAGCATCTTTTTTATTGTTTCTTAGAATTTTCCTTTCTCTGTTTTCATTGTCCATCTATTTTGCATATTGTCTGCTTTTTCCATTAAATCCTTTAGAATACTAATTGTAGTTCTTTTAAATTCTTGGTCTGATAATTCCAACATTCCTGCCATACTTGGTGCCTGTTCTGATGCTTATTCAGTCTCTTTTTTGCCTTTTGATGTGCCTTGTCATTTTTTGTTGAAAGGAAGATGGTGCACTAAATTGGGCACTACTAATGCAGTGTAAATTGTGGGGGAATGGCAGACATTCAATAATCCCGACTAGGTCTCATTCTTTTGGTGAGTTTGTTCTCCTGGTCTGTGAATTTCACCCGTGTCACTTCTTCCCCTCCCCCATTTGATGAGATGTCCACAGGACTTGAAGTTGTCCGTTTCTGTTTCCCATGTTGAAGGCAAGAGGGAGCTGGATTTGGGTATTTATTTTCCCCCAGAAGAGGTATTTGTCTCTGATTAAAAAAAAAAACAAACCCAGCCAGTTAGGCTCTGGTAAAATAGTTTCTCCTGAAAGCAAGCCTTGCTAAGAACAGAATGCTTTGGCTTATTTCAACCTAGTAATTTCAACCTTCCCCTGCCAGAAACTCAGGGGGATTTTTCTCCAGTATTCACTGTGAGGACCTCAAAGAACTCCTGGAGGAACAACTCAAAAAAGTGTAGGGAACCTCCTACAATTGGGTTCCCTGGAGTTGTAGCTCTCAGGCTTGTCCACAGTGAGCTTCCAGCAATTCATTAATTACAGTTCAGGTTTCTCTACCCTCCACTACTGGCTCCTGAGCAAGTTTCTGTTTGTGGGTTTCTACTCCAGTAAATTAGGATTCTCTATATTTACCTGATTTTTTGTTTTTTGTTTTTTGTTTTTCCAGTTTGGGAGGCAGTGCTTTTCTCTATGACCTCATTTCTATATCAGATCTAAGATGAGGTGTTGATTTTTCAGTTCATTCAACTTTTTGCTTGCTTTTAAAACAAACTGTGATGTTAAGCTGCTTATACACTGCCTGAAAACCAGAAGTCAGTGTGACTGGTCCATTTTTTAATTGGGTTATTTGCCTTTTTATTATTGAATTGTAATTGTTCATGCTGGGTTAGATTTTATGTCCCAATTTCAGAAAGAAAATTATTCTACTTTGCAAGACATAATATTTAATTATACCATTTAATTGATCCAAACCTAAATAAGAAAGTAAAGAATAAATGGTTCCTTTGGGGCAGTTTAAAATTTTAGACAAAAATTGGAAATTTTAGGTGTTTTATTATTACATACAGTAAACACTCTGATTTTTGACAGTTTTTCTTATACTGTAAAATTTTAGATCATACTCTTAGCAGAAAAATAGCTAATAATAGTCATATTTGACATTAAACTTAGTCTTTTTTCTTAATCTTCTTCAATAAGACTTTGAGATGAAAACTGATATTTCTGAAGTCTTGGGATAACTGTTGGAATACATTGGTCTGCTGTTGTAATAAACACAGTGAGATTTCTTTTTGAACATTTCTCTTGGGAAATGGCATAATTTTATTCTCTCTGACTGCTTAGGAGTCCTTTTTCTGACTCACAGAGGCTACAACATGAAAGAAAGGGTGTCCAGGCAAGGGTGGTGGTTGTTGTTTTTAACCTATTTTGGGTCCTGGGTATAGCCACTCAAAACAACCTTGCAAGGATAAATTTTGGTGAGTAAATACCCCAAACTCACTGTTCTCTCTCCCTCAGATCTCCTAATGGGAGGAACCCAAGGAAAAGGCGGAGAATGAAGGAACCATTTTATATGTAGTGCATATAGGTCAGCTTCCCAAAAAAGAGGTAGTATTGTAGGTTCAGAGATTTCTGGAGGAGTGTAGCCAGCCATGTTTGCCAAGATAGCTGTAACAACATCCCTTCTCAACATGCTCCTCTTTCAGAATGACTTTGACACTCCTCCCCACTGAGTGGTGAAATCTATGCCTCCTATCTTGAAACCTAGTCCTTTATGACTGCCTTGAGCAATAAAAAACAGCAGGAGTGATGCTATGTGATTGCTAAGGCTAGCTCATAAAAATGCATGCATTTCTATCTTGTTCCATCAGCACAATTTCTCTTGGAATCCAGCCACCATAATATGAGGAAGCCCAAGCACACTGTGGAGAGGTCTACCTCAAGAGGAACTAAAGTCCCCAGCCCACAGGTATGGCTGAATTCCCAGCCAGCAGCCCACCTCAACTTATCAGTCAAGTAAATGGGCTTTCTAGTCCCCTGCCAGCCACCCCAGCTGATGAGACTTGTAACAGAGATGAACTTTCCCCACTTCTCTGCTTAAATCACACAATCCAGAGTAGGATAAATGATCATTGTTATTTTAAGCCACTAACTTTTGGGTAATTTATTACATAGCAATAGTAATTGGAACTACAAGTAAACATAAGACATTTGGCACAGCTTGGTCAATTTTCCATGAAATGACTTTTTATTCCTGTGTATGAGTGAATTCTTATTCTTATATACTAGTCTTTTTATTCTACAAGGGACAAATCTCCTCTTACTAAATTTTAAGCTTGTAATATAAGGATTTAAAAAGAGAGAGAGATCTGATCTATAAGTTAAATTGCTACTCAGGGTAGTCTCATGACTTGAAATACTTTCATTCGGTGTCAGAATTGTTCCATAAATCCAGAGAAATCCTAGTGTAATTCATGTTGAGAAATAGTAAGTTTATGTATGAATCTACAGAAATTTATCAGCATGTTGAATTATTTGTCTTATTTTTTTAATTATGGCGAACATACCAAGGCAGTCTAATTATAAGGAAATGTATCCTGTGATTGACCTATGGTACCTATTTCAAATACTGGATTTCTCACCAGTACTCTATGATTATAATATGTTCAAGATTGCTGTTCTCAGCTTATGAGCCCATCAGTAAACAACCTAACTTAATGATTTTTCTCATGCACTTATTAGTTGCAGAATTTTAGAGTTAAGAAAAGATGTGAGTGATTATTTAGAGCCTTTTATTTATAAAAGAAGTGAAGATGAAGAATGGAAAATCTCAGGAGGTATCATGATTGTTGACCCTGACTGCTCATTAGAATCAGGTAGAGGGTCTCCATTTCCTAGTCTGTTCTGATTTATTTGTTCTGGGATGTGACCTAGGCATTTCTGGTATTTTTTAAAGACTCTTCAGGTGAATTTATTGTCTAGCCAGCACTGAAAACTGCTGGGAGTAGTGAACTCGATAGCCTCATATTTTGCAAAGCACAGACCACGTACCAATAGGTAGTATTAAATAAGGTAAGATGGGAGATCTATTCTATTTTTAATTTTGTTTCAATCATTTAGGTTAAATCATTTAGGTTCAATATGGCATTCAGTTTGTCACTAATGGTTCTCTAATAGTAGCTAATCTCTCCTTTTAACTAAGAGAGCAAAGGTCTCAGTCTCAGAGACTTTGAACGTGTCCAGCTAACATCCATTTACATTATTTTGGACAGTGTTCCTTTGCACTGTTTTCCACTTGTTGTATTCATTTTGGCAGGTAACTATTATTTTGGTTAATAGTTTTCCTTTTAAGATGAAGACATATATTTTCCCTATCACTTGCCATATAAATATAAGTCTAAGAAAGTTTATAATTTTAAGAAAAAAATAAGAGCCTTTGTACTAGGATATGGCAAAATACAACTATGGAGGTATAACTCTATTGAATGAAGTCACTAGAAAACATTGAGTTAAAATTACTGTGAGAACAAAGACGAGGCATCCTGATGCCGCAGATTCTGAGTTAGATACTCCATCAACTGACCACCACCCAGAAAAAAAAAATGTCCCATGTTGTTAATAAAACTTGATGTCGCAATAGAAAAGCTGATCCCTTTGCAGCAAATGGGTATTGGATACAACCTAAAATACGGGTGAAGTGCCTTTGACTGAGTTTTTATCATTTTTTTTATGTGTCACTCTTTCAAAAATAGTTACGATGGAACAAGCTGGGACTCTCAATCCAGTAATGGAGCAATTACTCCAATTCGTTGGTTTCAAAGAATATAGAGAAAATTTTGATATTAACAGACTCCTATTGCCTGCCTTTAAATGTCACCAGTTTGGACAAGCAAGCATTGGACAATTTCAGATGAAGTTCTTAGTCAACAAAACTACAACTGTTTAGTATTAGGACCTTTTTTTTTTCATGTTTCAGTGGCTGCTAATTATTTCTATTCCTTGTGTGAACAGTATGCATTTGTAATGGACGGGACCTTGCAGCTGTTCTGGGTTGGTGGGGGCAAGTTTTGATTTGGTTGATCAGAAATACAGGTTAACCAGAAATTCCTTCAGGGACCTTCACAAAGGAAAACACCACCCAGGTTCCGGAAGCCACGAGCAGGTTTAACTGTTTGCAAGGCACCTGCATATGATTTACATGCTGTGTCAGGATTTGGAAGGCGACCCAGCGATGGGTTGAATGATATATATTGGAATCTGTGCAATAACAGGCTGTGGAAAGTGACAAAAAGGAGGAGGACCACCTATTCAACCTTGCCTTCCAAATAGCCATCAAAGGCTTTTTTCCCCTTTCTTAAACTGGAAAATTATGCTTCTTGGCAGTCCAGCAGCAGCATTTACATTGAGAGTGCTTACTAGGGAATTAGTTTTTGCCGATAATTTGTTATACTGCAAGTTTATGCTACATTTGCACCGTTCAAGAGGTTTCCTGAGTTCTAAGGTTTATTTTATTCCTTTATTTTTAGCACATGGTAGATATCACAGTGTACTTTCAGCCTACCTATAATTATTAATTGATCTGTCTATTTACTTATTTTCACCTGGCATGGGTTATTACATCGTGTACTGTTTAGTGTTTCCCCCCTGCCAGGGCAGAGCAGTTTTTAAATTATATCAAAAATTCCATTAGCATCATCATATAAGAAAATATAAGGAAAAAGTTAATAAGCTGCTTTTCTATTTCATTTCATGCACACTGTATTTTCCCTTAGCATTTATTTCAAAGATGATTTGGCTTATAAATCTGTTTACTGTTTATACCTGTAACATGTTCTGGAAATGGAATTTTTTTTCTAGGAGACACCTATATCATTAGATGAACAAGTAATTGGATTATCAAGTAAATCTAGTGAAGCTTTAAACTTTTTTTAAATAGAAAAAACTAAAAATTTTATTGTCATCAAGCTGTAAATATGAACTTGAAATGATCTACAATGAACTCTAGGTTTTCTGGGAACAAATGAACAATTTGTGGATTAACTATACCCCTGATATCCTTTCTCCCCTCATACTCCCTAATAGGCTATGTTCTCACCTGCCTTAGGGTCTTTGTATACATTTAAATGCCCTAGTATAAACCATTTTTTAAACCCTCTTTTTTCAGATAGCTTGTACTCATGTTGCAAATCTCAGCCCAACTCTCAATTCACCAAAACTCCAGAAAATCATAGATTCCTCTATGTGCTTTAAGGTAGCATTATTAGATTATAATCTTACACTGATTTGTTGTAGTCATATAATTAATGACTGTCTTTCAACTATAAACCCCATGAACATAGGGACTGTTGTTTTTTCACCATTGTATCCCCAGTGACTAAAGTACAAGTGGATGCTTAAAAGATAGTTTTGACTGAATTATCTTATTTTTAAAAGATAAGGCATTTCAGAAAAAACTTAGGGAATTCTTATAACTTAGGGAAATGTCTCCTGCTTCTTAAACTCCTGTGTATGCCATTAGAATAGACCTGTCCCAGGTCTATTCTAAAAGCTACATTTCTGAGTAAATCTCTGATCAGCAACATTAAAGAGGGAATGACTGGAAATTGCACTGTTGTGCTTTGAGAGGGAGATTTTAAGGGAAATAGGGATGGGAGATGTAAAAAAAAAAAAAAAAAAAAAATGAAGCTTTGACTCTGCCCCTGCCCGGTTCTGATCCCCTGTATTTGAGGGAAGGGTTGGGGAAAGGAGAGTTTAGGAAAACAATACAAAGAAATACTAACAAATTAATTAATAGATAACAAAATACAAGCTATTTGTTATCCAAAGAATTAATAGTGTTCCTAAAAATGTTTTATTTTGATCTAAATGTATCCAAATAAAGGATGCAATTTTATTGATAAACATGTTGAGAAGTAATCTATTGAGTACTGCTTTACCACATTTTGACAAATTTTTTCAGCTTTATTGAGTTATAGTTTACTAATTTTACTTGTGTTTTTCTGGATACAGTTCTCTCACCTTTATCACAGTTAATCAGCTATTAACTATACTGTAACCATTAACAATGCAAAATTGATGGGGACAGGAACTGATCTGATCTAAGTGAAACTTTCCTTGGGAATTTTCTTTTCCTTTTTTATCTTTAATGTATGAGAATTTTTGGTTACATCTTGGTAAGAAATTATAGGATGTTCTAATTAATAACATAGTTACTTAAACTATAAGCTGCAAATGTTTCATTCTTGTGAAAGAATTTAGAGTTTAGAATTATAATCATGTTATTTGGCCACTTCAGCCTGTGGTCCTATTTAATGTGGAACATTTAAACATATAGCTGTATGTAATAATAACTGCATTTTAAGAACCATTATATTCTACCCCAAAAATGCACAGATCATAAGTGTATGACTCAATGAATATTTACAAAATAAACACACTCAAGTATCCAGCATCAAAATCAGGAAACAACATGACCTTTATCCCAGAAGTCTTCCTGGTGCCTCATTGTAGTACTAACCATCTAACCAACTAACGATACTAACCAACTAATTTGAAAGGCAACCATAATCCACACTTGTGATATAATAGATTACTGTAATGTGCTCTTTGCCATCCGTTTATATCTTTGAGGTTGAGGCAGCCATGTTGGTCTATAGTTATCATTCATTCATTTTCATGGTCTAATAATATTTGCTTAAGTGAGTATCCTAATAATTCATCTAATTTATTATGATGCTGATTAGGTTGTTTCTGTTTTTAGGTATTATGGGTAACATTGCTACATTCTTGTAAATGCGTTTGGTGAGCATATGCATACATTTCTGGAGGGTGTATACTTAGGAGTAAAATTGTTGGCTCATAGATTATGTGTATGTCCTGCCTTAGTGGATACTTAGAAATAATTTTCCAGAATGGTCCTACTAATCTATAGTCTCATTAGCATAATGATTTCCAGTTGTTCCACATCCTCAGCAGGACTTGAAATTGTCTCATTTATTCTGAAGTTATCTATAAATGGTCTGTGCCATGCAAATTTATTTAACCTTCATTGAATAAACTTTCTAAACTTATAAAAATAACTTGCTTCATATGTATATATCTGTTACCCTGACTTGGGTTTACATTCTAGAGGGCAGAGACCATGTATTAGATATTTCACTATCCTGGAGTGAACTTAACATGGCAAGCACTCAATGAACTTTTATTAAGATGAATCTTAATACTGTATACTGATCCATTAAAAGAATAGATACAGTAAGAAAGAAGAAGCAGTTGAAGAACAATACAGATATATTCTATCGAAAGAGACAGATATTGAAGAGACATCCTTTCTAAATTTTGCTAAATTTTACTTTCCATTTATGTATTCATCTACTCAACTTCATGTTAGTGCTGAAAAAAAAATCAGTGGTTCCTACTGTCCACATGTCTTAATTAATTGCCTCCTTTCTCCACTCTACATTGTAAATAGATAATTAAAAATTATATTTCCCCTGATGGTGAGCTTAAGTTTCTTCAGGAAGGTGGTTTGGTTTTGACACGAGCTAAGATTTATTTCTCTCTTCAACCACCCATGCCATAAGTGAAAAGAAATGACACGTCCAATATCTGTGTCTTCCTTATACTTTCAACAAACATAACCAGCCAATGGGCCTAAAAGATGTATTTATGTGTCTAAGGACATAAAGAAAGTCCAGTTCCAATTTTCTTTTACCGAACTGTTTTCAAAATAAGTAAATAATCCTAGGGAAGAATAATAACTCACCCAATGCCTTGATGGAATTTAATAGTAACAGCTCTTACCTCCCTGAAAATAAGAGATTTCTATAGAAATGATAATCAACCTCCTGTGAGTATATGGAGCTCATAAAACCGGAAGAGTTTCTAAAGGTCAGCAAGCATTGAAAGTTTTGTCCTGGGGATAAATTTCTAAATAACCCTGAGGAGAAAAGAGAGAGGGAAAGAAAAAAGTTCAACTGGATGAAAGTAAAATGTGCAAACTTAACAGTTTTTGGATTATCATTTAATTACAGCCATCAATCACCTCCCATCTACTTTCTCCCAGTACTCAAGACATTCAGGCAAAAGCCACACAATCTGGCCAACAGAGAATACATAGCCCATTCAGAATCCAAAGCCTAAGAAGCAATATTTAAGGAATTACCCAGTAGGAGATCTTAGGAAATTACCTAAAAGCTGGATAGTGGAATCCATCTTTCAAAAAATACTAGGAAAACACAAGAGTAAACCTATCCTTTTAATTAAGAAGATAAACACCATTGCTTTCTCTTTTGTACCAGTTTAGAGATGTTTCAGTCAGTGATCATTTTCAAAGAGCTTTGCTTTCCAAATCATTTTATTTTCATCCATATTTTTCACTAATGCGTGGAACTGGCCTGCAGTAAGTAATTTTATGAACATGATTTTATCTTCTTTTAAAATGCAGACCATTTGAAGTTGAGCTTTTAGAAATACATTTGCTTCATTAATTGGTGCTAGAGGATGCCAGCAAATGTCTTTATGGACAGCTGTTATTTTTAAGGTTTAAAGTGTTATAATTTCTTCTTATTGAGGGGTTCATACCGACTGTTCCTAAATTCTGTAGTGAAAGAATTAAATAGCGTCAGGCTTTTTAAGCACCAATGTGATCAGAAAAGTGTTTCAACCATGGTAATCCTCTTGTCCTGCTGTATTTATCTCCCACCAGATACCTAAATGCTTCCCTCCTCTTCTCAGGCAGATAATTGCATGGAGGTTGGAACCAGAGAAAAGAGTTGAGCCGGTGCTGAGCAGTGGATATAAAAAGAAGTGTCACCCTAGTGGAAGTAAATAGACTCTGAGACTATCATCTCTGCCCTTATTTATTTTTGAAGCCATAAACATCCGGGGGAAAGCTTGTCATTTATTTAGCTACAGCAATCTATGTGTGCAGCCATGTATGGTTTTTAACTTGTTTTTATTTCCATACATTCCACTGTAGCAATCTACAGTCTTGAACCTCCTTGGTCTTCTCTCTAAATATGGGTTTCATCCCAATGGTGTTGTTGGCTACAGCCTTCAAGAGTCTTCATGATTTCAAAATGATGGTGTGTTCATTACCTGTTTTTTCCAACAGAGTTCATCTGGCGATTTAATGATCAGAAACATCCAGCTGAAACACAGTGGAAAATATGTGTGTATGGTGCAGACGGAGGTGGACAGTGTTTCATCTGCTGCCGACCTCATAGTAAGAGGTAGACATTAATGCCTCAGTGGTTTTGGTTGTTGTTGTTGTTTTGTTTTGGTTTTTAATTTTATATCTTAATGGATCATTCCTTACTGGAGGAAAAACCATGAGACCACATATGAACATGTGAGTTGTATTATTGATTTGATCCCCCCTCCAAATAGACCAGGGACTGTGATGATAAGGATGGGTGCTAATTCAACGAAATAAATATCTCAACTCTGCCCTTTGAATAGCTGTCACTGTAATCAGCATTTCACAGGTGCTGCCAAGCTGTTGTGTTTTTGCGCATGTCATCGATGCAGCAATACTGTTTAATATGAAAGAGAATACTGACAGTATGTATTTGACAACTTCCAAAAAACCAGAATCATCCAGAATGTCTGAATTTGCCAATCTGAGTTACTGTCCAAGGTACTGATTTACTACTGGGTTGAAAAATGACCAGAGTACATGATAGACTAAAACAGCTCTAGATAGCAAACTGGGAACTATAAAAGTGCACTGGTAGATTAAAGGAAAAGGCATCATGCCAAAAGTAAATAATGTTGTATTTGGAAGGGTGCAAAAATCCTCAAAAAGTGGGCATTGTTTGCAACCCTAAAATACTATGATTTTGATATTACTGACTCGCGTCCAGATTGAATATCTAACAGCAGAAATGTCCAAAGGAAAATTTGGTGGTTGTATTGCTAGGGAAATGTCCTTTTTCCTTAATTCTTTTGAAATTAGGATCCATTGTCAGTATTATAGTGATCATGTGACATTCTTCACTTGGGTAGAAGATGATATTTATGGAATTGCTGCCCAGTGTTTGCATTTTTGCATTTCTTAGGTTCACCTGGGCCACCAGAAAATGTGAAGGTAGATGAAATCACAGATACCACAGCCCAACTCTCTTGGAAAGAAGGTACAGATAACCATAGCCCAGTTATATCCTATTCTGTCCAGGCGAGGACACCTTTCTCCGTGGGTTGGCAAACTGCCACAACAGGTAAAGGGGAAGAGTCAAATGCCATTGGTACCTATAAATGGATTTTAAGCCAGTGCTAAGACCTGCAGACTATTACTTCTCTGATATATTCCTTTTTAGTGCCTGAGGTCATTGATGGGAAAACACACACAGCTACTGTCGTCGAGTTAAATCCATGGGTGGAATACGAATTTCGGGTTGTAGCCAGTAACAAAATTGGAGGTGGAGAACCCAGTTTACCCTCAGAAAAAGTAAGAACTGAAGAGGCAGGTTAGTGTTTTTGTTTTCTGAGTAAAATGGGTTAATAGATTTCCCTGGGTGTGTATTTCCATTTCTCTCAGCCTTGGTCTCCAGGCCAGCAAGGGATAAAGCTCAATAATCCATTGTTGCAATTATCTGACCTACCTAATGGCAGAACTGGCCATATGGCATTTGTCAAAAGACACTCGTGTAAGTGATTCTGATGTAATGTGACATTTCCAAAAGTTCAGTCCATCATCAGCGTTCATTAGTGCATGTTGAGTGAATATGTTTTTGTCACTTAAGGTTATAATTACTATCTGACATAGTCACCCTGTTAACAGGGGAAATGCTGTTTTCGTTAATAACAAGCATTGACAAATCGGTAGGATAATGACATTTGGGAGTTCTGCTGCTAAGAAATCTCATTTCACCACAAAGCTCCACGAATGAGCTCAAGCGATTGATGATTAGGAATATTTTGACCCCTAAACTATTAGATTAAGAGAATATCATTGTTAAAATGTTAAATTTGGGGCGACTATTAATAATAACTTTAAGACTATTTTTATAATTCTAAAAATATCCTAACTTTGAAATTGAAACTTAGGAAGTGTACATAGTATCACATTACTGAGGCATCTGAGAGGATCTGTAGACTTTCCTTTTCAGAATCTGTAATATTAATTAATACTAATTAAAATGATGTTTGAAGCATAACTAGTATGTCACTTTAGGAACTGAGCCAAAATAGAAGTCATGGAATATATTTCAGTAATTTTAATGATGCTTTTTCACTCAGGACAATGCATGTGATATTTATGGCAGGAATTATGAGAAATAGGGGAACCATGCCAATCTTGTAGTCCATTTATTTATTCATATAACACATATTTATGGAGTATCTACTGTGTGCTCAGCACTTTCTAGATATGGTGGATAAAGCTGTGAACAATGACACACACCTTCAGGAACTTCTATTCTAGTTGTGTCATAGAAATTACTAAGCATAAAATTCTCAGTGTAAATAAGGAATCTGATGCCCATGTGAGGTTTATAAAGAATACCTCATAATAAGATTTGAGGATTTGAGTCTAGGTCATTTTTTTAAGTAAAGCCAATGTTGTTACAACAATTATATCTCTACTGTGGAAGAATCACAAGTCAAATGTTCATGCTGGATTCATTTCCCATCATCCCCAGTGAATCACTGGGGATTGTACTGACCTCTACCCTGAGTCATTTTTTCTTATTGTTTGAGGTATTACAAATCTATGATAATTTCATGCAAATATAAATTGTTTGATGATCTCCTCCAAGATATATATGTATATATACATATTGCACGTATGTTTCACATGATCCAGAGACACGCACATGTATAATGTGCCAATGATCAAATTACTTCAAATATTAGAAATAAGCAACATTGAATCTTCTTTCAGATAAATGTTACCAAATGCAAATAGGGTTTTATCTCTGTCTCTCTGACCTACACAGTTCCGGAAGTGCCTCCTTCGGAAGTCAGTGGAGGAGGTGGAAGCCGGTCTGAGCTGGTAATAACTTGGGATGTAAGTGTCTGCGCAACATCCTCCCCCTCAGGGGTTTGCTCTTCCCATCAGGGCCCCTGGTGGTGCTGGCGGTGGTACTGGAGGTGGCGGTAGTCCTTAGTACTAGTAGCTCAATCTATGCTAATCACCGTTTCTAGAACTGGTTTGTTTTTTTTTCTGTTTTGTTTTTTATTTTTTGTTTTTTTCATTTTACTCTTATAACAGTTTATAGATGAAAACACTAGGGCATAGAGAATATTAAATAATTTGCCCAGGGTCGTTTGACTGGTAAACATGGGGGTGAGCGCAAACATGGGCTGTTTGCTCTCAAGCTGTCCTCACGGCTTTGCACGCAGCTGTAACCCCACTGATGATGTTCACCCACTGATTCCAGCAGGTGCTTGCTTCCTGACCACGCTCTCAGCTCTTGCTTTATGTTGTAATTAGGAAAAATGTAATTAACACATTTAAAGTCAGAAAGCATGAGAACTGGCTATGTTATTTGAAGATGTTGATGGAAAAATAGAAAGTTAAGAGATCATGATGGAGTGTCAGTAGGAATTTTTGACATGATCTAAATACAGCTTTGACCTTAATATGTTGTTTTTACTTACTTTTTTTAATAGTTTTAGTCCTTTGTACTTAATCATCATATCAATGGGTAATTTTTTTCCATAAAGTCAACATTCTGGATAAGATGATTTTTATTTGACTTAACAGATGAGGTATATTCAACTGAAAGTATATTATGATTCAGATTGGGGCTGAATCATAATTCAGACTGGGGCTACATAATGCTCAAAAAAATCTGAATAACTGTAGAAAATTCCAACTAGTTTTCTGGATGGCTATGAAAGAGTGGCATATGTGTCTTTAAAAGCAGCTGACTGTGCCACTGACTTTTTTCTCCTTTTTTCACAGAACCTCTTAATACAATGTCAATTATTACTTGATGAGTTTTGCAAAAGACTAAGGATTAGAGCTCATTTATTTTTGCCTTGCTATCACATGTAAGGGTGATTTAATATGTCTTTCCTTTGTAGCCAGTCCCCGAAGAACTACAGAACGGTGAAGGTTTTGGTTACGTTGTTGCCTTCCGCCCTCTTGGAGTTACCAACTGGATTCAGACAGTGGTCACATCTCCTGATACCCCAAGATATGTCTTTAGGAATGAAAGCATCATGCCATTTTCACTGTATGAAGTTAAAGTGGGTGTTTATAATAACAAAGGTGAAGGACCATTTAGCCCAGTGACAACAGTGTTCTCGGCCGAAGAAGGTATGGAGGCAGTGTGGATTGTGTTATCAGTTCCAACCTAGTAAACCACTAATGCTCCCAAAACTGATCTGGAAATGCTTTGTGACTTCAGATAAATTTCTTCAAAAGAATAATGACTAAAGCCACAGTTAGATTCACAGTCCAGGTAATAAACATCAGCCAAGCCGACTTCAAGTACAAGGCTCAGTAGCTAGTCAGAGGATGTAACTTGTGGTAAAAATCTGTGGATGAGGAGCACATTCTGAGTTCCAGCTTGTGAAACAGGGCACAACACAGCTTTCTACAACCTTCTTCTTTGAGGGTTAAGATTAAGATACTCTCTTGAAAGTGCCCCAATCTCAATTCTTATGGTGTTGCCTATGACCTGAGAATGGGATGTTAGCAGAATGGAAAAGGTATGACATGGAGAGATGTGCAATGTACAGGCTTAAAGATGTGATACACTGGTTCCAGCCAGTGTAGATGCCTACATACTCCACCCTGGAACCGTGCCATCTCTCTGCCTTTCTTTTACACCTGCCCCAACTATGGTATCTCTTTAGAAAAATATGATTACTAGAAGTATCTCATGAAATTGCCTTTTTATAGGAAAAAAGCAGCTAAATATTGACTATCACATGGGGTTCTACTTCATAAGAATGATAGGAGCGAACATGTATTGAATGCTAACCATCACCAGACTTTACCTAATCTGGATTTTCTAAGGAGGAATTACATGTGGATACTATCATTATAGCCCATTTATATGTAAGAAAATGGAAGTTTAATGAAAGAAATTAATAAACTAGCCATATTCCATACAGACTTACCAAACCAGTATTTTTTTAAAAATTTTATTTATTTATTTATTTATTTGACAGAGAGAGAGACACACACACAGCAAGAGAGGGAACACAAGCAGGCAGAGGGAGAGGGAGAAGCAGGCTTCCTGCCAACCAGGGAGCCTGATGTGGGGTTCAATCCCAGGACGCTGAGATCATGACCTGAGCCGAAGGCAGATGCTTAAAACCTGAGCCACCCAGGCATCCCCCCAAACAAGTATTTTAACCAAGAGCCTTTGCTCTTAACTATTCTGAACTCTTGAAATGTGATTTCACAGTGTCTTCTCTACCCCCAAGACCTTGCAGTAAATTGCAGAAGGTGGTCCACAGTTGTCATGTCTAAAATAATAAGACTCAATTTTTTTTTCAAGATTTTATTTATTTATTTTACAGGAGAGAGATCAGAAGTAGGCAGAGAGAGAGAGGGAAGCAGGTGCTCTGCCGAGCAGGGAGCCGCATGCAGGACTTGATCCCAGGACCCTGAGATCATTGACCTGAGCCAAAGGCAGAGACTTTAACCCCCTGAGCCATCCAGGTGCCCCAGAAAGCTCAATTTTTTAATACTACATATTCTTATCCTCTCTTTTTCTATGGATTTCTAAGAGAAAAACAGACAAGTAGTATTAAAACCTTTGCAAAAAAAGAGCCTTTATATTCATAGCCAGACCCTATTTCCAAAGATTTTCATTATAAGTGCAGCAGTCTGAGGAAGGATGGCGGTTAACCAGGGAGTTTTCAGACACTGCGTACCCTGTGCATTTTGGACTGGGAGGGCTGGAGTTGGAGGGAGGGACGACTGCAGCATTTTACCCTCTTTCTCCCCCGGCACTTTCCTCCTCCTGTTACTATTCGTGCCACCACTGATGAGTTGAGTAAAGGTCTTTCTGTTCTAAACATCAGAAAGAGATTCAACTTATCTATGAAAAAGTGAAGGATTTATTGGATACCTAACTTACTGAATCAAAGGAAGATTTAAACATGATACCTCATAAAGATCAGTAATAAGACAAGCTGTGGGGCCTCAGAACCCATCTGCCTCTCTGGGGTACCAGGACTGGATTGACTGGCCTCACGTACTCCTCATCTGGCCAGACCAAGCTTCAAATTCTGAGGAGAGAAAATCTAATAGTCCCTTCCTTGGACCAAGACTCTGCCTCGCTATCAATCAGCACAGCCCAAAGGAAGGATGATTTAATAAGAAATGGATATTGGGAGAGGGGAAGTCCCTGCTCAAGCCTGTGCCCTAAGACAGAAGAATGACTGTGAGCCCCTCAAGCTACGAGTTGTTTATTACAAAGGGACATTTGTTGTGTAATAAGTTCTGTGCATGTCTGTCTACTCCTTCAAAACAGCAAATGTCTGGAAGTCGCTACATCTCATTTAAGTGTGTCCCTCTTATGGGCCTTGGATACAGAAGGCACTAACTAAATGCTTTTGAATAAATAAACTCGGTAGTGCATGACTTTGTTTGGCAAGACAAAATTAAACAAACAAACTAACAAATAGGCAGCATTTGTGTGCATTGGAGTGCCCAAGCACGGGCTGTGGGATGAGAGGGAGAGAAATGAGGAGCTGGTGGAGAGAACATAGGGAAAGAAGGAAAGAACAGATACAAGAAAAAAGTGCAGCATAGGAAAGAAGAAGTTTCTGCTGATGTTTAGCAAGGAAAAGTCTATTCCAAAGCATGGAAATAGATCAAGACATGGTTTACGTTTTCAAATGTTTTGACAAACTATTTTATTGGATTTTCAAATACGTTAAAGTGCTTTTTTGAAAATAAGACCTTCAAAAGATTTTTAAATTGACCACCAAAATAATAATTATATTTCACTTTCTGTTGCCAAACAGAGCCTACAATAGCTCCGTCTCAAGTGTCTGCAAATAGCCTATCTTCCTCAGAAATTGAAGTGTCGTGGAATACCATTCCTTGGAAGCTAAGCAATGGACATTTACTTGGCTATGAGGTAATTTCTTTTAAAACTAATAGACTGTGTATGTATGTTGCTGTGGTACCTTGTCTCCTTTCATTTAAAATTCTTTTTAATAACAACATCTAAAGTCTAACTTTTGTTGAAATTTTACTAGCACATTGTCCCATGTAATTATTAGTGGTTATTGAGTTTAACTTCACAAGCTGAATGAAAATAACTTGGTAGAAAAGAAAAAACAGTGGGGCACCTGGGTGGCACAGTCAGTTGGACGTCGGACTCTTGGTTTCGGCTTGGGACGTGTTCTTAGGGTGGTGGGATCAAGCCATGTGTCGGGCTCCATGCTTGGCATGGAGTCTGATGGAGATTCTTTTTCCTTCTCCCTTTGCCCCTCCCCCTGTTCTCTCTCAATCTCTCTCTCTCTCAAAAATAAATAAATAAATTTTTAATTAAAAAAAAAAAAGAAGTAATGTGGAAGGAAATCATATATCAGTTGGGTCAAATCTTTTAGATGGATTGACTGAAAAATAAGAGTGATATTGAACTCTAATATTTAAGTTCAAAAGATATTTATGCCAACAGGAAATCATTTTCCTCCAGCTCTTTCTTTGTCTTACTTTCTTGGTGGCCTTTTTACATTGTGTGAATGTTAGGCTTTCCAGAAGATGACTGTCTATAACGTAATTCTTGCCTTCAGTCTGTGACCTAATTCTTGCCTTTAACAAACTCTGTTTGGAGAAATCAGATGAGAGAGCTGAAACCTAGGGTGGCACGAGACCAGATGTAATGACCATCAGCGTAGGTAACAGAGGAAATGTCTGCGTGGTCAAGCGTAATGAGTAATCTTGAAAGCTGTCATAGGCTTAGTGAGACTTTAAAGGAAAATAAGCAAAGAGAGAAAATGGAAAATTCCAGGTTAAGTATGGCATGTTGGAGGACTAGAAGGAGTAAAGACCCACCTGCTGAAGAAAGTTCCTATAGGAGGGGTGACTGCAGATAGACACAGGAGAGCCAGGTCACAGATGGCTTTGAATATTAAGAAAAACTGTCTGACTCGGCCCCATGTTTAGTAGGGATTAGTTAGAACTGGAAGAAGTTGAGCTGAGAACTGGCAAGATAAAAACTAAAGTCTCTTTTTTTTTTTAAATTTATGTATTTATTTCCTATAGAGAGAGAGCATGCAAGCAGGGGGAGGTGCAGAGGGAGAGGAAGAGAGATTCTCCGGCAGACTCCCTGCTGGACACAGAGCCCAATAGGACCCTGAGGTCATGACCTGAGCCAAAATCAAGAGTCTGACTCTAAACCAGCTGAGCCACCAAGGTATCCCAAAAGTAAAGTCTTAAGAAGACTTCTCTGACAGTGATATTTTAAGAGTCATAGTTCTGATTTCATCCCCACCCACTGCTATCTTTGTAAGGACCCTCCCTCATGCTAATCACGCCTGCTTCAGGGGCAGGCTCACACAGGCACAATTGCAACACAGGACCATATACCCCATCCACTGGCCCACATGACCTCCAACTATGACACCAGGGTGGCCACCTGATCCATGGACAGTTTGGCGGAGCTCGTCACCAGATTCTTGTTTGGTATGTTAAACTAAGCAACATAGAGAGTATAATTACTGAGTATAATGCAGTGATATGTGGAATTTAGGACTCGGTTCAGGTTACTCAAGTTAAGGCCATGGACCAGTGGGACAAAGCCTGTCTGCCTGTGAGGTAGACCAGACGTACCCTCATACAACTCCATTGAATGGAGGAGACAAGGACCCATGGAGCCATAGAGACAGCAAGCAAAATAGAATAGCTCTTTGATAAATGTCCAATTCTCAAGTAGACTCACTGTGTTCTTTTTTATAATGGCACATTACCCTCCTTTTCAGTAAATTCCCTTTATAATTGAATTTAGAGAGTTTCTGTTCTCGGTAACCAAATATTGACTTGAATACATACCAGTGATAAAGCAGAGAAAAGATAGGCTAGAGCAGTGGTGCTCCAAGATGGCACGGTAGATTACCTTCATCAGAATTACCTGAATTTTTGCTAAAGATGAACCCCCAGAGCCCTCCCTGGACTCACTGAACCCAAATATCTAGGAGTGAATCTTGCTAATGTAGATTTTTAGTAGGTATCCATAGGGAAATGTCTGCCCACTCCTTCAGTAGAAGAAACACGGACCCTGGCACAGAAATTTGATCAGGGACAAAGCTGTCCAGACTTAAAGAAGTAAAACACCACACCAACACCACAAACTGCCTTGATCAGCACCCGAAAGGAAGCCAAGAACATTTGGTTGGAAAGTTTCTTTAATTCCATGACAGTGAATGTAAGCAGCACAAGGTGGTGGCAACCCTTACTAGCTCCCCAGTGATTAGAGAAGTGGCATTGTCAGGGAAAGGTGAGTGGGATGGAGGGAGATGTAAAGGAAAGCAGTTCTGAGCTGAAACCTGCACGTAGGTATCTTGACTGCCACTTACTGTCTGTGCTGGAAAAGTCGCATCAACTTTGTGAGCTTCATTTTCCACACCTGCAAAATTGGGCAGTAATTGGGCTAACCTTATTAGGATTTGGGGAGTACTGAATGGTATTGGACACTTATGTGCTTCTCACAGTTTCTAGCTCATAATAGTAAACAATCCCTAAGTACAAGCCATATCTCAAAAGAATTGTTGAAATATTAATTTATAGAAGTCTCTCCAGTAAATATCCTCGAGCAATTCTTCCACTCTAACCTTCTTTGTCTCAAGAGAGTTTATGATAGTTGTCAAGAGGAGTTGCCTGCAAGAGCCCTTTCTTCCTAGGTTTGTTCGCAAAATTCAGACAATTAAGGAGCTAGTTCCAGGTATCCTGGAGGGTAAGAAGAAAGAAAATATCACTGAGAAAAAAATAGAAGTGAAATTTCAGGTGACCTTGGCGGAAACAAAGATCTGAGGCTTACAAAGTCTTGAGGGGCCCATACCTTTCTACCTGGCAGTACCATGTTGTTGGTAAGACCATAGAAGGGAACAGATCTATTTCCCACATTCAGCAATGATCAATGTTTGGGGTGGGAAATCAATGATTTCCCATTCTCCAAGCATGGTCCGGGAACTAAAGGGATCAAATCAGTGTAATATTAAGTTTTCTTGGCAGGTTTTGGAAATGGGCGCCCCAGCAGTGACTGAGGTTGAATTTCCCATTAGCTGAGCAGGATATGGAACTCATTGGTAAATCAAATTTATTTAAGGAAAATAAACAAACACATTTTCTGTACCTTAGACAATGGACTGAGATGCACATCCCCGTTAGTAACTTTGCCCTTTACAAACCATAAGACAGGATTGTAATTCGAGAGCTGGTTGTAGTTTGTGAAATAGTTAAGAGAAATAAACAAGAGAATATACATAAATGGGCTTTGTGGGTTTCAAAGCACCACAGCAAAGATAGCAGTTGCTGGCAATTTTTTGGCAGCATGGAGACAGATGTTAATTTCACAATACATAATTGTAAGCTGATAAGAATATTCTATAAGAAACCAGAGTTATACCTCTTTTGTCTATGTCAGGAAAGAGTGAGTGAATGAAAGAGAAAACCAAAGAATCCAAAGAGAGCCAGCATAGGATCTTATTAAGTCCACACCATCTTGGAATTAGACAGACTTGCATCCACCTCCACTAGGATAGAGGATGAGCTCCACCAGGGACTGGGAAGTCTGCTTGTTTATTCAGCGATGTATACCAAGTGCCAGGAGTCCTATCTGGCACACAGGAGGCATGCAAAAAAATATGTGTTGATTAAATAAATGCAATTTTGACTCCACTGTCTTACTGCTGTGTGGCCTTGAGCAAGTTATTAAAGCTCTCCAAAGCTCAGTTAAAATAAAGATAATAGTAAATAACACACTGCATCATTGGAGAATAAAATGAGATAAAGCAGCTATTGTCAAAACGTCCCAGAGAGACTTGGGCTTTTCTCTCTTTTGGGTATTGGTCACTGGGATAGTATCTCTTTGGAAGGAAAAAGTGGAAAAGCAGTGAAGAAACATAGAAAGACGTAGCACAATCCAAGTACGTGGCTCAGTGTTGTTTCTGTTGGTGCTGGTGTGTTGCCCTTGGGGTAGGAGGCAAAAAGATGAGTGAGGCAAAGAAAAAATGGGACTTACTTTGACATTAATTGTAGGTTGAGGTGCATCGCAGCTTGTGTCTGTCTGTGTAAAAAGCAGCAAACCTAACATCTAAATGTAGCATGAATACGGTGTTGAGAGGAAACAACTAGTGAAAATTTCTTTCAGTGAATCATGGAACACTATATCAAAAACTAATGATGTACTATATGGTGACTAACATAACATAATAAAAAAATAAATTAAAAAAAGAAAGAAAGTTTCTTTCATGTTAAATAGGAAGTTTAAACAGGAACTTGTTAAATAGGAAGTGCTTGTTAAATAGGAAGAGAAAGACAACAAGCTAAGAGAAAGATGTGCTAATTTGGAGAATATTAAGAAATATATATGTAATTACATGAAGATACATGAAGATAAAAATATATATTTTCTTAGATTCAATAATGATTTAAACACTAACATGGGAAAACAAATGACTTAGCGGAGCGGATAATTACCAGTTGTGTGGCTAACTTTCTGGGTTGCACTTTCCCCAATATGGCTTTAAAATTGTTAATAGCTCCTGCTTTTCTCTCATCTCAGCGAGGGTTGATCATGTGCCACGTGGCATGCTGAGCACACATCATCATTAGCATCCAGACTAATTTTCTTTCTGATTTGACCAAGTAGTAGTTGAGGAGCTCATTTCCCTGGGCTCCAATTTATTTCATCTGCTAAGCTGTAACACTCAGGCTCAGATCTTTTCTTGTGCCCTTTGGATAGGAACCAGAGATACAGACATGATAAAGAGAATGCAGAGTGTTGAAGTTCATGGGTAGCAGGTGCCAGAGGAACAAAAGCTCCAAAGTTGTAGCGTGGTTTCTCCCATCAATTTCTTAAAGCCATTATGTGTCTTGAAAAAAATAAAACTGGAGAGAATGACTTTGTTAAGCAATTGAAACAAACATCTACAATTGTGAGATAATATAGATGAGCACATTTGGGGGGACACTTCGTAGATTAGATTAGATTAGATTAGATCTAGATTAGTAGATTAGTAGATTAGATCTAGATTACGTAGATCCCCCTATGGGGGATACTTAGTGGACACTTAGTAGACACTTAATAGATGCGTAGGAGGGGAGCATAACCAAAAAACAATGTGTGCAAAATATTAACTTCACTGATACCTTCATCCAAACTCCTCTTCTAAATAGCCGTGCAGAATATCCTTGGTTTCGAATACTTTAATCACAAGGGAAAAAGATGTCAAATATTTATGTAATTTTTTGAGAGTGTGAAAATTCTACTGGAAAAAAAAAAGAAATGTACATTAAGTCTAATCCCATACTATTAGGCAAAGAATTAACTTCGTTCTAGAATGAGTCAAATGTAACTTAGGAAAAGTGGATAGAGACAATTGAGACACATTTAAACAAATAGGAAACAGGCAAAAATGAATTCAAGTGGGGCCCCTGGGTGGCGCAGTTGGTTGAGCGACTGCCTTCGGCTCAGGTCATGATCCCGGAGTCCCGGGATCGAGTCCCACATCGGGCTCCCGGCTCCATGGGGAGTCCGCTTCTCACTCTGACCTTCTCCCTTCTCATGCTCTCTCTCACTCTCTCTCTTTCCTAATAAATAAATAAATAAAATCTTTAAAAAAAAA
>CM052799.1:36083032-36158911 GCA_028533885.1 Nasua narica | reverse complement strand
GGGGCCCCTGGGTGGCGCAGTTGGTTGAGCGACTGCCTTCGGCTCAGGTCATGATCCCGGAGTCCCGGGATCGAGTCCCACATCGGGCTCCCGGCTCCATGGGGAGTCCGCTTCTCACTCTGACCTTCTCCCTTCTCATGCTCTCTCTCACTCTCTCTCTTTCCTAATAAATAAATAAATAAAATCTTTAAAAAAAAAATGAATTCAAGTGAATGAAATGCAGACTTTTGGCTCAGATAAAGGATTGGTTATGCTAGAGAGAGCAGTAACTGTGTGTGAGCGAGGGTTGCCCAAAGGGACCTGGGTGTGTGTGCGTATATGTGTGTGTGTGTATGTGTGCATGTTTGAAATATAACTGACATATAACATTATCTCAGTTTTCAGGTATACAACATAATGAGTTGATATTTGTATATATTGTGAAATGATCATCACAATGAGTCTACTTAACATCCATCACCACACATAGTTACAAATTTTGTGTGTGTATAATAAGAACTTTATGATCTCCCTTCACAGTTACCATTGCTGTACATTAGATCCCCATGACTTTCAATTTATAACTGGAAATTTGTGTTCTGTGTGTGTGTGTGTGTGTGTGTGTGTGTGTGTGTATTCTGTTTTGGGAAAAGGCAGTCCCTAACCTAACACAGGGACTGTGTCCCCACATTGAGGGATGCAGGGAAATAAATATCGTAGCCTCTCTCCTCCCACGTGCCCATCTCCTGTCTTCCGATGACCAAATCCAGTGAGAAGCCAGAGGACCAGGGGCATGTAGCATATGGGTCAGCCTTCTAATGACTGAGAACCAAGTAAAGAAGATTAGAAGATATGTCCAGATTTGTCTCCCAAAACACTATTGAATGCATTTTTGCCTGCCTTGTATTTATCTAAATATGTTCAAAGCTAAGTTGAAATATTTGTCTCTCTGGAAATCTTTAAGTATAAACAAAATTATTTTAGTCTACTAAAATAGTATTTCTGACTTAATACCTGTACTTTGATGGCTAAAAAAACGTGCCACTTTTCAATACATTACTTTTATAAATTGCTTTCTGTGTTAAGTTTTAATTAAGTGAAATCTCATGTGCAATGATATTAAGGACTCCTTATAGCAGGGACATTAGTTTTTGGAACAACCAAATTACTTGCAGAAACAGATAGCATTTTAAATCCTGACATTCGTTGCGTTTGTTTCTGTTTACTTATCCAGATAAAAATATATTGGCTTGTGATATGGTTTTGTGGTTCTCAAGAAAAATAATTACATTATCTCGTCAAGAAATTGGGAGATCTAATGTTTCATAGATGCACAGAATATTAGGACTCTCGTCCTTAGCTTGGTGAATAAAAGGAAAAGGAGTCTTCCTCTCTGCTGTATCCACCCAACACTTCTTACGCCAAATATGTGGGGTTTTTTTCTCTACACTGACCAATTCTCCTATACCTGTTGGGTGTCCTAAAATTGAGTTCAATTCTGACACCATAAACCTAGAGTTAGCTTCAAATATCGCAAATTAAGGGCTTAGGCCATGAGACCAACAGTCCCCTACCCTCTCCCTCCACCCCCTCAACACCCTTCAGATGCCAGGCCTCCTATACTTCTGATTGGCTGTAAATCAGGGGTTCCCACAACCTCCTCCTTGGGTTTGAGATCTTGTTAGTACAGCTCACAAGACTCAGGAAAGTGCTTTACTTACTATTATATATTTATTATGAAGGATACAACTCAGGGACAGCCAAATGGAAGAGACGCATAAGACATGGTCTGTAGAAAGGGGCACACAGAGCTTTCGTGCCCTCTCCGGGAGCTCTGCCCTCCAACACCTTAGTGTGTTCACCAGTCCAGAACCTTCAGTTAGGGCTTTTTATGGAGCCTTCACTGCAAAGGCATGATGGATTAAATCAATTGGTTCATTTGGATCATTGGTTCAATTGGATCATTGGTTAACTAACCCAACCTCTAGTCTGGTCAGGAGGTGGGGCTGAAAGTTCCCACCCTCTACTTACTATAAAGTTGATTCCCTTGGCAACCAGCCCCCATTCTAAAGCTCTCCAAGAGCCAGCAGCCCCCAGAGAAGAGAGCTCATTAGCAACTAAGGAGATTCTTAGTGTTTGGGGATCTGTGAATCTCTGTGGTGGAAAGGAAGGAGGCATTTTAGACTGCATTTGTTAAGTCATTAAGAACTCAACGACACTGAGTGCTTAGTATGTGCAGGCTTTGCTGTGGGTGGTAGAGTTGTGGTGATGACCAAGACAGACACTGCCTCAGGTGTATGACCAGAGCTTGGCATCTGCCCCTCCTGCTGTCTCCCATGCCAAGAAGTACAGCTGTCTCTCTTCACAGGTGCATACTCCATACTAGCAAATCAAGGCACAGTGATGCACAGGTATTCCAGAGGTTGGGCTGTAACTCTCAGATATATGGTGATGGAGAAATGTTGAGAGCCACAGTTATTCTGACCACCTGCTTCTCTGCAGTGGATTTACCTTTTATTCCACACACCACCCCCCCAACTCAGAATTTGCCATTTAAAAATATGTGTCTCCAGTTCTGGAAAATTCTCAGATGTGTTCTCTTTAATTGTTGCCTTTTCCTTCATCTCTCCTGAAACTCTGGTTGGAAATTCTCATTGGATCTTTAGTATCTTTTAACTTCATTTTCAATTTTTATTTTTTTCTCCATGTTTTGAATTTGTTAATTCTCTTTTCAATCATGTAATCTTCAGCTTAATTCTGTCACTGACTTTGTTAATACTGTATTTTTCTGATATTTTTCAAATTCATCCAGTTTTCTTTTCTTCTTCTTCTTCTTCTTTTTTTTCATCTTCTATTCTTGGCAACATAGATTCAGTCCCTTCTTTAGTGAATTTGGACATCTTAAATATACTTATTTTAAGATCCACTTCAGATCAGTATCTTGTAGTTAGACTCCCACTAGCCAAGTCTGCTAACTTTCTTTCTTATTAGTGGGATTCTTTATGTATTTTGTAATGTTTTTCTCTGCTCGTCTTTAGTAGATGCAACTTTCATGTTCTGTCATTGTTATATTAACTCTTTTCCACCAAATGTTATACAAATGCACACGTGCATACGCACACACACACACATTCATATATGTGTGTGTATATATATATTCTCTATTATATCTTTTTTAAATTGAAGTATAGTTAACAGACTGCAAAATTATATTTGCAGATGTTTTCCTTCAATCTAGATGCTTTCCTTTCTTCTTCCCTGCATTATGGTTGTGTCTATAAAATCCGAATTACCATGGACTTACAGTCTGTTTTCTCAGGTATAGGACTTTTACCATTTAAATCCAAACACTACTGAGGGGAAAATATGGTCTTTGTCTTTACTTCATGCTTGACTTTTTCTTCCTTTATTTTTCTTCTTTTACTTTTTTTTTTCCCTCCCTAAAAAAAATCTCTTATTAAATGTTTCAAAGCAAAATTTTGTGGGATATAATTTATTAACTACTCATAGAAAATTAGAAATATTAATGCACTGCCATATTTCTTTATGTTTGAGTTATTTGCATATTTATTCAATTTTTTCAATAAAGCCATGTAAGGAGATTACATAATCAATTCCAATGAATATCACATTCCAATTTGGCACAAATTTTCTCCATAGTCTACATATTTCTCATACATGTCAGCAACTAAGATATAAAAATAAATCTCTCGTTCTGGTACATGGAGTACTTCAAAAGCATACTACTATCAAGAACCTTGAGTACTTTTTATAAATAAATTTATAAGAGATATTCCTTATGCCTATTAAAAATTATTTTCATTTCTTAAGTCAGTCACCTGACGAATACTTTCTTAGGCAACTGAAATTGAGGTAACTTGACATATCAGAAAAAGAATGGCCCATAAGCAGAGACCAGTGTGTATGACAGGATAGCCCTGATTGAGTTACTTAACTCCTGGGGGCCTCTGCTGTCCCATCGGTTGAGTGAGGGTTTCAATAGCTGTAAGTATGTGATTTCTTTCCCCAATCTGTGCTATACCCAGGACCGCAAGTTTCAGGCTGCCTGTAACATGTTATTCTAATTATTCACTCTGTGTCATTCTTAGTAAGTGGATAATGCTTTCAAGGGCAGGGAATGTGTCTTACTATTTTGGAGTCCTCTAAACCTAACACTACCTAGTGTTTACTGTTGTTGAATTTGGAATGTGTACCAGTTTTTAGTATCCATTAACAGTTTAGGGATGCCTGGGTGGCTCAGTAGGTTGAGCATCTGCATTCCACTCAGGTCATGATCCCAGGGTCCTGGGATCAAGCCCCACATCTGGCTCCCTGTTCAGCAGGAAGCCTACTTCTCCTTCTCCTCCCAGCTCCTGCTGTCTTTCATTATCTCAGACTCTCTCAAGTAAATAAATAAAATCTTAAAAAAAAAACAGTTTACTTGGCTGTGGCTTTATAAAAGACAATTTTGTATGTTATCCTTAGTTAATGAAAAAAACTTTGTGGTTTTCTTTTATGAGTTCCCTAAAATACGTGGATTTTTTTTTTTACCAAAATGTCATCAAGATCCAGTGTTAATTCAATGCTTTAAAGGTATAGAAATTACATATTCAATTTAGTCCTGATCATTTGGGTTCATAACCTTCTTTCGAGGTTTATATAAAAATTAATAACTTTTCCAAGAGTAATGCACATACACATACATGGACACAGCATTTTACATGAATTTAAGGGGTCCTGTATGTAAATATAAATATGTGTAAACATAAATAAAAACACAAACATGTACATACATATACACATATGCATATATGTACACACATATATACACATATGTAGGGAAGATATTGTTCTAATTACATTATTAGTGTGCTAATTTAGAATCATTATTGAAAAGTCTGATTTTACTACTAATTTTTTTAACTTAAGAATTTCATAGTTACTCATTTTTTTTTTTTTCAAAAAACAGTAACTTCTTGTGTATTTTTCTCAGAGGGCTGAAGCTGGTCACCCTAAGCAGCTCATAAACAAGCTTTGTATGGACCACACAATGACTTTAAAAAAAAATGAGCCAATTCTAAATGTGGGCCATTTCCCATTTAAATAAAGGTTTCTCCTTTTCTTAAAAACAAACAAAAGTGGCCCCTTGGTGGCTCAATCAGTTAAGTGTCCAACTTGATTTCGGCTTTGGTCATGAACTCAGGGTCAGGGGATTGAGCCCTGCATTGGGTTCCATACTTAGCAGGGAGTCTGCTTGCAATTCTCTCTCTCTCTCTCTCAAATAAATAAATAAATCTTAAAAAAACAAAAGACCTGTAAACTCTGGATCCACCTTGCCTCCGTAGAGCTAAGTAGTAGCTCCCTTACTAAGATGGAACTTGGCTGTCTGTTTTGCCACAGTCCCCATAAGTGTCTATTGCCTTCATGACTGATGGCTAAGGATCAACTGCCATTTTCATTGTGCTTAAACAGCTGTTGACTTAACAAATTATAGAAATGGTCTTCTGTTTTCATATTTTGCTATCAAGAGAAGATAAATGAAAGCCAGACAGAAAGGGCACATGTTGCAAGAAATATAGGAGAGAGTATATGTATTTCTTTATGAAAGCAAAAAATATGTACCCAGTCTGCCTTACATATTTATGTTAAGTGTCCGGCCTCTGCTTCACATGATTAAATGGTGATATTAGGTCTCAGCATGAGGAATGCTTATACTTTTCCTGAACCATTTGGTGGTCTTGTTGCTGTTGCTGTTCATGTTGGTTTTGCTTTTACTTTCTGGATAATCCAAACTTTATAGCAAAGCATAGCAAAACTTGCATGAACTGGAGACAGGAAACATGTATTTTTATTGGATTTTTTTCTTACCCTTGTTTCTTTTTTTATTAAATATTCTCATTAAGCTATTTTTATACTTTATACTCCTTATGCATTTATCTTTATATAACATCTCGGATCGTTTAGCACAATTCAGAATAATGAAGTACAAAGAAAATGTGTTAGCATAACTTAAATTTAACTGTGTTAACTGCTTTCCTTTTCTCTTCAGCAGCCCTGCATGCACAGGTGGCCTTGTTGATACCTGGCCATCGCTGGAGGACAAACCAGTGGCCAGCTGGCTTTTTGATAGTCTTTTCTCTGACAGTTCGCTTTCTTCCCAGAGGGAACTACCACCATCCAGGCGGGGTGAAGCAGAGCTGCCAGCATTCTGGAATTGGGCTTGGACCTTGTTGGTTAGGGCCTGAGAAGGCCGAACAGCTTGCTCTATTATATTTGCAGATTTCACCCTCATTTTCCTTTTATAAGCTACAGTTCAGGAGTATTTAGCACTTACTCTCTTTGACTTTATCTGGCTTCTTTATCTGTTTTATTTTCTGTCTCCTCTCAAAGTCCCTTTTTCCTGTCGCACAGAATCTCATGGGACATCTAGTACATAGTAGGTCCTTAATGAACATTTGTTGTGTAAGTGATGAATATAAATACATTATAGTACCCATTTTAATGAAAATCACTTCGTGC
Organism: Nasua narica; assembly: GCA_028533885.1. Classification (NCBI taxonomy): domain Eukaryota; kingdom Metazoa; phylum Chordata; class Mammalia; order Carnivora; family Procyonidae; genus Nasua; species Nasua narica. Next base: position 36,152,413 of record CM052799.1, on the reverse strand, counting down.
AAAGGGTGGTAATGTTTGCGTCAACATTTTGCATCTTTTATGTTTTTCTGTCGACCAGGTGCGCTACTGGAATAATGGAGAAGAAGACTCATCAAGCAAAGTGAAAGTGGCGGGAAATGAGACGTCAGCCAGACTCCGGGGCTTGAGGAGTAATCTGGCATATTACACGGCTGTCCGGGCTTACAACAGTGCTGGTGCTGGGCCCTTCAGCACTACAGTGAACGCAACCACAAAGAAAACTCGTACGTAGATTCGATTTTTTGAATGGCAAGGAAATATTTTATGGTAGCCTTCTTTATCATTTAAAATTGGACAGCCCAACTCAGTAAGCCCACTGAAGGCTACAGATCCAATCCCAAACCCATGTAAACTCAGTCACACATATCTTTGTCTCTGTGATAGTCCTGAATCTTTAGATAGAAACCCCATGTGAAAATCAATGTGTACCTTTTGAAAAACCTTCGTGTGGGGTGTTGAGTCAAGTCTATCCATTTTTCTTTTAAAATGTGATAAACTTAGTTTATTTTCATGTTTTTTTAGTTCCCCAAAGCTTGAGGATTTCCAGCAAATATGAATAAGTTAAATTTCACACCAGAGAGTCAAGAGTGATTTTCTTCTTTTTCTTTCCTTTTGAATGCCTTTTGGGCATTCAAAAGATGCCAGTGTGCATTAAAAGATCACCATCAGAAGATGCTAGTGCACGTGAATATACTGATATTTTTTAAAAATCTGACCAGAGATGTGGCCTTGAAAACTGAGTCTTTTGGCTATGTATTCACAGGTAAACTCACAAGCAGTAATTATGAGCTATACATTTGAATTACATTACAGGAAAATCAGTGATTTGCAATTCCATATATTTCTTGCATGTATTTCAATTAAACTGATAGCACAGGTATATTTTTAATCATTGTATCGTGTTAGTAATTTCTTACAATGCGACCACTTGAATTGTCCTTGTCATTGTCATCATTATAGCTAATAGCAATTGAGAACATTCTATGTTCCAAATGCTTTACATCCATTCCCACATTTAAACTTCCTAACTACCACAGGAGGTAGCTATCAGTATTTTTAACATTGTATAGTTAAGGAAAAATGGAATGTAGGATGAAGTACTTTTAACATAATAACGCATTATTTACAGAAAATTATTTTTATTTACAGAAAATTATTTTTCTTTTTGTTTTCAGAATTTATTAACTCAGTAAAAATGTTCGCTTAACTGGCTTCATATGGGAATGAGACATCAATTTTGCTTGATTTCTATATCTATATAAAATCCCCAAATTTTTATAAGAACTATATTTGTAAGATAGAATTGCTAATACCAGTAATATAAAATTGAATATCATTGGCTAGCTTTGTGGATAAGTTAAAATATATATAAAACATAATTCTACTACTTTAGATTTTAGTTAGCCAGTGTTAATTTAATTAGCAAAGTTCATGTTCATCTTTGTATTATCTATACAAAAGAGAACTTGATTACTAATTTACTAGTATAATGAGATTACAGAGCAAAAGTGTAGCAACAAGCCATTATAAATCTTCAGTAGCATATCTTTACAAGTGACCAACTCGTGTAATAATTCAATATTGTCCTTCACTAGTTATTAAGGGAAGCTTGACCCAATCTCTTACTCATAATTCACAGCAAGAGTTAGACCAAGGTGTATATGGGCTTGGAAGTACTTAAACTGAAAATATTCTGTGTTTAGAACTTCTCACTAAATATGTTTGGTATTCTCAATAACCATTCCAAATTAGTAATATTTAAATATATATCATTATTTATATATTCAGAGCACAGCATCAATCAAAAATTCTGATTGCAAGAATATATGCAAACAAGTTTATCTGGCTCTTTCCTCTGACTTAATAATTGATGTGATTACTTACTAGAAAATTATGATTGTACAAGACTCTGTGACATCATCATGGAATCAGTGAAGAACTTAGCAAATTGGTAAGACACAAAGAAAAGACAATAGGAATATTATGATAATGTACAATGAATGAAATATAACTATAAAAAGAAATTTTTATGATTTAGGTGTAGCATATAGACACCCAGTCTAAAGTAGAAATTTGTAATGATGGCAATTGTGATTTTAATGACTGACTCTTACTGAGCAATCTGCTATCACTGTTCTAAGTCTGTTTTCCGTATACTGATTGTCACTTCTCACAACATCACCATGACTTGGAAGCTGCTGGTAGCCTCACCAGAGATCAGGATGTTGAGGCATATAGGGGTTATTGAAGTTCCCTCAGACCACAGACTAAGTAGCAGGATAGGCATCCAAATCTAGACATAGTCTTTAATTGTGCAGTCCTCTCTTTCAACCATATAATCAGAGTATCTGTATCTCACTTAACACCAGTACTTACTGAGATTTTTGCTTCATGCTGAGGACATGGGTAAGGTGATCAAAGACAGACAGCATTCCTTTGCTCACAGAGCTATAGTCTGACGGGAATTCCAACAATTGAGTAAAATCCCTCTGAAGGTGATATGTTTGTATTTCTGCAATTCATTCAGAGTCTGCATGTTGATCTGCAGGTGTTATTAGGAAAAATTTTCTGTGTTGGGTGGGGAATTCATAGAGATCATGGAAATCCTTAATTATTCTAAGATGGGATACATAAAAAACATGCATTAAACTTTTAATTTTATGTTAATAATTTTTCCTCAAAGATACCAAAAATGCAAGTAAAACAGAATCCTTTAAGGCTGTTCTTATTACTGTTACCGGCAACTCTTAATAGTCATTCTAACCTTTGGCATGGATTTAGCTCCAAATCCTATTTAAGAATTTTGGTAAAGTTTTAGTGATTATCTCTATAAAGAGATTTATCGTCATGCTTCAGATATAAAGAACTAAAATAACGCCTTTGATTATTTGCTTGCTGTTTTCCCCTCTGGACTGTAAACTTTATGGGGAAAGAATCCTTCTGTGTCTTGTTCATCTAGCCCTGGTGCCCCACATGGTGCTACAAACCACTGTTAAATAACTGATTGGGTAGCTAAATGGTTGAATAAAATCGAAAGCAGGCCAGCCTGAAGGACTATTATTAATCAAATTTACTTCCTCTTGACTGAACATTGTGAATTCAAAACACTTACTGTAGTCTTTTACCATCTTGCTTAAAATGTGCAAGTTTCATGGACTCGTAATCATAGAATTTAGTATGCAAGCCTTTATATCAATACAGATCTTGGTGATTATTTTTGATTAATGTAAAATAATACAAGGATTCTCAAGTTAAATACTGTAGCTTCCATTAAACACTTAATTTTTGATATCCAAATACTTGTGTTTTTTGGAAGCATTTCTGAGTTAAACTCTAATTAGCCTCTTTAAATAATCTAAAATGGGTCTCTGTTACTTGCAACCCAAGAAGAGCTAACTCTTAAGAACATCTTGTATCTAAAGGCACTGATGAGGAAAAATTGCAGATAGCATGTAAATGATGAAATTCGTTGGCTTCTAAAAGGAAACATATTGAGAATTTCATGTTCGGAGATAGCAAGAAAGAATTTGTAGGACAAATATTCTGCTTTGTATAACTAAAAAGTCAAGTGATAATTCTGGCTTTCACTATAGATGGATTTAGCAGTCAACCAACATCCTCAAGATTCATCTAATAAGACTTCGAACTGAGTCTTTCTAAAACTAAGAACATTTTGCCATCCACCCCATTTCAAACGTGTCCCTTCTACAACTCCCCATCTGAGTAAATCACATCCCACTATTTCAGTTGCTCAAGCCAAAAATCTAAGAGTCACCCTCAACTTTCTCTTTCTCTCATACCTAACAGCTGACTTCTGCAAGAATCTATCACATCTTGTTGTTACCACTGCTATCACCTGATGCAAGCTGGAACATCCCTCACATGGATCAGGGCAGCAACCCCCTCCTGTTCAGCCTCTTTCCACCCTTGTCTCCAGTAAGCCACAGTGTGCTCACTGTGCTTCTGCTTTGTTCTTTGGTAGAACTTCCTTCCCTGCTTTGTTCTTTGGGAGAGCACTAATAGCTATCACATATTCTATAACTTGTTCTCATTTATTTGATTGTTGTCTCTCCAGCCTGCTTTGACTGGAAGACAGAGTCCTTTAGTACAGAGATTTTACCGTAACTCTGATCATAACTCTGTCCTCAGAGCTCCGTCTCCATTGTTGAAGTAATCATAATTAGTGTCCAATAAAAGATGTTGAACAAACAAGACTCTCCATCTCTTGGCTCTGTTCCATGGTGGAGTCATTCTTACTATGTTCCCTTTTCAGGGTAGGAGTATTGCTGTTTGCATTCTAAGGCTTGTTTCTGTCAACTAAACACCCTGGGAAAAGTGAGCCACTCCTTTCTGATAACTGCACACAGAGCCAGGGATGGTTCTTGGCTTATCCCAAAACCAGCTGTTATGACTAGTTGATAGAAAACGTTCCCTGAACTGGGCTGAATCACATGCCCAGACCTTTCCCTGGAACAGGATTTTTTTTTTCTTCAGCGATGATTATACATGTAGGTTCACTTGAGAAAACGGAATAATATTAAATGGTACAATGTTTTGCACTTGAGTTTTTGCTTTTGCTTTTGCAAGAGTTTATCCATGTAAGCTGAGCTAAAATCAGTTGCCTAAATTTAAGGAACTTAATCAAGTATGTCCTAAGGAATTGTAAAGATAATGTGAGTAAAACAAATGCTAAAGGAACAGGGGTCAGAGTATTACAGAAGTTTTTTGTTTTTTGGGGGTGTGTGTGTGTGTGTATGTGTGTGTGTGTGTGTGTTAGTCACCATACAGTACATCATTAGTTCTTTTTTTTTAAGATTTTATTTATTTATTTGACAGAGAGAAAGAGATCACAAGTAGACAGAAAGGCAAGTAGAGGGAGAGGGGGAAGCAAGCTCCCCACTGAGCAGAGAGCCCCATGGGGGGCTCGATTCCAAGACCCTGAGATCATGACCTGAGCTGAAGGCAGAGGCTTAACCCACTGAACCACCCAGGCGCCCCACATCTTAGTTCTTGATGTAGTGGTCCATGATTCATTGTTTGCATATAATACCCAGTACTCCATGCAATCCATACCCTCCTTAATACCCACCACCAGGCTCACCCATTCCCCCACCCCCCTCCCTTCTAAAATTCTCCGTTTGTTTCCTGGAGTCCCTAGTTTCTCATGGTTCATCTCCCACTCCGATTCTTCCCCCTTTCATTTTTCCCTTCTCCTAGTGTCCTCCATGCTATGCCTTATGTTTCACAAGTAAGTGAAACCATATGATAATTGGCTTTATCTACCTGAGTTATTTTACTTAGCATAATCTCCTCCAGGCCCATCCACATTGATGCAAAAGTTGGGTATTCATCCTTTCTGATGGCTGAGTAATATTCCATTGTGTATATGCACTATATCTATTTTATGAGTTTTTGATAAAATGAATATTCCTGCTTCAAATACATAATTTTGTATGTATGATTTAATTATATAATTATCTACTCTAAGTTATGACTTGGGAGCTATATCAATGCAAAATTTCCCAAATTTTATATGTGATCTGTCTTCTCAATTTTTGCCATTCCTTTGGGCCTCCTCTTAACAGTTTGTCTTAAAAATTAACTTAAAGAAGTGCCTAGGTGGCTCAGTCGGTTAAGCGTTTGCCTTTGGCTCAGGTCATGATCTTGGGGTCCTGGGATCGAGCCCTACCTCATGTTCTCTGCTCAGGAGAGAGCCTGCTTCCTCTCTCTCTGCCTGCTGCTTCCCCTGATTGTGCTTTCTCTCTCTCCCGCACCCTCTGTCAAATAAATAAATAAAATCTTTTTAAAAATTAGCCTATAATTTTTGCTATCATAAACTTAAAATTAAAATGGAAACTAACCAAGTATGGAAACCAATATCATTGCCATAAATAGATGCTTACAAAAAATAAGTTAAATAGTAATAAAATCAGTAATAATAAATACAATGAACAAATAAACCACTCTCCATTTTTTAATTCAAGCAACATGCTCTCACCTGTTCAAATCTCTAAGCCTGCTCCCACTTTATTTATGATGTTAGTATCGAAGAGATATTTAAAACCTAGTATCACCAAATCCAGCCTTCTCGTCAAGTTAATAGGAAAAATAAAGGGAATTTCTCTCTAGGTGCCTTAATGTTATTTGCTGGCTCCTCTATGTATCACATCCCAGACATGTATGTGAACTACTCATGTCTACATATCATATACCACCAATCACAGAGACAGCAATAGAACACACTGTTCACTAATGCATGCTCCTCAGATTTTAGAGTGTTTCGGGTGTTTTTTTTTAATCTGTGGACTTCAACAAAATGATTTCTGATGTTGTAAGTTCTGAAACAAGATAATAATGTAATATTGACTTGAACAGAATTCAGTCAGGGAGTTTCAGCTAATATAAGATCAAGTCATTTCTCTGGCCAAATGTGTAAATCTTATGAACTTTACTTTGTAGGAGCTTTGGCACTTTTTTGGAAATCTTTAACTTGCCTACAATTCTCTAGAAATTTTAAATTGGACATTTCCAGGCATTTAAAAGAAAGATCTTCCTCTCTGAAATTCCAGATCGGACCCCAAGAAAAGTCTTTTCTGAGTTTCAGATGAGTTAAGAAGTAGATGTTTTGGTTGTATAGTTACACACTGAGTCAGTTTCCTATTAGAAGTCATGTGTTTATTTGTAATAATTCTAATGGCTCTAAAAGAAATATGTCTCATTATTTGGGAGAAAGTATCTTTTGGTGACCTGATTCTCGCATAGTGTCACATGTTTAAGCACTTTAATGACAAATGCTGATGTTCAACTCAACTGAACTCCAACTATAGTTTCTAGCTACTGGTGAGAACAACCACTTCCCACTAAATCACCTCATTATCATCAAGGAGTCAAGAAAAAATTAAATCTTATGAGTCTTACATGAATAATTATAGCAAGCATATGTTCTTAAAATTCCATATTTTGAAAGTAAATGCCAGTTTCTCCATCACCACTATGGAAATACCACTATTAAAAATTCTAGACAGTAATATTCTTCGTTTTAACAGCCTCACTTTTTACTATATAAAAGAAAACATTTTTGGGGCGCCTGGGTGGCTCAGTGGGTTGAGCCTCTGCCTTCGGCTCGGGTCGTGATCTCGGTGTCCTGGGATCGAGCCCCGCATCGGGCTCTCTGCTCAGCAGGGAGCCTGCTTCCCCCTCTCTCTCTGTCTGCCTCTCTGCCTACTTATGATCTCTTTCTCTCTTGCAAATAAATAAATAAAATCTTAAAAAAAATTTTTTGTTATTCAAAATTTGGGGAAAAAATCATAGAGAAGAAAATAAAAATCACCCATAATTCTATCACTCAGAAATATTATCATTAACGCTGGGCTTTCTTTTCAGACTTATCCTCTATAGAATGTTTGTCTTACACAGTGGAAGTATGCTGTATATTTAGTTACCTATACATCATAGCAATTTCCAGTGTCACTAATAGTTTTCATAAATATGTCAATGTATATATAATATTCCATTGCGATAATATACCACAATTTAACCATTTTCCCATTGACAGGCATGCCTTATATTCCTAGCTTCATCCAGTCAACCACCTTATATTTATCACTTGCTTATAGGCAAGAGGCTGAGGACTCAGTGTTATCTATAAAACTGACATTGAGGAGTCTATTAATCAAATACACAGAGGATATCATGATGGGTGCCTAAGGAACAATAATAATAAAAGCCTTCAACACAATACTATTTTGGTTACAACATTTGAAATTATTGAAATGATTTTGCAGCCTGCCAATTAGTATTGCACTATGTAGTGATGTGCTTCCTTTCTACTAAAATTAAATTAGTTTTTGTCATTTTTTTCTACTTTAGCATACTATCAACGGTAGAAATTGAGCTGAAAAATCTGTATGATGTGAAAGTTGAGACATAATTGACCAAAAATTTTAAAATGTAGACTATGTATCAAGTTAGTTCTAATAAAGTGTAAAACTCAATCAGCCTATTCTGAGATATGGAAAGTGAACAGATAAACTGTATTATTGTATAGTATTCCATATCTCCCTGTCTTTACAAAAATGTATTGTGTTGCATCAAAGCCATTTAGAATATTGGCTAATAACTGTACCAGTCAGATTAGGCTAATCCAGGCCACAGTATCCAACCTCCAAAATTTAGTGCCTTAAAAATATAGGTGTTTGTTTCTCACTCATCCTGCACATCCACCTCAAGTAAAATTCAAATCTGATCCATGCCATGTTCATTCCAGACCCACACTGAAGGAACAGCCACTCGCTGGGCTGTGTTGATCTCATGGCAGAGGGAAAAGAGAAGAGCTGAGCAGATTCTGTGGCTTTGGAAGCTGCCACTGGGGAGTGACCCATTTGGCTTTTGCCTACATTCTGTTGGTTGAATGGAGTCATGTGGCAAAGCCTGATATCTGTGAGATGCCAGCAAGAAACAGAAGTTTGTCTTCCTACAGGCAGGGGAACCACAGGTCCTATGGCCAACCTGAGTGTCAGTGAGAGAGAAATATACTCTTCCCACAACGAGTGAAGGGCAGAGGACTTGCAAAGATCTTAATACAATCTACCTCAAAATACTTTAAACAATAATTTTTTATTATTTAAATCAACCCTACCAGCCAATAATAAGGGTCATCAACAAGACATTTCCAGAGGATCTAAGAATGTAGTTCAGGTTGCTGAGAGAGCTCTAGATATCCCTGAACTACACCTTCATTTGCTTCCAATGTCTGCACGCTTCCTCTCTCCCATCCTTCCCTCAGCATCCACCACATCGAGCCTTTAGGGAAATAACAAGTGTAAGCAGTTATATTGTACAGATTTATTCCATCAAGATGTATTATTTATTTAAATATGTCAATCGAATGTCCTTAAAATATATAAAAACTACCCCCAAACTAGTACTTATTTTAAAAGAGAAATGTCTAGTCAGATACCTTCAATGGCCAGGCAGGTATCAATGGGCAGGGAGGGCTTTCTCTCTATCCATCAGAGTAGGCCCATTCTTTCCCATCTGATATTGCACGAGCAGTCAGCAATCAGAAACCCAGAACTTAAATGAAAGGTCCTGAGTTTTAAATGTTGGCAACTATGCAAAATTAAAGTTCAGTGGGTTAGCCCCCCCATCCCCCCACCAAAAAAAGTTTGCAAGATGGCTGATGCACTTTCAGGTCACAACTTCTGATCTAAAGTTTTCCAATTCTAGAGCAACTTCATTCTCCTGTAGGTTTTAATCTAACAACTGCTCTCCAAGGTCAGTGGAAGTATGGTGTTACAGTTGAGACACTGTGGCTTCTGGTAGGTTAAGACGGTCGCTCAGGACATTTGCCTTGTAAATGGCCACAGTGCTTCCAGGTCTTGTCTGAAGTTATATGAGGTAGATCTTTTCTGTGCTATTACAAGACAACTTCAGGCACACAAGGGTAGGCAGCCTTTTTATAGAGATTGTGAAAGCAAAGGGTTCCCACTTGAGATTTGACTCTAGGAAGTTAGAAAAGAAGAGCACTGAAGGCTCAGTACAACTGAATGTTGGTGAGGATGGAAACCAGAAATGGGAACGAAGATGCCAAAGGGGAGGTTGGATCATGCAATGAGCAAACTCACTCTGTTTCTAATTTGCCCACTGTTTTGCCATCTCCAGTCACTTGATTTTAGCCACAGACTCAAACAACCTGTATCATTATTTTCCAAATATACTTAATTTGTTTAATTTAAGAGTTAGATATATTTATTTTAAAAGACAACTATACCTTTACTAGAAACAGAGAATCACTAATACTCTTTATTGTAAGATAGCTCTAAGATTTTTTAATAAGGTGAAACAAAGCAATTATTTGAATAGAAAAAGTTTAAAAGTTAAACAGCACAATGAAATGCAAAGAAAAATAAACCTAATTGATTTTCACACACACAAAAAAATCCATACCTGAGAGTAAGTTTTGCACTGAGCTAATCAGGGCCTTTTTGACAGTTATTAGTAGAGTAATATTCTTTTCTTGTTCACTTGGTTTAAGATGAATTATTTGTGTTAAATATTCCCTTAGGTCAGAGTTAGATTGAATTGTGACTGTGTATTCTAGGATGCTTACCAGACATCTGCGTGCAGCTGGAAACATCTGAGTTATTTGCGTTTGCATAATAGCTTTTGTTCTGTATCATTATTTAGAACCTAGTTTTAATGATCTGTGTGTTATGTGCGAAGAAGATTACCACAGATGTATCAATATCGGCTTCATCCAAAAGAGTTATATCTGTGAATCAAGAATTGGATATGGCAGGCTCTTTTTAACCTAGCATGAAAATATGTACATATTTCCAATTAAAAATGTCATTCACCTAAAATCATCTCTAGTGGTAGAAATACTGATGCTTGGGAACCACTAATAAGACCTATAGTTAGAAGTCAGAGAACATGTCTATCTCTCTCTTTTTTTAAGATTTTTATTTATTTATTTGACAGAGAGAGATTACAAGTAGGCAGAGAGGCAGATAGAGAGGGGGAAGCAGGCTCCCCGCTGAGCAGGGATCCCAATGCGGGGTTCAATCCCAGGACCCTGAGATCACGACCCGAGCCAAAGGCAGAGGCCCAACCCACTGAGCCACCCAGGCGCCCCTGAACATGTCTATCTCTTTGCTTAATGTACTCAAAAAGATCCCTAACACATAAGAAGTAGTTATTAAAAATATAGTCAAAGGGAATTCCAGGTAGACATCGTTCCCCGAGGTCTGTGTCGTCAGCTAGCATTAACTTTGCTTTTTATTGCCAGCACCCATATGATGTCAGTCATCACGACTTGTTGAGTTTACACAAATTTCATGTCTGTTCCCTCCCTCCAACTCCACAGCAATCATCATGTGAACAGACCTTTATTCTCTCTTCCATCAAGAGCTACCAGGTTCTCCCAACAGAATGCCCACCAAGATTTTCCTCCTTTTCCCTCCACTCCCACAATGATCTATGAAACCACAAAACTAATAGTATCACTTCCCTACCTTCACTTATGTATTGACTTGCAAATTGTCTACAAAAAAAAAAAAAATCCTGTTCTAGTTGCTTTGGTCTCCAGGACCCTTCAGCATCTGGCTCCTACTTGCTTCTACAACTGCATCTGCTCTATCCCTTCTCCTCCTCACTACCCTACAACCAGTCAGAACTTCTGAGCTCCCCTCAGTACTTTGCTGTGTGTCCTGCCTTTGTGCTTTGGCATATGTTTATCCCTGCACTGGATACCTTTTCCTTGCTTGCCTCTACATATAAAAATCATAATTTGCCTTTCCAAATCTATTCCAGATGTCGTTGCCTCCTTATTCATTTTTTCCTTAACCCTTAACACATAGATATTTCTTGAATAAGTCATTGAATCAATATACCAGTTTTGGGGGGTGTTTTTCTTATTCTGTTCTTTCTTTGTGTTATGTTCCTTCCCATCTTATCCTCAGTACAATTGAACAAATTCTTTTAAAAAAAAAAAAGATTTTATTGGGGTGCCTGGGTGGCTCAGTGGGTTAAAGCCTCTGCCTTCAGCTCAGGTCATGATCTCAGGGTCCTGGGATCGAGCCCCACAATGGGCTCTCTGCTCAAGGGGGAGCCTGCTTCCCCCTCTCTCTCTGCCTGCCTCTCTGCCTACTTGTGATCTCTCTCTCTGTCAAATAAATAAATAAAATATTTCACAGAACAAGAGAGGGAACAGAAGCAGGGGGAGTGAGAGAGGGAGAAGCAGGCTTCTTGCTGAGCAGGTAGCCTGATGTGGGGCTTGATCTCGGGATGCTGGGATCATGATCTGAGCCAAAGGCAGACGCTTAATGACTGACCCACCCAAGCGCCCCCAACTGAATGTATTCAATCTCAGGACTCAAAGCTGATGGTCAATGAGTGTTCATTATCCCAGTTTGGTCTTTGTAAAATACATAGCATTTGTTGGGATGTCTTGGAGAACTTTCAACCCTGTAGCTAGACAGTTCATTTTCAGTTTTGACATGCTGCCTTTGAGAGGTGTGGCTAGCCAAATCTTGTTCATTGCATGAGTCGTTCCTCATTAACACAAAGAAAATGGGTCAAACTTATTTCTCGATAACACTGTAAAAGGGTTTTCTTTACCTTGAGTTTGTGCTTTTTACATTAAAACATCAGTCATTTACAAAATCTAATTTGATGTCTACCCCTTGGCAAGGCATTGGACTAGTGAATAAAATCGACCATATCAACTTCTCTGTATCAGAGACCTTACTGGACATTGTCTCAGCTTGCAAGGATCTTACAGGTTAATGGGAAAACTGGATATTAATAAAAATGAAGTCACAAGGCAATGTAAAATGTACCTTTAATGAGGATTATGAAAAAAGGTCCTGGTATCTGAGAAGAGCCCCCACTTTAGTCTGAGAAATCAGGAAAAGCGTTCCTGTGACAGTCGAAGTTGAGTATATTTTGTGACATTCTTGTTTGGTATTCATTTTCACATCATTTACAAATCTGTGGTCAGTCATTCAGGAGTTAAATAAGGCTTCAGGTACTCAGCACAATCTAATATGGGTGGCTTAGACTTTGGCATTAATCAGAGCTGGCTTGAATCCATGTAATACCTCTTACCTGTTGTGCCACTTAGCAAGTTCTTGCTTTTGATTTTAATTGTGGTAAAAATACACAGAACATGAATTTTCCATCTTGCCCATTTTTCAATGTACAGTTCAGTAGCATTAAGATTGGTTGTTGTGTAACTGATTCTAGAAGTCTTTGATCTTATAAAACTGAAACTCTGTACCCATTAAACAACAATCCCCATTCCCAGCTCCCAGCCCCTGGCAAGACCTTTCTGTCTTTATGAATTTGACTACTCTAGGTACTTCACATAAATGGAATCATACAGAATTTGTCTTTTCTTGACTAGCTTATTTCACTTTGCATGATACTCTCAAGGCTCGTGCATATGTCAGCAAATTTCCTTCCTCTTTTAAGGCGGAATAATACTTCCTCTTCGGTATGTACCACATTTTGATTGTCCATTCACCTGTTGACAGACAGGTTGCTTCCACCTTTGGGCTACTGTGAATAATGCTGTTATGAACATGTGTGTGCAATTGTTTTTAAATCTCTTGATTCCAGATTAGCCATGTACAGAAATGGACATTATTATAATGTGATGAGAATTAAGTAAATTATACTATATAAAAGCACATTTTACCGTGCCCATATGATAAATGTTTAATAAGCATTTTGTTACTATCAATAATAGGATTTTGAACATGGAAGGAAAGTTTATTTGGTGCAGAATTTTCCAGATAATGTTATTCTTATCAGTGGTGGTAAGAGAGATGATTCAAGGGTGGTTCACAAATACTTTTTTAAAAAAATTGAATAATGCTTCATTTATTTTAGAGAGTACTGTAAGAACATAACTAGCATATCAAGCCCATCATTGTGTGAGTATTAGTGTTTGGGCTGAAGCTAAGGTAGATATTAATTTTTTTAATCGAGTCTTCTATTTAAAGATAGCAAAAATTATAAAAGTGGTACATGATTATCTGAGGCTCAGGAAACACTGATATGATTCAGAATAAGGGTAATCAGGCCCAGAACAAACCTCAATTTTTTCTTCCTTTCCCTTTTCCTGTTTTTATCTGTTTATAAGTATTCGATTGAGGCTGCATTCATTCAACTCATCTGTTTTTGGACTGCTACAAGATAAGCCTCAGTGTTATACTTGCAGTCATCTCTTCCAGAAGTCTAGTGTGGAAGGGATGATTGATTCAGCCAACATGACTCAAACCGGGTATTAATAAAATCCAGCCTCCCGAGCACGCATCTTTCAGTCAAACAGACCATCCTGCCTTTGCTCCCTGAGCCTCATCCAGCAGAACCTGTCCCATTATTACACTACTTTCAGGACGCAGGAAATCACAGACTCTGGGAAAATGTTCTAACGCTTGTGCATTCATACCATTTGGACTGAGTCACGAGAACATGGTCATCAGTATTTCAACCCTAAAGCAACTGCCTTTATATACATTTTTGTTATCAAAGCAGTGCAGCTTGAACTCTCTGAGCTGACCTCAAGTCGTTGCTAATGCCAGATCGCACCATTTCAAAGGCAGCATAGAATAGTGCGAAAGAGCAGACCCGAAGCAAAAGAATCGGCAGGGAAGACAGCCTCGTTTGGTGTCATTAGTCACATAAATGTATCTGAGAGCTCTTCCCATCTGTAAGTTCAGCCGTCTTTCCCCCGTGGCATGAGTCAATGATGTTTAGAAATTTCCCTGCATAGCCAATATTTTATATCATTTTCCCATTACAAATTCAGTTAACCAGATCACATTCTGCGGCTAAATCCGCAAGTACAACATATTTCAGCACTGCTTTGGGCAATTGTGATGTTGTGGCCAAATGGATAATATTGTGTTTGTTTCGTGCTTGACAGGAAACTGAATTTTAATGTCCTGTCTGTGCTGTCGCCGAGCCCCCTTTCCCCAGCCTGAGTATGTGGTCTAGTGTTCGTAAGAGGGAACTAAGCTTTGAATCCAAGTCTTTAAACCTCAGAGAATTTCATTCATTAGCGAGTGGAATTCTCATTAATGTTTTAGCGTTCGCCTTAGTTTTCTCAAAAACTGATTTAAAACTTGGTAAACGAAGAGTGAAATATGGACTCTCTGCTGCAATTTTTCATGTGAAGAGCTGTTACTTCATGGGAATAAATATAAGAAACCCTTATCTTTTATTGCCTCCCATTTTGCCTATCTCATCACACAATGCTGGCCTAAAAATCAGCCACACTACATTTTGTACATCTTTAATCTGCTCAGTTGGCAATTTCTCTCAGCCTCTGTCTGGATGTGTCAAAGTGTGTCACGCTGCTGGCCTCTCTTGGTACATCAGCAAGCGTCCCTCTGGTGGTGGATAAAGGAATTGCCTTATCTCCACTATCAACGTGTTTCCAGAAGCGGACCCACAGCCATGAGTGAGAGATGTCCTAAGAGATGTGATGAATGTGATGAAATGAATTCTCACTATTTAATTGCAAAATCTTTTTAAAAGGAAATTTAACTTTTTTTCTGATTCTGCCTACATGCTGCATATTACCAAAGAGATTTCGCTTTTTTCCCCCCAAATATGTTTTATTTTTTCAGTGTTACAAGATTAGATTTTGCTTTTTTATAAGCCTCCTATAACCATCATTTATCTGTTCTGTGTAAAATATCACTCATGTTCAAATCTGGTTCATTTTCTCATTTTGCATTTCAAGCTCCCAGTCAGCCACCAGGAAATGTTGTTTGGAATGCTACAGACACTAAAGTGTTACTTAATTGGGAACAAGTTAAAGCAATGGAGAACGAATCAGAAGTAACGGGATACAAAGTAAGATATTTGCAATGCTTTCTTTTCCTACTCCTGGCAAGGGAAGCTCCGTTTGAATGATTTTTCTAACTCTGGAAATACGGTTGCCATAATCTGATTTTAACATAGAGATCAAACTTTTTATAAAAAGGGTATCCCCCCAATGTCTGATTTCTTAAATATAAATTTAAGAGAAGTAATTCTGGTCATGCAGGGATTTGGGACAAAATGTTTGTAAATTGTTCATCATGTTAATTACTTTGCTAATTCTGATGCTCACCTATATACTACTTAAAAAACAGCTCAAATTTGTGGCTCTAATCTGTGGGTCTGGCTTTCGAGATCAGTACAGCAGGGCCTTGCCCTATCTCTCCAAACTTACAAATGCCCAAGCCAGCTGAACTTTGCTATAGAAATTCACTCTTCCTCCCCTCCTTGATTTTGAGGACTTGATGATTCTGGTACGTGCTGACCTCCAGTCTAAGACCTATGAAAAGAACTATGAATTAAACTTCTATTCTGGTGAATATAACAAAACGAACAATATAAGTGAGGTAACATCAGAGTAATCAGATCTATGAAACAAAGTAAGAATAGGTAATGTAAGAAATAATTGTATTTGTTTATGCTTTTTAGGTGTTCTATAGGACTAGCAGTCAAAATAATGTACAAGTGCTGAACACAAATAGAACATCAGCAGAACTTTTGTTGCCCATTAAAGAGGACTACATTATTGAAGTTAAGGCCACCACAGATGGAGGGGATGGAGCCAGTAGCGAACAGATCAGGATTCCAAGAATAACCAGTAAGTTGGTCAAAGTCAACATTTACTTTATTGATAGCATCAGTGTTAAGAACCCCTAAAAGTGAGTCAGTCAGTGTCCTTCTGTCCATTTCCCCCACCCCATGACATCCTCCATCTGAATGGTAAGAGGGTTTTGGAATATGAGAGATGACGGTAAGAGAAATTTCTCATGAGTGATACAAAATACTGAGAAAGATAATAACAAATAGAAAAGACATCGAAAATATTTAGCAGAACTGTATTAATCTGAATTTTTTTTCTTTCTTATGAGCTATGCCCAAATTTGCCTCTGGATTGCCTCTAAAGAACAGAATTTCTTAAGCATTTCTCAAGGGCAATGTTAAGCCCACCCACTAGCTTTAAGATCTTTGTTTGCCTCTTAGAAGTTATACATGAATCTTACTAATTCTTTAAAAAGCGGAAAATTTAACATAGTTAAGGTCTTAAACCACTTGACCAAACCAGAAGACACTTGTAAAAAAACAAAAATTCTTCATTTCTGATTTCAAAGAAGGTTCATGTTAACTTTTCCTTTCAAAATCCAAATTAAACCTATTTTACGAAAGAAATTACACCGTTAGAGTTAAGCAAAACAGACTCACATTCTTATTTTATCAGTGACAATGGTGCAAGAAATTCCATTTATTCTTTCAAATCTCAAATTTGGAGTTTGGTGACCTCAGTTTAAGTAGAGTAGAAGCCATCTTGTCTTCATATTCTATTCTGTAGTTCTCAGTGACAGAAATAACCTCGTTCCCTGTTTCCTTTCATGAGGCTTGACCTACCTAGTCTGTAATCTTGGGCATAAGATTAAAAGCTCTCTCTTTAATCTTAGAAGACAAAATGACTGACATCATAAGGAAGTAACTAGAAAGAGGGATATGAAAACTTAGAAGAATTTTATCTTTATGTGAAATCATAAAGATTGCCGTACTTAGACTAAAACAAACAAATAACTAAACTATACCCAGAAAATGGAAAGTGTTTAACTAAGAACTGAGTTCCACAGCATAAAAATCTATAAAAACCATTTCAGACTAGAGACATTTTAAAACTGTATGCACTTCAATAGAGCAAAACTAGAAATTTAAGCTTGTTATGATTATTATATAGGTTTTAAAGTAATTAAGACAGTCTTTCTCATTCCTGGAATAGTGCAAGTTGTAGAGTTCACGTTCTCATATGGCCACAGTGTGACTGTTACAAGGAGTGGACTCTATGCTTTTCCAGGACAGACCCAATCTTTGCATTTTAGGGCTGCTGAGTCGAGAGTAGCCTTTTCATCTGACATGTGCTGGCTGCTGAGCTTGCAAAGACTAGAGCAGACAAGGCCATGTCTAGGAAAATGGAGCTTTTATTGATTACCTTTTTTTTTTAAAGATGAGGTTTTATATTATGCCTAATAATTTATTTAGAAATGCATAAAGTAGAAACAAACACAGATTTTTCCGAACTCTTATGCAATGAAGCTTTCTTTAATTAAACCATTGAATTATCTCAAAATTGTCTGTAATAGAGTGTAATTGTTTTCAAAGTGATAAGTTGTTTTTGCAATTTCAATTAAAATTAAGTCATATTAGATGAACAAAGCCTAGATTCATTTTTTAAAAAAACTTGAGTACATCAGAGTTTTTAGAGATATTCTTGGCAAGTAACATATGCTACATTGATGAATAAAATGAGGGCTAATAATAACTTGCGGTTTTACATTAGGTTCATGGTATGATTTGATTTTGATAGGACAGGTATTGCTTTTGCCCTGATTATTTATATTGGTACAATCCTTATTAATGAGCTATTTATCATCTTTGACAGATATGGATGCAAGGGGTTCTACCTCAGCCATCTCTAATGTCCACGCTGTGTCAAGTTATATACCTGTAGTATTGTTCTTTATTGTACATGCCTTGTGGTGATATTAACTTTTTTTATTATTTACTAGAAAGTGAATTGGTTACAAAAAAAGTGCTTTCATGAAATACAGTGGTTATGCATGTTTTTTTCAACTCTGTATTTTTAACTTTCTATAGGTAAAATATGAATATAATAAAAAAACAGTAAATCCTTTTAGGGGAATCTGAAATGCCTTAATATTTACTTGATAAACCAAAGGAATTTACATATTACCAACATAAGATTTTTGATAAAGATCTTCGTAACTACAATTTTAAGCACTGCCTATGGATAGACTCATATGCTCTCCTGTGGAAACACACACATACACACACACACACACACACACACACACGCACACACATGTTTATTCGTTTGTTTTTTAATGTAGAAAAACTCATTTAATCCAAACGTTATTTTCCCATTATAACAGCATTGCTCGGAAGACTTAATAAGTATTATTCTGATATGCTTACTTGATATATTCAAGGGTGAAAATACGTTTTTTAAATTACCCTGTATAGAAGAGGTTGCATGTTTTCAAAAGGATGTTGGAAAATGCTACACCAGAGGTAGGAGCAGTGCTGTTTTGTTTAGGTATAACGAAGCTGTGAGATTCTTTACAAATCACCTTGCTCTCTCTAGTTCTCAATATCTCACCTATAAAATGTGGAGGTAATACCCAGCATACCTGCCCCTACCCCATAAATTGTTTGTTAAGAGATAAAGAAGGGAATGTGAAAGTGTTTTGTCACTCTTAACATGCTGAATCTGTGTCAAATATTAATAAGAATTTACTTAACCATATGAAAGTCATAAGGACCCGCCACTTTTTTTAAAGTTTGCTTTCTAGTATGAGTAATGCTTTCTTTTTTCAATGATATTATAAAATTGAAATTATCCCATTTTATTCCTCCTCAAATATTAAAAAAAATTAAAAAGTAATTGTTTCCTTCACATCTATGAACAAGCTTTCAGGTTTTATTAAAATATGGTGGAGAAAATAAGGAATGACCTGACTTTCAACTCAAATATTGAGCAAAATTCACACAATTCTTCATTTCCAATTTCTGATTCCATTAAAGGACCCTCTCTTTTGGATGGTGGAGATGGTTTTTTAATGAAATCCAACCGTCTATCAGAGTGAGTCTGGCAGGCTTTTTAGTTCCTGAGTTAAATTTGTAATAGAACCATGGCAATGCTGCTTGCTTTGATATGTATGACTCAGTCTTTCAATATGTGGTTTTCAAAAGAGTGTTGAAGACATGCCTTCATAGCAATATGTAAAGATTATATGAAAATTGACAGATTGAGTGTTAGACATTGCAAAATCAATTTTTTACCTCTTTCCTACCAATTTCACATTTTTCAGGAACTTGTTCTTCTTGACAGTGATATCAGAATTTGAAACCAACAGTTCAGATATCAAAAAAGCATAAAAATTAGCAAAATTCTGATACCATCATGAAATGTTACTTTACTTTGAAAGATTACATTTGAGATTAAGTCATTATACACAATGGAGAAAAAGATTTATAACTTTCTCTGCAAGGTCTGTATATACTGTATATATCTAGAAAAAAATCTGATGACTAGTAGATTTCATATGACCATTGTTATTTCCAGTCAAAAAGTGGGGAAACACTTTCTCCAATACCTGTATTTTATGCTACATGTAATGGAGTTGTACCTTTTTATTTTTAGTAATTCTGATAATATGTTCCTATACTTTCCATTTTCAAGATGATTACTCTATTGTTTCTTGGCATTTGTAGCAATATATCTCCATGAGATATGTACTTTGTTTCATATTGAAAAGCATAAAATTTATCTTTAAATTTTCTGTGTGTATCCTATGGTTATCTGTATGTATTATTTTCTATTATTCAAATAAAATTTATAACAATCAAATGTCCATGCATGATTAATTGTGGTATGGTCAAAAAGAATATTTTAAGGAGGGGAAATGGGAGGGCACCATAGTAGTTATGCTGATGCTATCATTTCTTGTATTTTTCAACCAAATTTTAATCTTTCCATCTTTTAAGTTAATTTTTTAAAGTTATTTTTATAACTTACTAAGTAAAAACAGCCATTTAAAACAGTGTCCTTTGTATTAAAAGTATTTTCAGGTATGGGGAGAAAGGGAAGGGGAAGTAGAAAATTCACTTTACATAATTATGTAAAGTGTCTGGTTTCTAATGACTTGACTTGGTTGATGGTGTCTATACCCACATATTTGACAAGTATTTTCTTAAGATTAGTATCAACTTATCAAGTCCTTTATAGTTTCTCACTGGTATCAGTGTTTGAGACTTTCTAAACCACTCTTATAGTGTAATGTATTCTAAATATTTCAAAAAATATACTAGAAAATATTAGTTTGTAATTAGTAAGGAGTTTTAAATATTATTGTCGATATAAGGAAAATTCACACTAAAGTAATAATTCAATTGTTTTCTTACATGAAAACTCAAAGATACAATCAAATGGGGAAAGTATATGTAGGGTTTGTTCCAGGGGTGAATGTGTGTGTACCTGTGTGTAGGGAGGAATGATTTTTAAATTTACTACAGATGTACTAGGTGTATTAGTGTACCTTAATGAAGGGAAAGACTGAGGGAATATGCAGAAACAGATTATGGCATTAAAACCCATGCCCAGGTCCTCTCTCCTGAAGCCAAAGCTGTTGGACATGGCACAATCAGGTCATATTGTCCTTGTCTGAATTACACCCCCACTAATTAGGGCCATGTGACCTTGCTCACATTCAGTAACTTTCCTACACCTCAGTTTTCCTATCTGCAGAATGGGACATGGTAGAATTACTCTTATAGAGATGTCAGATCTTCAGTGACTACAGCACCCTCTGTGCTGAATTTCATCTTTTGTGAATTGAGGTTATTGGTGTGCCCACTGAAAAGGCTGGGAGGGTGGCTCAGTCGGTTAAGCGTCTGCCTTGGGCTCAGGTTGTGATCCCAGGATGGGATCGAGCCCCATATCAGGCTCTCTGCTCAGTGAGGAGTCTGCTTCTCCCTCTCCCTCTGACCTTCCTACCTGCTTGTGCTCTCTCTCTCTCTCTGTCTCAAATAAATAAATAAAATCTTAAAAAAAAAAAAGTTGGAAGTTAGTAAATGAAACCATGTGTGTGAGTGCTTAGAGCCAGGCTCTTATCATTAGTCTTCTCATCAGTAGATAAATATATGACATTGGAAGACAAAAGTGAGCATTTGAAGGTGACTTCCTTTTAATACGTTTAGAACTCTCCTTTGATCTCATTCTACCGAGAAGAAAGGTATGATACCAGTAATTCCTAGAAGAGAGGGTAAAGTGATTGTGTATCAGATTTTTTATAAGAATATACATTAATAACATCAGATAACATCTTCACTGTCTTTGTGTCAGATTCTGAGCCACTTTACTATCGCTAAATTAATCATCACAGTTAAGTACCAATATCAAGCTCATTATACAGATAAAGAAACAAAGGCTCAACTAGATTAAGTACACTCTACAAGGTCATTCTAACAAGGGCAAGTAAAATAGGATTCTAACCCAGGCAAACTGCAAACCTGGAGCTCTACGGCATGTTTAGATCCCTTTCAAAATCAGACCAGTCAGATTTAGAGATTTTGAATAAGAATTTGTAGTACCAACTTGTAGTGTACTTTGTTCTGCCTCTGTTATTGATCATAATTCAAATTGGGGAATAGAAAAGCTGGGAAGCTTTCCTTTGGCAATTGTAAATTTTGATACTCTCTAATTCTTACATGGAAGGCATGTAAGATAAGACTCCCAGCTTCAGAATTTTTTAAGTAAAAATTATAAGAATATTTGTTTGAAAAACATTTTCTAGGATTTATGGTTAATTTTCACCATACATTTCTTTAATCTTTTTGAAGATGGTTTGTGTTGATTTTCAATAATTTTACCATTTCCATTGAAAATATAACATTATGATTCAATAAAATAAAGAAAATGCAAAATGATTAGGATGCTACTAGTTCTTTTTTCAATTAAAGTCTCCCTGCTGTTTCATATTCATATAATGCCATCTCTTTTTGAATTTAATATTAATCTTAATTGGGTTATTTTTTTCTGAAGCATTGTACCCTTTTTAAAAAAGGAAAATGTACTGATATTCATTATAATTTGGATATACTTCAGTAAACACTGGAGGTAAAATCAACCAACAATAGCAATTACTAAATTAGCAATTAGTAAATTGTACCATTCTTTTGAAAGGAATGGAATAAATAGATTGGAATATAATTTATTTAAATTCTGCTTTTGTTTTTATTTGAATGCTGTGCCCTAATTTAGCATATCTTGCTTTATATGTAGGTGATAATTACCTCTTGAACTTGCACATGGAATAAACATACTGATAGGGAATTAAATATGTAGGAAAGGGTACTTCTGTTATTTGCTGGTCATCATTCCTATTCTTTACTCTTATTTCACCCATTGAAATTAGCTTGGAGCCTGATGAGTCTACCTTGATCATTAGTCCTGTGTGGAAGAGAAAAAATTAGAAACTGTATAATTGGATGTTTCCTGGGAAAACTTGGCGGGGGGTGGGGGGGAACAAAGATAAGAATGGCAAATTAGCAGATTTATTTTGGCATCATACAGTAGAATGTGACAAACACAAAACCCAAAGCTAATCTGAAATATATAGCTAGACTGGCTAATGAGGAAGTGAGATGTCCATTCAATGTGATTGTTTCAGTGGTTTTTCCAAAACGTCCAGAAGAATAGCTGCCCTTCCAAGGCTAAATGTCAGATCACACATCAGAATGCTCATTGGGATCATAAACTCTGGCAGAGTGAGTGCCCTCCTTGTACATGGCTCATCTTTATCTGTTCTGTACATACTTGTTGAATTAAGTCAGTGAATTTTTCACCATCTCATCTGACCCTCTCCTGTTTTGTTTGCTTAATTTTTCTTCCTGTGCTTTCTCTGGAGATAAAAGAGGCAATATTTAGGAGAAGAAGAGGTATTAGAAAATCTTATTTGAGGCAATTATAAGCATAGATCATATGTATTGGGCAAGTTGACCAAACTGAAAAGAAGGCAGTATAACCTCATTGTTAAAGCATTCGTTCCCCCATCATAGATCTGAGTTGGAATCCTTGCCATGCTTTAAATAACTATGTGACCTTGGAGAAGAAATTAATCCCCTCTAAGACAGTGTTTCTCTGAAACTGCACCAATCAAGGACCTGTCTTGGAGGAGGGTCCTGGCAGGATGTAATCACAGAAAGCCTTTATCACGGTTTGACTCATGGGTCCTCAATAACAGACTCTAATAGGTTAATTGTATTATTGCTATTATTGGGGTTTGTTTTTTTTTTTTAAAGATTTTATTTATTTATTTGAGAGACAGAGAAAGTGAGAGAGAGCATGAGCGGAGAGAAGGTCAGAGGAAGAAGAAGACTCCCCGCGGAGCTGGGGGCCCGATGTGGGACTCGATCCTGGAACTCAAGGATCATGACCTGAGCCAAAGGCAGTTGCTCAACCAACTGAGCCACCCAGGCGCCCTATTATTGGGTTTTAATACTGAATCCTTCTTCAACAATTACTTGTCAAATACACATAATAATACAACCTTCCTCAAAGGTTGGTTCATGAATTCATCCATAGTTTCAGACACTGGACTTGAAGTAAGAGACCTAAGAAGACCTCCTCTTCTCAGGAGTTTATATGTAAGTAATAAAGCAAGGGAAGGGATAGAGAGTAATTTGAGGATGAAAAAGACATTTTAGAATATGTGCTCAAGTGGGCGCCTGGGTGGCTCAGTTGGTTGAGCAACTGCCTTCGGCTCAGGTCATGATCCTTGAGTTCCAGGATTGAGTCCCACATCGGGCTCCCAGCTCCACGGGAGGTCTGCTTCTTCCTCTTACCTTCTCTCCTCTCATGCTTTCTCTCACTTTCTCTGTCCCTCAAATAAATAAATAAATAAATAAATAAATAAATAAATAAATAAATAAATAAATAAATAAATCTTTACCAAAAAAAAGAATATATGCTCAAGTAATTGAGAGAACTAAGGTAATGTATAGAGTTCGTAGCACAATACTGGGCACACGTAAGAAGCCTAGTCTCTGCTGACCGCAATCTGTATTCTCTCAAAGTAGACCCAAATGGCAAATAGCTCAGATTGTTGCCACAAGGCAACACCAGTGATAATATACAGAGGATATTATTCAGAAAGATGGTTAAATCTCAGACTAGAAGCTTTATTGTTACTGTCTTTAAGTAAACAGTCCTGTTTGTGACCTCATATATGTTCCTCATGAATTATAGTAATTAGGTTTAAACCAGAGTCACTTGATCTGGCAGGGTGGGTCTAGTGTGTAGAGAAAGTTCTGGAAGCTAGTCTGCAATGGCTGAGAAATTTTTAGAAAGCCTTGGCAGAAAGGAATATATTAGATAAAAGGAAATCATGTGAAGAGTATCCAAGAAAACCCCATTTTGAGAACATTACTATTTTTGCGTTCTTACCTAGATCAGGTTACCTCCAACTGCCAGGAACACTCGCTACACATGAGCGACAGACTGTCCTGTTGGGTTTGGAAGCACCAAAAGAGATGTCTTTGGCTACTACCACCACATAAAGTAAAGCTTTCTTCTCCCTTCAGAAATTATGTTTGCCTCTATGCAAGGCCCTCCCTGACTAGGCCCTTTCCGGAGGAAAAAAAGCCATTCTCTACCTCTGTTTCCCACTTCTATATGAGAAATACAGAAAGTTTTTTTTTTTTTAATCTACGTGCCTCACGCCATAGCTCGAGAGATTAATTTCAAAGTAATGAAATTATCTTGAAGAGAGAGAGAACAGGAGGTGTAGGTCAAGATTTGAACCTAAAGAAATGATGAAAAGGAGAAGTGCTGGGTATATTTTCCAAGGTAGTAACAATCAAAAACATTTCACTTATTTTCCCGAACATTCCCCTTTCTATGAAAAGTTAAGTATCTTCAAAGAGATTTTATTTCTTTTTCTTTTTTTTTTTTTAAGAGAGAGAGAGAGAGATTACAAGTAGGCAGGGGTAGGCAGAGAGGCGAAAGCAGGCTCCCAGCTGAGCAGAGAGCCAGAGGCGGGGCTCGATCCCAAGACCCTGAGATCATGACCCCAACCAAAGGCAGAGGCTTTAACCCACTGAGCAACCCAGGTGCCCCACAAGGAGATTTTCTTGAGAGAAACACATACTCATACTTCTCACAGGCTTGTTAAGTCCTGTGGAGAAGATGGTGTTTGTAGCCACCACACCGACGAAAAGGCAGCTGGTGGGCAGTGAGGGTTTGTGGTGGTAGATGAGCCCCAGGTGGTCAGGTGAGACTGAGGAACAGGGAGAGCCTCTACACACCTGAGAGTAATTTGTTGCAGATGGTACGTAGCCTAGGGGACGTTTCCAGATCTGAGCAACACCCTGGCGGGAAGAAAATATACCGAGCGAGAGCTGAGTCTTGGTCAAGTCATGGTAAGTACATCTAACTTGTATTTTAGAAAAGATGGTAGAAGTTTCGGAAAATGATTAAGATTACGGGTTTAGAATTAGCCCACAAGTCCTGAGTCAGCTATTCATTCCCTTGTTTAGTGCTTTCAAGCACATGACTTGATCCCTCTAAATTCCTTTAAAATTCCCGTCAGCTGGAGGTTAAGAAGTGCCTGCTTCTATTGTGTGGTAATTAGATGAAATAACGCCAGGAACGTGGTTCTCGCTCCACCCGAAGAGTCGGTCCTCAGTCCTGCATGCTTAGAACCGATTTCTACTTTTCTCCCCTTCAGAATACTGCAAGAAAGAGGTTAGTGCTAACTTCTTAATACTTGAAATGCTGTGTGCGTTTTATCCCATAGTTTATAACGCTTTCATTGATCCTATCTGTGTAGTTGCTTGCTGCTCGAGGTGAAAACTGACCCAGCAGACGCCATGTTGAAAAGGTTTTCCTCATTGATTCACAGGGACGGTGCTTGATGATATAAGCAGAAAGTTTTTCTAATCTTAAATCTTTCTCGGATCCAAATAAAATTGGACAATAGCGGGTTCAGAATCTGAAAATGCCGTAAAGCACAACCCAATTTTGCCTCCTTCCGCAGAGGGTGAATGGAGGGGTTTCTTATGGAAGGCTTTAGTGATTAATCAGAAGTGGTCAGTGAAGGTTCTAAAATGCTTGCTTGGGAGGAGTCCCTAAAATGAAATTACTGTTACTAGATAGAACCTGAGGGAAAGCTGTGTTATGCAAAATCGGAGTATATATCTTTCTGTTTTGTTTACATTTTCTCTAAAGTGTGTGTGTGTGCATACAATCTAGGGCAGATTAAAGGCATATAAATATATACATACATATGGAGGTGTAAGTGTGTACATACATATTTAACTTTTTAAAAATTTAATCTCTGAAAATTGGGAATAACATAACACAGACACACACGAAAGAGTAAATATTAAAAATCAAACACAGACATTATACTAAAATTTAAATACCATTTGTAAGTGTGGGAGTATATAATAATTGGTGTTACACAAATGTCAAGGAAAAAAAACCTATTCAAATAAAGAGTAATTAAGGAAATAGCCTGTAAATGAATAAAAATAAAAAAAAATTTCAGGAATGGAAATGCTTTTGTAAGCATTTGTGTTTACATGTTTGCGCCCGCAGCAATGTTAACTTGAAAAGATGCCTTAAATTTGACTTGTCAGTGTAAAAATGTCACTTGGTTTGTAAGACAATTGACTGTCAAATATATTGCATAGATATGCTGGCTGTTGTATAGCTATCAAGTCTAGATGCTAATTTTATCTTTAAGAGTTACTGGAAATCAAATTTAGATAGTTTTCCAGAAAAGGGTAAAGTTGTCTCTTTATTGTGAGAATGTAAAAGTTGAAACCATCTGTCAGGCAGTGGCTCTTAGGAATTAACTTCAGATAGTCAAGGATGAAGTTGTGCATGAGAACAGGCATTAATCTGACAGCTTTATGCCCAAAATAAATAACAATACGGTATGATTTGGGAGAGCAGGGTAAGTTTCTAAGCAGCCAAACTTTAAGAAAATATATTTTCTTGTTGCAGAGAGAAAAATAAAGATTTTCAACATTTTTAAATATTTTCAGTATTGAATATTTGAATACAATTTTGAATACTTCAGTATTTTTCTCTTCTAAATTTTCTGTTCTGTATCTACTAAGATGTATCGTCTTTATTTACTTAATGAATTGTGCTTTTGACATTTCCCTACTATCTCATAAGAGCATCTAATGCCGGTGTGTTTCACACTGTTTCATTTACTTAGAGTTTAGGTATGTATTTAACTCTTGAAAAGTGTTCCATAAATACCATCCATTAAAGAAGGGATCACCATATTTTTATTATTGGTTTACTTGTCTCTCTAATTAAATGACAGTAACTATGTCTGGGGTGGGGAATGCTTCTTATTTTTTTATCTCTGGCCTAGAACGCTATGCTCGGTAATTGAGAAGAAATCAATAAAAGAATTAATAAAGTGAATTAACGAATGAGAGTTCTGGATCATTGTCTCCTGTCTTTCAGGCTGATATAATCTTCTCATTCCTTTTACTTCCTATACCAATCTCCATTCACTGACATTTCTGCATGAATCATGGGGAAAGACAGGCAGTGTCTTTTCTCTTAATTGAGCACTCCACAGTCTCTTCATTTTCCAGCAAGAGACAGAAGTTAAACTAAGATTCATAAATGATTAAGCACAGCAGTAAAATCTGCAGTGTCTTTTTTTCCCATAAGCTTAGCAGATGATTTGCCGAAGTTTTTTTTATTTCTATGGCCTGTTGAGATAAAAGATTCTAGATTCCCTAGTCTGCAAAATGAGAATAGTCCTAGCAACTCAATAAAGTTTGTTGTGGGGATTAACATAGAGCCTATGGAAAGCACAAACCATAGTCTGATCCAGATAAGAGCTCAATAAATGGTTGTCATTAACTGAGACTTGACATTTTGATTGAGTTATACGTCCTATCAAGCTCTATCGAGTTGGGGGACAGGGAATCAGTTATATAAACAAAGTCATTCTGTTCTTAAATTTTTTTGTGATTTTCATGCATAAACAAAAGGATTTTTAATTTTTTCATGACTATACTGTTTTCTGTCTCATCTATTTATATTTCATCTCTTCGTATAATTATAACATTTTCAAAAAACACCTAATAAAGACAAGGAACTTTAATTATAAAACATGGAGTTGTGTGTGTGGGAGTGTGTGTGTGTGTGACTTGTCATATTGTTAGATCTGCAGAATTTTTATCCTTTGTATCTCATTTCTTAATTAATAACCGATTATCTGTTGTGGGTGGGTCTTCATGCAAGGCAGTGGGATATAGCAGTTAGCAAAGAAAATAGTACCTCTGTTTTCATGGAGCTTTCATTCAATAAGAAGTAATAGGCATAAGGCAAGTAATCAGAAAATGAGCTGAATAATTATAGACTGTAAAGGAAATACAGTGAGTGGGTTAATAATGACAATGGAAGAAAGGGGAATTCGAGACAGTAAAAGTGAGGGGGAGGGGCAGAAGATTTGGCAAAGAGCCAAAGGAGGAGAATTTTCTAATCCTAAAAGAAGTTAAGACTACAGTTTTCAGAACAGAGAAATCATTAAGTCATAGACGTTGTTGAGGCAAGAAGAGAGTCTGGACAAGAAAAACTGGAATCAGATAAAGTAGACCTATTGTTTACTTGTGGGTCAAGATAAGACCCCTGGATTTTATATGCGGTGAATAGGAAGCAATTTACTGCCAAAGCAGAAGAGTGGTATGATTTAAATTGTTTTTTGTTTTTTGTGGAGTGTTTTGGGGGAGGGTTGTGTTCTTTTGTTTGCTTTGAAGATGTATTTGTTTACTTTAGAGAGAGATCAAGCATGAGCGGGAGTGGCAGAGGGAGAGGGAGAGATGAGCCTGAGCCAAAACCCCGATTCAGACCCTTTTTTTTTTTTTTGGAAAGATTCTATTTATTTATTTGACGGAGTGAGATCACAAGTAGGCAGAGAGGCAGAGAGAGAGGGGGAAGCAGGCTCCCCACTGAGCAAAGAGCCCAGATGCGGGGCTCAATCCCAGGACCCTGAGATCATGACCTGAGCCGAAGGCAGAGGCTTTAACCCACTGAGCCACCCAGGCGCCCCGAGATTCAGACCCTTAACCAACTGTGCCACTCAGGTGCCCCTGTTTTGTTTTGTTTTTTATATTATATTGGCCGCTGTGTGTCAAATAGTTTGAGGCTGCGAGGCCGGTTAGGAGATTAGTTTGAAAATTGCAGTGAGGATCTCTGGTGGGTGGGCTAGAGTCACGGAAGCCTGTGGGGAGAAATGGGAACCCTTCCGAGATTTTGGAGGTAGGATCAATATTAGTGTGTGATGAATTCCATGTCGGGGGAGATGGGAAACTAGAAATAAAGTATGACTTCTTTGTTTTTGTTCTGTTTTTACTTGATCACTTAAAGTAAAACTCACAGACCAACTCATCTTAGAGCATTCAAACATTACCTGTAGGATAATCCATGAAGATTTCTTCTTTAATGCATACTTGGTATTTTTTATTTATACCACATGTTATAAATTTTAGCTTCTCTTCTGGTAAATTGTAAATTATTGTCAACCAAAATCAAAAATCCATCCTACTCGTATAACAAGTTAATGTTTTTGGTCTAAAGTTCATTTTTATCTTCATCAAATTAATACACCTGCGAAGCTTAATTTTGCAAATTGAGTTTATTTTAGAAGGTAGTGTTGAATTCTTCTCCAATTAAAGCAGCTTAAAGAAATTCAGATGAGGTCCTAAATGTATAATGTTCTAAGTGTGGTAGAATTTTTTTAGCATACTGTTTATTTGATGATGTGTAAAAGGTACATAATCCCACAGAACTTTCAGATTTTTAAAATCCCTTTCAAATTTATTTGTGGTCCCTTTGTTCTGGGAAAGAAAAATCTCCATTGAGCTTATCCTAATATTTATAATAGCTAAGATCAGATACCAGTCATGGACATATTTTAGACATTAGCAATCACAGAAGGAACAAAATGGATGAATGCTTTATATAGCAAAGGTTATGTCTGCCTGTAAGTGAGCAGTTTCTCCAATCTTTGACAATTTTTACTGACAAATTGCTGAATCACCATTAATATAAATATTTTGGTTGATTCTTGACAATTTTAAATGCATGCTTGGTAAGAAATCTGTCCTTGACATAGATATTTTGCCAATCAGTTTTATCTCATGGTATCTAGGAAGGAGAAAGCCATTTTGAACCACATTCAGTTTTAACTTTACTAAATACCACAAAAGTTCCCCAAGCCAGCGTTACAAAAAAAGTTAGCTTATTGCCCTTTTACTTCTGTATAACACAACATCAAAAACATTTTATCTGCCAATATGTGATTTCTCC
Organism: Nasua narica; assembly: GCA_028533885.1. Taxonomy (NCBI): domain Eukaryota; kingdom Metazoa; phylum Chordata; class Mammalia; order Carnivora; family Procyonidae; genus Nasua; species Nasua narica. The sequence continues at coordinate 36,121,941 of CM052799.1, read as the reverse complement.
AGTGACCTTTGACATTTTTGAGCATATATTCTCATGCATCATTAGAGGTTTCATGTCAAACCAATAACACAATTCTCTGTTGTTCTGAAATGCCTCTTAAAACAAAAGGTTAATGATCAATAAAATGCACTGAAATGGTTCTTTTTGCTGCCATAGCTCATCTATTTCTCTTTTCACTCAGTATCCAGATGCTTTTAATATTTCGTGAGTAGCTTTTGTTTTTTCATGTAATGAAGAGTAACTAATGTGCTATTTTCTCTTTGTAAAGTAACACTCTCTCAGACAGGAGTCTATCCATGAAAGAGATGCCTTTCATTTGCCCTGTGACAGTGGTTAACTCACTATTTGGCAGTTCTGTGCCTTTAAAAAATTAAAGGTTGTGCATGAAATCTCCCTATTTGCATGAGTTTGTACAAGGTTATAAAATTCATGTAAATGCTGTCTGGTTTAGGGGTCTATAGGATTAGCATTGAATTCTAAAAAGACCTCTAAAGCAAAGTTCAATGAATACAGCCTTAGGTGAGGTCTGGCTCATAGACTGTTTTTGTAAATAAAGTTTTATTGGCACACATCCATTCCTATTTGTTTATGTATTGTCTTCAGCTGCTTTCATATTTCTTTCTTTTATTTCTGTTTTGTTGTTGTTGTTGTTGTTGAAGATTTTATTTATTTATTTGTGAGAGAGAGCACAAACTGGGGAAGCAGCAGGCAGAGGGAGAAGCAGGCTCCCCACCAAGCAAGGAGCCTGATGTAGGGCTCGATCCCAGGACCCCAGGGTCATGACCTCAACCGAAGGCAGACACTTAATCAACTGAGCCACCCAGGCACCCCTGCTTTCATGTTTCAGTAGCAGAGTTGAATAGGTGAAGCAGAGACTATAATGGCCTTCAAAGTCAAAAACATGGCCCCTTATGAGAAAAAAAATTGTTGATACCTGTTTAGTTTTGAAGCTATATAATCACAAAAATATACACTAGTTGACATTGTGACATTGTATAACTTGACAGTTCAAAATTTTTGTCATATAATTTGAGAGGTATAGAAGGTACAACTTGCAAAGCAAAACATAACCTAATGCTCCTTTTTGAAATATAAAGTTCAATATTAGTCATTGTTTGTATACACCTCAAAAAAATAGGCCAAACATAAATAAATGGTTATACCTGGGGAGAGAAGGAATTTTGTCTTTTTATTTGCTATACTATTAAAAACTATAATTGCAGAATCTCTCTCTAGTAGGCACATGTTAGTATATTTTTCGTTTAAATAGATTTATTACTAAAGTCAGCTTCAATAACCCTGTCACAAATCATTGTAATTATCATATTAGACATATTTCAAGGAAGAATTTTCAGCATTTTTGTTAAAATACATTTACTAAATATTGTTAATTTACCTGAGACACAAAGCACTATAGTAATCAACAATTCTCCCTTTGAAACCAATAAAATGGAGCCAGTATTTTAAGCACTTCCTGGACAACAAAAACAGTATTTAGATTTTATATAACCCCTGTTTGCATATACAGATAATGATGATGATGGTGATGGCGATGACCAATTCATCATGTCGCTGTTGTTAGGATAATCGCTTAAAACAATGTAATGAGGTTGCTGATGTTATCCCTGCTTTAAAAAAAGGAAACAAAAGAATAGGTTTTGAACGGTCATGTGTTAGAGCCTAGAAAAGTATCTGGATATTTGACACTATTGGCCAATGCTGGTTCTCAACCATTAACCTTGTCAAGGTGCCTCCCGGTAGGTTGAATGAGTACATTTAGGGTAGAATGAATTAATCAAGAATATTTATTGAAGTTCTATGTACGCCATTGTGTCAGATTCTGTGCTTTTGAAGAGTTAAATCAAATTTCATTATGCTCCCCGTATGTATCAGACCCATCGTAGATGTTGGGACTAAAATTTTCACAGACACTTGAAAAATAATCACCTCTTGGGACGCCTGGGTGGCTCAGTCGGTTGGGCGTCTGCCTTCGGCTCGGGTCGTGATCCCGGGGCGCTGGGATCGAGTTCCGCAATGGACTCTCTGTTCGGTGGGCAGCCTGCTTCCCCTTCTCCCTATGCTCCTCCTCCAGCCTGTACTCTCTCTCTCTCTCTCTCTCTCACTCTCTGTATCTCAAATAAATAAATAAAATCTTTAAAAAAAAAAAAAATCACCTCTCTGTGATCCTAGTAATTGAGTAAAACTACCTATTTGTCTTTTTTCCTCTTATTACAAGTGCCACTTTCCTAAGTATCCTGGCTAATTTGTATGCATGTCTGTAAACTTGTGTTCAAGAGATATGATTGTAAGATCAAAAGGTAGACATATTTAATATTGATTGATATTACCATTGACCCTCTAAAATGGTGTACCTAAATATTCCAATCCTATCTTACCAAAATAGTCATTTACCCATAGCTTGGCTTTTATTGAGCAAGTTAGAATCACTAAAATACCTACTGATAAAGATTAACCCAATACCTACATCTTAGTTCTTAATCACTCTGAGGTTGTTAGCACATTGTAATGGGTCTTTTTCTTTATGTGGGAAATAAAATGAGCTAGTTAATGAATTCCACTAACACTCATTCAATAATAATGGGGGGTGAGTGAGTTCCTATCCAAGAGGAAGTACTCTGAGAAGGCTGTCAGAAACCATGGTTTCTACCATAACTTCTGACTTCAAGGCATTATCTGTTTTATGCTGCACAAGCCAATCACCTCTTTGGTCTTAGGTTTCCCAGCTGTCAAATGAATGTTAGAGTAGATCATCGTTCAGTGTTCGTTTTAGGTTTCAGTTTTCATTAACATGTAAATGTGGATATAGATAATAATGTGATTCTGTTATTTCTTTTTCTCTTTCTTTCAATAATTTGTGACTTAATTCTTTTAGAAAGAACTGTAAATCAAAGACATGGATCTTTCCATTTCCTTTGCTTGAGTATAACCTCTGTTGGTGTCTGTCTTCTTCACAAACATGTTGTGCTCATACTGCATGTTAGGCTTTTGATGGATGAATAAAATAGTGTCTCTCTTAGCTGAATGTGAAACCACTCAATAAAGCAAACCTGAAGATGGTTCAAGTTTTGACTTTAAACCTGAACATAATATCACAGGTATGACTTTTAGGGACTTAGTTGGCTGAAGTTCTTTATATATTTCACCATACACCGGAAGATTTTCCAAAAATTGAGAAAGGTTAGATTTTCAAAAGTTATGATAGGCTATTTTAAAAATAGCTTTGGGTATTTCTTGAATTGATCATTACAGGCTGTTCCAAAATCTGAGCACATAAAGTAATTCACACATAAAATTTAAAATTTATATAACTTAGGATTTTTGAGGATATTGAATTTTGCATCCTTTGAGTTTATTAAGCATTTATAATAGATCACTGAATTGTTGAAATATAGGCAATAAGTCTCTCCTTAAAAAAATGTTCATTTGAATTTTAATTCATTTACTCAACAAAATTTGACCACCCCTATAAGCCAGGTACCACTCAAGGTGCTAGGAAATATAGCCAGTGAAAAAGGCAAAATTCCTGCCATTGTGGAGTTTATACACTTGTGAGGTTTTGTTATGTTAGGAAGTGACAATGACTGAGCCTCATAATACTTTGTGTTTTTGAAATCCCTAGACTTGGCTATATCAGAGTATTTTTTTTCCCTTGTTGTTCTAGTAAGAGACCACCATGTTTTTGTTTTTTTTTTAATTTTTTAATTAACATATAATGTATTATTTACCCCAGGGTACAAGTCTGTGAATCATCAGGCTTACATATTTCACAGCATTTGCCATAGCACATACCCTCCCCAGTGTCCATATCCCCATCCACCCCCCCACCTCCCAGCAACCCTTAGTTTGTCTTGTGTTTAGGAGTCTCTTATGGTTTGAGAGACCACCATGTTGATGAGAGAAATATCTCGACCCAAAATAAGTCTGTGGGGCGCCTGGGTGGCTGAGTGGGTTAGGGCCTCTGCCTTCGGCTTGGGTCATGATCTCAGGGTCCTGGGATCCAGTCCCGCATTGGGCTTTCTGCTCAGCAAGGAGCCTGCTCCCCCCCTCTCTTCTGCCTGCCTCTCTGCCTACTTGTGATCTCTCTCTCTGTCAAATAAATAAATAAAGTCTTAAAAAAATTAAAAAAAAAACAAAAAAATAAGTCTGTAATCAAACCAACATGAGTTTGCTAGTTGGTGAGTTAGAAACTGTACCAGGTTGAGTTGTCCCACAGAGAAACATTTATTTGCAGCAAAGAAGATCACAGGGAATGGCTCCCTAAGCTGTGACTCCCCAAAAGAGAAAAATGAGTTCCTTTTGTTTAGGGTTACAGTGAATACTTAGATAAGGAGGTCTTTTCATCCTATACAGAAGTAGGCATAAGGTAATGTATGCATCTTAAGGAAACATGCCTATATATACACTGTATGTTATGTAAATGAAGCTGATGCTCCTCCTTGGGTGGAACATTATAATGAGGTAAAGGTAATTGTAGGTCATTCCGGTGGTCACACAATGGTCCATTTGTGCAGTCATGAGTCAGGTTTAGCTCTAATGGTGTGGGTGGTCTGGGCCAGCAGGAGATTCTGTCAAGACAGTTGCCATCACCTGGGGATAGTTATGAGTTTTATTTGTCTACGTTAAGAGAAAAACTGAAAAGCAGAGCTTAGGGAAAAGTGTAAGACAAGGGTTAGTGAGTACAGCAGCCAGACAGTCAAGGCCGGGTCTTGGGGTTTAGCTGGTGAAAAAAATCCACTTTTACTTAAGATAGTGATATTTAAACTTTATACATTTCAAACACTGGAAGGATCTTCTAGAAGTGATGATTCTTTCTTCAGGAGGAAGAAACCACATTTAGGCATTTAACTCATAATTTGGCACATGATTCCAAGAGCCCAAGGATCACCCATACATCCACATGCCTAAAAGCTCTCACCTAGACCAGCTGTTTGTGACAAGTTAACAAAATTAAGGATAATAAATATTAGATATTTATTGAGTTATTTTAAATGTATAAACCCATTATATAGTTCATTTAGTGATTGATGATATTTGCTTGACTATTAATGCTCTTAAACGTCAGATACTGTGCCAGGCAACACTATTATTCTCAAAACATATTTTGATATTATTACCTAATAGGTGGATTTCATTGTAAAACCAATCAATGGAATATCTTGCCCAAACCAAATTCAGTGTTTATATAAAATTCACAAACAATCATTTGTGCATTTGCCAAGTGTCACTCTTTCTAGTTTTTCTTGGGACTTAACTAAACAAGAGGAAATTTGTTTCTTGTTTTATCAGACCTCTTGTTTTATCAATCCTCAACAAGAGGATTTGACTATGTAATTATTAAAAACGTGTATTTCATATAAAACAAATATAAGTATTAAAAACCTGTATTTCATACAAAATAAGTGTAAGTAAAAATGAACTGTAGGGTTATTCATGACACATTCCAATGTATTAACTTTGTAAAGTGAAGGATTATACATAAGACTCAAAAAACCAGCTCCAGTCACTGAATTCTAAAAGATAAGTCGCTGAAACCCTTGTATATCTGTCAAGCATCTGTAATAATTTGAAGCACCATATTAAATACTGCATATTTTAAATTACTAACATAGTTTAATTTTTCCAAGTGGCATTGGCAAATTTTAATGTAATAAGCATTACCAACTTTAGATCAGGTCTTTTGAGACCAAATGACACACCAGAATTACAAGTAGAGAGTGACTGCCATGAAATTATGCATTGATTTAAAATCAGCACATTCAAAGATCTTGTGGTTACAAATGAGATTTTAGTCCCAGAATGGCCTTTCTGTGACTGGATCTTTACATCCATTCTTGGATATTGTCTTGGATATTGTTCTTGTCCACAAGTGAATAGTTATAAGAAACACAAACCTTTCTTTTCGAGAGAACTTTCTGCAAGTGTATCCAGACAGATTGTCACTTACTAGGTGATACGGCTTTTTTTCCTATTGAGACTAGCATGGAATGTAAGTCTCTCTGTAGGCCTCTCAAGAACTCATTATCCCTTAAAATATTAAAAGAAAATTATTGATTTTCAATGAAAAGAAAAGAAATACATTAACAAGGGGAAAGTATAACATATGTTAAATTTCTTCTTTAAATAGAAAGTTATGAGATCATCTACGCCATCTATAATAGTCTTTCCCTCAAATTAATTTCAGCAATGTGCAATTCTGAATTCTAGAGTTTAACTGAATAAATCTTGAAAAACGTACCCTTCTAGGTTTCATTTCTGGCAAGGCAGAAGATGAGGATCTTGGACTGACCTTTCTTTTGAAAATAATCAACAAAATGGAAAAAAAAAAGAAATCCATAAGTAGTCTGACAACAACAACAACAAAAAAAAAGTAAAGAACTTAGAGCAATAGCTGAGTGAAGCACAGAACCTGAGGTTGATTGGAACAGTGAAGTCAGATTTCACCTTGAATTACATGTGCAAATCATCGTTTTTTTGAGTGTCGTTTTTTGGTATTTCACAGGACTGGGGTGGGTGCTGGTACAGAAGAAAACAATTTTAAGGCTGAGCCCATATGAGAAAGCCAAAGCAGAAATCCTCTTTTCTTCTAGTTGGAACTCCAGAGTACTATTTCCTTCATGTAAAAGTGGATTAGAAATAACTCTGTTCCCAGATGAATATATGATAATTGCCTGTCTTCCAAACTTGGTACCGAATGAAGGAGTAAAATATCTCCCCTGAAAGCTGACATTTGCACAAGTTTGCAACATAAATTCATCCCAAATGGTCAGTCCAAAGATGCTTATCCAAGCCAGGAATTTAGATGTGTTTCCAATAGGAATACATTTACGCCCCATGCCAGAACCAGGTGATAACCTTTTCAGGAGGTGTTCAACTTTATCTCATGCCTCAAAGAAGATTCCTATATAAATTTACAAACAAAAGGGGCAGCGAGCAGTTAATAATCAATAAGCACAAAAAGTAACAAGGCACAATGAGTGACAGCCATCAGAAAGATGGAAGAATAAAATCACCTTGCATATAAAATGTGTAAATTGTCATCATTGTGATAATAGGAATAACTCATTTCTGTAGAAAACTTGATTATCTTGGAGCCATAATATCTTAGAGCCACATTTCCTCACTATTTTTTTCATTGAAGACACAATACTAATGTGTACTGAGAAAAACAGTATTTATTGTAAGAAGGTTCCTGAAGTCTCGCAAGTAGAATAGTGCAACACCTAAGGAGCTACCATATTTGGGAGACTACTTTTATTTCATTTTAGGGAGGGAGTATAAAGGCTAAATCTATGGGCTTGAAATCAGACTAATATATTTAATCCTATAATATACTTGTCCAATGTTCCAACTGGTAGTGTATTTAAATTCTAAGCTTTGTATTCATTGTAAAGATGGTCTTACAATAACCCTATTACCAATGTATTGGGGATTGTAGTGAGAATTGAGACAACATGTTTAAAGCATATGCCATAGTTGAATATGTAATATCTCTTGGGTCATGATAACATTGTTTCTTTTCCTGTGCTAGGCTCATGAGACACAGTAGATTACTGTTCTTTGTTCACGGAGGAGAAGGATCGCCTGGCCCCACCAGGATGAGTTAGTCTGATTTATCCCATGCATTCACCCATCCCAAGTTTAAGACTACTTAAGTCTGCACGTGGGTGAATTGAGCCTTTAATTCATGCCTTTAAATTTATGATGCATAATTAAGCACCATGTCTCAGGAAAATGTTAAGACTTGTCTGAGAGTCATCTGTCAGCTTACAGTATGGTTTCACTGGTTGATTAGTTTCACTAATCAAATATTAGAACTTTGCAAGGACTTCCTCAGTGCCTTCTCATAAAGAACGGACATCTGTTTGGTCTCTGTGGTGTTTCTGTCTGTTAATCCTTTCCCTGATAGTAAGAAATCCATGTCCCTTAAGGTATTTACTCATGTGGTCAATTTGGTCAATTTCCTCATGTGTAGAAATGAGACCATCACCTGTTAACACACTCATCACATCTATCCTTGTCCATGTTCCTATACTTTATACTGAACACTGTCCCCCACCAACAACCCTACCAAACTCTCCCCTTCTGTAGTCATCCTCAGCCAGGCTGCTTTCCCTTGTAGATGATGCTGTCACTCTTCTCTGGCTCAGATACTTGTGGCGGACCATCTTCCACAGAGATGTCCTCCATACCCATCTTGGGCTCTAACACCCCACCCCAGGTAGCTCTCCATAGCCTGTTTGGTCTCTGACATAGAACACCATGCTATCTCCTCCACCCCACCCCATACTTGTTTTTGAAGACCCCTTCTCATATCTGGTCATCTGATCTCTGATCACCCCATGCCTCCCACCCCCCTAAACCCCCATCAGGACACTTGCCTTGCTCACCTTCATCTGAAGACTTTAGAACTTGTTTTACTTTAGAAGGGATTACCATGTTAAATTTAATCATGAGGAAGGTGAAGTTAATCAGTAAATGTTGGAGGCAAACTGCAAGTGCCTTTATATTTGGAAGTCTAGAATATACCACCTCATACTTGTTTACATTTCCTAATTATTGTCCAAGTGTTTAAGTATCCTTTGTCTCTGAGGATGTTAGCCCAGGACAGAATTTAGAAAAATATATGTAACAGGCTTAAAATATAGAGTTTATGTCCATGGATATATGTATCCATTACTGTCAAAGAATCCCAGATTTTTGAAATTTAATTTCCATTTTATGACGTATGTGTTTTATTAGAACTAATGGCAAGATAGAATTATAGGGTTCACTTAACAAGAACTAATACTTGAGATTTGCTGGCTGATTTATTTGAGAAATGGTTTGTCTATTAACACTCCTGTCAAATTCCCTAAGATCTAAAGATTATGTGAATAATAAAGATTTTTCTCAATTAAGTCCCTAGATTGGGCTTTTGAATGGGAAATATTTTCCAGTGATGTACGGAAGGACTTTTAAGACATTTCAACATGTTTGCTTTAATGTGCTTTATCACATTAAAATCATGACAGAGTAAAGGCAGAGGCTGTCTCCCGTGAAAAGGCTGAAATCACTGTGTGTCAGGTAAAATCGACAATGCCCCTTAGGTATATTTCTGGTGTTTTATATACAAAAGAAAAACTACAACCATCCTTAGCATGTCCACATATGGCAAGGCACAAATCTAACTAAAAATATCTTCCGACTCTCTCACCTTCTTCTGAGAACACTGTTTTAAACTATATTTCTATGAAATTTTCATTTATATCTAAGACTTTTAAGTCCAGATATAGAAGCTATTAATATCCAGGGTTTTAGTGAATTATACACTTCATCTCATGGATAGAAGGGAAAACTTATGCAAACCCTTTTCATACATTACATAATTCCATATGAAATTTCTAGTATAATTCTTTTTTTATTACTCAGAACTCATTAAGGAAGAGATGCACATTAAAACAGTAGACACGCAGTGAGTAGTTAGTTTTTGGGTTTTTTTAAAATATTTTATTTATTTATTTGGGAAACAGAGAAGGTGAGAGAGAGCATGAGAGGAGAGAAGATTAGAGGCAGAAGCAGACTCCCCGTGGAGCTGGGAGCCCGATGTGGGACTCGATCCTAGAACTCATGACCTGAGCCTGAGGCAGTTGCTCAACCAACTAAGCCACCCAGGTGCCCGAGTAGTTAGTTTTAATGTTAAAACGAAATAGACACCTACTTGGAACCTTTTATGCCATTGGCATGGTATCTCCATTTGCTTGCAAATACTTTAGGCTTTTAATCAGTTTCACTCACACAGAAAGAGACTCTCTCTGAATATTTCCTGATTATTTTTTGAAACATAATTTCAGTGCTTTAATACAAGTTTTCAGCAGCTTTGCTATATTTTATTTTGGCACAAAAGATGAAGAAGATGGAGATTTTCACATTCTCATATGAATATGATATCATGAGAAATAGTTCATAGGATTTATTAGAACTGCAGAAGTGATACCTTTTCTAAATAATTTACAGTTGGAGAATGAACTGAATATCTAAGAGAACTGATCATTTTTAAAGACAAGTATTTCATCACAAGTAGATGCTGCTGCTGAACAAGTTGCTGTAATTCTCAGTAGTTGCATTTCGTCTGAGAAAATAGTTCTCTTTGGAGACCAAGCCCCATGTGCAAAATACTGAAGATGATACATTAAAGTTTTGTTGAAGGTGGCCTTTCACATTGGTATTTAATTCAAATTGTTAATTTCACAGAGGCAAACAATGCCATGAATCTTGTGAAATCTTACAAAGATAAAAATATTTCCGAAAGTATCTTTTTACTTGTCAAGAGTTCAGCCTGAGAATCACACATAAAGTTCAATTCTTAGAAATAATACCTAACATCTATATGACCTTGGGCATTTCACTTCAGTAAAAATTAACCTTCAATTTATTTGACTATTTAAACAAACACATAAAATACAACATTAAGCATGTGTTTATATATTTTTAATATAAAAGAATATGTGAGATATAAAATAGACATTTTATATATCTATAAAATAGATATTTTATATATCTATATAATATATATATAATTTATATATCTTATATATCTATAAAATAGATATAAGATATATAAGGATATTTATCTTTTTAAGATATCTATCTTTTTTATCTTAAAAAGATATATATCCTATATCCTTTAAGATATATATCTTAAAAAGATATATAAAATAGTGTTTGCCTCTTAGAATGGTTGAGGATTAAGTTACAATGCATGGCACAGAATTTATTCAAAGAGGTAGTATGTACTAATTACTTAAAAAGGTATATCTCTTCTGAGTGACAAGGCCAAATGAGTTCTTCTAATCAGAGTTTAAAACAGAAGGAAAATTAGCCTTCATGTTAGAGAAAACTTTTTTTAATTTAATCATGGCCACTTAAGTAATTTATATTAAGATACTGTTTTCCAAATATGACTTTGCTCTGAAACTGTATTCTACTTCAGCTGAGGGAGAGATTATCTCCCAAGCTAGTACAGAGAAAAGCAAGGTCTATATACAAATACGAAAAATGCAACTTTTTCCTTGTGTAAAATGGTATTTTTGGTGCAGAGTAAATACCCTAAGAATTTGTGTTCATTGCTTCAAACTGTATTTAAATGTAGATGTCATAGATAGGACTCACTGATTCTGCTGATCACATCTCCTAAGCAAACTGATTAGTGCCTGGCATTGTTAAAGAGCTAACCATCACCAGAATCAGAACTGTTTGTCATAGGGTTCATCTCATAGAACGTCATTAACTGCGGTGCCAAGCAATTTAAGTAAAAAAACAAAATATATAAAGAAGTCTCTAGAGCAGGACAGACTTGCTGTTCGCTTTTATATTGATCCTGTGAGTTTAGCCTCCTTATTTAGTCTCTGGTCAGCTAGTCATCTGGGCAGAGCCAAATGGAAATCCATTACTCTTATTTCTTCTGGTTTCAAGATACAGACTTAAGTGAACCACAAGTTCATGTTTACTATGTGGATGTTCATGGAATAGAACCAGAAAACCATTAAAAAAAGAAAAAGGCAATGTCTAAGCTAGTTCAAAGTCTTTCTCTGGAGATTCATGATGTCTTTGGTCCTACCCCTAGGCTTTTGAATCCGAAGCCCAAACTAGCCACTATGCAACATTCCTTCTACAGATACTAATGACCAATGTGGTTAAAAGTTAATTTCTTTTGAACTTCAGACTTACAGAGAAAGACCTGCATACCTATGATACCTCCTCAAGAAAGCTCATTGGCATCTCAAACTTAAACTCCTGATCTCCCCTGTCCCTGAACTTGGAAGAAGGGACATCACTATTCACAGCCTTGAGAATTCCCTCTACCTTGATTTCGCCTTATACAAGGCGAATTTCATCACAAAAGTGTCTTGATTGTCTTTCCTTCTGAGTGTATATACAGTTGGCTCCTATTTTTTTTCATGTTCTCTATCATTATTTTAGTCTAAGCCACTGCATGTCTGGTGCGATATACTACAATAATTACCATCTGGCCATGCTAGTCCGCTCTAGTGCAGTCCCATGCTGCATCAGCCACAGTGATCATTAAAAAAAAAAGAAAGAGAAAAAATCCGATCTGCTCATACCACACCTAACTTGTAACTCTTCAAATGGTTCCTATTGTTCTTAAATTAAAGACCAATTCTTCAACAAGGTCATGAATGCTGTGGTCTCTATGCCTTCCCTCCCTCTTTCTCGCCACACTCCAACCACACAGTTCTTTCTCCACGACACAGAACAGTTTCCCAAGACAAGTCTTGCTTTCATGCTTTTCTTCCCCCTATATTGTTCCTCAGTTCAAACTTAGTCCATTCTTATGCCCTCTCCAAGAAACCTGTAATTTTCCCAGATTTGGTTGTGTTATGACAATAAAATCAAACTTAATTCATCTATAGCTTTGGTGCTTAGCCTAGTACCCAGAGTAGGTGCTTATTTATTTAAATAAATGAGAAAGGAAAGAAAAGGTGATATTTTTTAAATCATTAGCTTAAAATTTAGGGAGCTTTTTGTGAGGTACACAGTTGTTCCTCTAAGGACCAAATGAGGAAAAATGATTAAATTCAAACTAGGGTAATTTACCCATGAAGAATTTTGCCAACAGGGACACGAGAAAAAATCTGCCAAAGATTTGACTAAGACATCTCCTGGATATCTGTATTAATGCTGCTTTAGAACATCTTCAAAGCCAATGATTATATAAAAACATATGGTGTTGATAAATTCTGATGCATTCATTATAATGTAATATGTTTATGTATGAGACAACTTTCAAAATATCATTGACATTTTTGTCTCGTTAAATCTGTGAGGTGGCTGCTTCCCAAATCCTTGAATCTTAATCTGGCTGTCACCATGCCAGCTCTGGAGGTAGAGGGCGCTTGAGCAGGTGAATTGTTGTTAACAGTAGAGTTTCTCTCTCAGATTCCTCTCTGATTTTTGACCCGAACGACTAAACCTGAGTGATTCTGATTCGGTAGCTTCATGAATTCATAGCAATTTGAAATTACTCCATTGTAAAAAGCATCCATTACTGGAACGTGCATAAATAAGTTTGCCCACTCCTTTCTTTACTCAAAAAGAATCTTTATTTTATTGAAGTAAAGATTCCACCAAAAATTGTTAGAAGTAATAAATACAGTTAAGTTTCAGGACATAAAATCAACATACAAAAATCAACTGTTGGGGTGCCTGGGTGGCTCAATCATTTAAGCATCTGACTCGATTTCAGCTCAGGTCATGATCTCAGGGTCATGAGATTGAGCCCTGCATAAGGCTCTGTTCTGAGTGTGGAACCTGCTTAAGATTCTCCCTTTCCATCTCCCTACCCCCTTCCTAAAAAAACAAAACAAAACAAAAGATTCTTTCTCTCCCTTTTTTCTCCCCTCCTGTTTTCTGTCTCTCTCTCTCAAAAAAAAAAAATTAGTTGCATTTCTATACACCAGTGAAGCATCTAAAAAGAAATAATCCCATTCACATAATGACCATTCACATTCACGTAATGACTAAAAATATGAATATTTAAAGCATGAATTTAACAAATAGATAAAGATATATACACATAAAACAGAAAAGACATTGATAAAAGAAATCAATCAGAAACTAAAGGGAAAGATTAAAATGAAAAGAATCATTATTAATGGCTCTCATTTCCTTACCTATGTATGTCCTCATAAGAAGGGGACTGACCTGTCTTGGGCAAAGGAAAGATTCTGGTTCCTATTATGTTTTGCTTTCTAAAACCAATGACCAATAAGAAAATTTCCGAAGGTCCCCTCCTATACCAGGTTTTGACACCTGGTTGCTTACTTCCTGCGTAGGCTGAAGGGATTGGCATTGCTAGAGAGGGGAAGGACTTACTGGCCTCAGTGAAGTGACTATTGAACAACCTGTACAGAAGTGTTGTTGTTGCTTTTAATTTTGACCATCAGTACAGAAGATGTTATCAGTAAAATATCAATTCTTACCGAGATTATCCCTCGAGAATGTGTGATTAAACGAATCATATTGATGAAACTGTTGATGGTATTTGCTTAGGAAATTATGCTTTGAAAAAAAATTTTTTTTTCTAATGATGACATGGATAAAATCTTTTAGATCAGTGGTTTCTCAAAGCATCCCCTTGGAACTCTTGAAACTTGTTAGAAATACAGAGTTTCGTTTTCCAACTCGGACCATACTGGGGTGGGTTGGAGCCCAGCAATCGGTGTTTTAATAAAGCTCTTTGGAATTCTGATGCCCCCTCAGGTCTGAGGGTTATTGTGTTAGATCATCGTCCCACTTCACATGTGTCAGCATAGAGTGGCCTCTGACAGTATAAAGCAACATGATGTAGGCTCTATGTTCATGAAAATAGGTATTTGTCAGGTGTGCTCCTGAGGGCTGAGAGTGCCCAGTCATTAGCCAAGTAACTTAATTTTGACCATCTACCTCCCAGCAGGCAATTCAAATGCACATCTCCAGGAAATTACAAAGTACCACGTGTCACAGACATTCATAGTCATTGCTAATTGTCAAAATCTTAAAACACAAACCTGCGAATATCAGTAGTCTACTGTATTCATTCTAAAAGCATAGCATTTAGTATGGTGAAAATAGATTTTGAAGGTGCAATAATTGATAGAATCTGTGATTATGTTCATATTGACTTTTTAAAATAGGTAAGATGGTATTGCTGTGTTTAAAGACACTTAAGAAGTCAGATTATTAGTCTACCTAGGAAGGATATATCTATAAAAAAAAGAAATCAGGGTCATTATAATGTCCTCGAAAAGTACTCACTTGAAATATTATATTTAGAGGGTAAAGATTGGATTCCAAATCCTTTTCAAAGAAAGAAAGACATATAGTTTTTCAGGTCACTTTTGAATTCAGGGAGACTTCAATCATTTCTCTATCCGATAAGGGGCCCCCAATTCAAACATCACCACATGCAGCAGAAAAATGTTCAATGATTGGCACTGATCCCTGTCCAAACTCAAATGGTGTTTTGAAATGCTCTTGTTACATACTCCTTTCTCTCCTTGAAAGGCATATTCTAATTGTATTTCATCTGTTCTTTATTTTGCGGATAGGAACTATAGTTTAGCAATAGAAATAGCTCAAGCCTAGAGATCCAAGATTTTAATGGTTCACAAAACAACAAACATTGGCAAAATACTGGATAAATATTTTCTTCTCAAGATATTAATCAGTTCCAGGGCACCTAGATGGCTCAGTCATTAAGCATCTGCCTTGGGCTCAGGTCATGATCCTAGGGTTCTGGGATTGAACCCCACATTGGGCTCCCTGCTCAGCAGGAACCTGCTTCTCCTTCTCTTACTTCCCCTGCTTCTGTTCCCTCTCTCCTTCTCTCTCTCTCTCTCTGTCAAATAAATAAATAAAAATCCTGTTTTTAAATATTCTTTTTTTAATTAACATATAATGCACTATTTGCCCCAGGGGTCCAGGTCTGTGAATCATCAGGCTTACACAATTCACAGCACTGATCATAGCACATACCCTCCCCAATGTCCATAACCCAATCACCCTATGCCTACCCCCACCCCCCCCCCAGCAACCCTCAGTTTGTTTCATGAGATTAAGTGTCTCTTATGGTTTTTCTTCCCCTGATCCCATCTTGTTTCATTTTTTTCCCTCCCAACCCTCCATGGCCCCCCAGCCTGTCTCCCAAATTTCTCATATCAGAGTGATCATAATATAATTCTTTCTCTGATTGACTTATTTTGCTTAGCATAAAACCCTTTAGTTCCATCCACGTCAGTTGCAAATGGCAATATTTTGTTTCTTTTGATGGCTGCATAGTATCCCATTGTAGATATGTACCAGATCTTCTTTATCCATTCATCTGTTGATGGACATCTAGGTTCTTTCCGTAGTTTGGCTATTGTGGATATTGCTGCTATAAACATTCAGGTGCACAGGCACCTTCGGATCACTATATTTGTACCTTTAGGGTAAATACCCAGTAGTGCGATTGCTGAGTCATAGGGTAGCTCTGTTTTCAACTTTTTGAGGAACCTCCATACTGTTTTTCAGAGTGGCTACACCAGCTTGCATTCCCACCAACAATGTAGGAGGGTTCCTCGCCAATACCTGTCATGTCCTGACTGGTTAATTTTAGCCGTTCTGACTGATGTGAGGTGGTAGCTCACTGTGGTTTTGATTTGTATTTCGTTGATGCCAAGTGCTGTTGAGCACCTCCTCATGTGTCTGTTGGCTGTTTGGATGTCTTCTTAGTAGAAATATCTGTTCATGTCTTCTCGCCATTTCTTGATTGAATTATTTGTTCTTTGGGTGTTAAGTTTGAGAAGTTCTTTATATATTTTGGATACTAGCCCTTTATCTGATATGTCATTTGCAAATATCCTCTCCCATTCTACTTGATGAAGTCCCAATAGTTCAATTTTGCCCTTGCTTCCCTTGCCTTTGGCGATGTTTCTAGGAAGACGTTGCTACAGCAGAGGTCAAAGAGGTTGCTGCCTGTGTTCTTCGCAAGAATTTTGATGGATTCCTGTCTCACATTGAGACAGGAATCAGTTCCAATTATACAATGAGTGTGTGATCTCTTGAGTATTTGGTTAAAGAGTCTTTGTTCTTTTACGTGATTGTTTCTTTTTAATTATAAATATGTTCACCTCCGTTGTGTTATGGTTGGGTGAATTTCTGTCTCCATGCCTGCATCCACCACACCTTGCCTTCTGCCTTGCTGTATTTCTTGCTTATAACTAAAGACTCGTTCCATTTCTGCCTGTAGCCACTGCTGTTTTCTGTTTATGACATGTGAGGTGGGCTCCATTGTCTGTCCAGAGCCTTACTATCTGTAGGAAATTACACCTTCCTCCTTCCTGTGTTTTGCTAATATTATCAATCTTGCGTTGGCCTACCCTTCTGGTTATGTAGGTTGGACAAGGGTGAAATATGGCCTGAAGTCCAGTTCCAAGCCCTGGCCCCATGGTTCTGGAGGAAGAGGAACGTTTTGAATGTGTCTACCCAGGGAAGGTGCTTCCTTAAAATTATCTGCCTCATAGAGAAAACCTCATTATTTACACAAAGAATTTGGTAGGGTCTTGCTCCTAATAAAACAAAGAAGCTAAAAATGAAATGGTTAAGCCCTTAATCACTTTCTGGGAAGGTAATAGCAACAGGCTAAAACCAAAGAAGATGCAGACTCCCCCCTGTTCCACTGTTTTCCATGGGACTGCACACCCATGAAGAGCCAGAAAGAGGTTGTCTTATTGCTGAATGAGAGCCTCGAACAAAAACTCTGTTAGTCTTATGGACCCTGAAGCCAAGGTGAGGGGAAGAGGGAGGTCTAAGTGTGGAAAAATACTAGTTACCAAGTCTGAGAGGAGAAAAGTGTCTTCAAGGTTTCCCCATCCAACCTCACCCCCTACTTTTATAAGGAGACCTCAGCAGAGGTGCCAGAGGAACAGCGTGGCCTGGGAATGAAGGTTCTGGGCCAAGAATGTAAATATATGAAGGGCATGACTGGCCAGGAGGTCTGTGTCCTTGACCACTCTCCCCTTCAGAGACTGCTGTGCACTGGCCAGGTCTGGTGTGGGAAGGGCAGCTATCCTATGAGGCCTGCTAAGTAAATCCTCTGTAGCCAAAGCTTGTAATCAGGTCTGAAGAATCACAAATGGGATTTTATTGGGGAGGTGAATTTCTCAATAAGCTTTGTCTTCTTATACCTTCTCTTGCCCTTTTCATGTGTCCTGAAAGCTGTACTCTAACACACAAGCCCTTAATGAGATTCTCTTCTAAATTAGTTTTTTTTTTTTACCTTATTTCATCTCTAGCCTTTATGTGTTTTAAGAATAACCATAAACCATCATGTTGTGGTATCTAGCATAAGAGCTTACATATCCTCTTTCTTTTGGAAACAAAAGACCTTTCCAGACTCTTCTGTTGGAGGTAGGCACCCTTTCTGTGACAGCACCAGGCATGTATTATGTGATCCAAAAATAATTGTTGACTTAGATATAGATGATCTCCAGAAAAAAAAGAAGGTGAGAATCTGACATGCCAGAAAGAAGTAAAAGAAAGCCATGCAATCATTAAGTTATATAGAAATATGTCATTAACAGTGCTGTGAGTTAGGAGTCCAAGGAGTGAGGGTGAACTTTCCTCAGGCCCTAGTAGAGGTGAAACACCTCTCCATCCTGGATACAGGGAAGGGTAAAGTCATAGTTCTTTTTTTTTTTTTTAGATTTTATTTATTTATTTGATACAGAGAGAGAGAGATCACAAGTAGGCAGAGAGGCAGGCAGAGAGAGAGGAGGAAACAGTCTCCCTGCTGAGCAGAGAGCCCGATGTGGGGCTCGATCCCAGGACTCTGAGATCATGACCTGAGCCGAAGGCAGCAGCTTAACCAACTGAGCCACCCAGGTGCCCCAAAATATTCTTTTTTTTAAAAGATTTTATTTATTTATTTGACAGAGAGAGACACAGTGATAGAGGGTACACAAGCAGGAGGAGGGAGAAAGGGAGAAGCAGGCTTCCCGTGGAGTAGGGAGCCTGATGCAGGGCTGGATACCAGGACCCTGGGATCATGACCTGAGCCAAAGGCAGACACTTAACGACTGAGCCACCCAGGCGCCTCCTAAAGTCATAGTTCTTATGGTCTGTTATCCTTGCTTGCTTTCATCCATGAAAGAAGAAGTTGTGGAATGGAAACTAACAAGTGAATAATTAGACATGAGAGAAGGAAAGATAGGAAAGGAGATAAGGAAGATGAAGGGTTTCAAACCTCATCTTTCACTAGAAGATGTTGATTCTGTTAATGTTGGATTCTGACTCTACTCCCACTCAATGCTATCTATCATAGACCAAAAAGGAAATCAGCAAACATAGCAATTTCTTTGTAGGTTGCAGTATAGATAGTGAGACCAGCATTCAACATGCTAGATTTTAGGTAAATGTGAGAAGTAGTTGAAATATCCAGCAGGCAGTTAGAGGTGTGTGTTAAAATTAACAGAAGTGTCAATTTAGATAGTGTTCAAATAATGGTTGTTAAATCGACAGACACAGTAAAATGACCACTACCACAAAAACAAAAACAGATGAAATTACTGACAGAGAAACATATGTACAGTTAAATTTAACCCCCACATAAAAATCAAAATGATACATCATTTAATAATAATGGAAAATGTTATTTCACAAGAAATCCACACTAATACTTCATCTATAAAGGATTGCACTTAGGATAAGACTAGAAAGAGGCTTCAGTTTTGCCTTTTAACTGTGTGAAAATTTGATTTTACTCTTTATTCTTAACAATAGTCAATTTCCAGGGAAAGAGAATATAAATGGGAAAACATTTATTTGTAAGAGGTAGAGAGGTATAGTAAGGTATAGGCAAGGAGTAATAATCTGAACTGACTGCGTTTTCCCTTCTCATAAAAGAAAGAATATTTTGCATTGTAGAATGCTTGGAGTTCATCAATTTAAGAGGGAAAAAATAGAATTGAAAAGCACTTTTGTTTTGTCTCTTTGTTGAACAAGGTCTTCCCTTGACCATCCTGTTTCTTAAGAATAAATTTCCTGTTAATTATTTCTTACAGTAAAATACTATGTTTGTTGCATTGAAGGTCTTTTAACCTCTCGGTTGTATGGTGAACTAGTGATAAATTCAGCTTATATCAGTCCAGGTCAGTGTTTCCCAGGAAAGGGTTATCTCTTTCCCCTAGATAAATAGCAAAATTATGATGTTTTCTTCCTGTGGAAACATTGCATCCCTTGGGGTCAGAACAACTTATCACCTAAGTCATCTAAATGTTATTTCTGTCCTCCCTTAAGTTATAAGCATTGTCCACTCAGATTCTAGGTAAAATATATATTGTTTTTCTCTCTTTAGAATTTCTGTTGCTCCTCATATAGCACAGGTATGACTTACATATATCTGTAGTAGACTGTTGTATCTTGAGTTTATAACTCTTCTTGTTTATCTCATCTTTCTCATCAACCTATGATTTAGGATTTTCATCACCAGGGTCAAATGAAATGTACGACCTAGGGAATTTCCTAGTTTTTTACAGATGGACTCATTTGCCTGTCTTTCAAAGAAGGATTGCTCGATTGTACTTAGGATATGATCGTCTTTCTAGAAATGGAGGTTATAGAAAGACTAGTGATAGAAAGTATCTATTTTTCATCCTGTGTTTTTAACTTCTCTTCATCCCCAACATGCCCTATCAGTCACAAGATCCCTTATTATTGATACCTGCTCCTAGGTTGGCTCTTAGAAGTAGAATATCTAAAGTTCTTTGAGGTCAAAATGTAAACTCTTCTAAGGCTATTTACATTTTTAAGCCCTATCTTCAAAATAAAAACGAAGTTTTGCCCCTTTCATAGGAATTTCAAGATTATTTCAAGGTTATATCTACCATGATTTTGACTTTATGGTAGTGTCATAAATTTATATTTTGAATGCAAGAGATGGGAAGCAGAACTACCCACAGAACAGTTGAGATTCTATCTCCTTTCTACTCATTCTCTGAAGACAAATGGGGACCTTAAAGTTTCTTTATTTTCTCAAAGTACATCTGTTTCTAAAAAATGAATAATAGATACTATTATTCAACTATAGGGACTAAAGCTGCCTTTTGTCAACTATTGTAACAAAGAGATTCTATGTACACAAAGCATCCTGTTTCCATAATTTTTAGAATATGAAGAAGATTCAAGTACATAAGGACTAATGGATTTATTTTCAGAATAAATCATAACTATCTACTTGAGGAGAAAAACCAAGCTAGATTTGTATGTCACAAAACGTATCTAAATAAGTGCCAAAGGGAATTCAGTTGACCCTTGAATAACATGGGTTTTAGGGGCACCTAACTGCATAGTCAAAAATCCACATGTAACTTTGACTCCCCCAGAACGAAACTACTAATAGTCTATTGTTGACCTGAAGCTTTACTGATAACATAGTCAATTAACACATATTTTATATGTTATATGTATTAGATATTATATTCTAAAATCAAGTTAGTAAAAGGGAAATGTTACTAAGAAAATCACAAGTAAAAATATACTTACTGTATTGTATTGAACAAAAAAAAATGGTATATAAGTGGACCAATGCAGTTCAAACCCATGTTCAAGAGCTGACCATGATACTAAATCATAAAATATATACTATATAAATAGTATACAATTTATTGAATCCTAAAAGAATAGGAAGAAAAATATATGTAATAAATAACAGATAAATGGAAAGGGAGAGTTTTTCTAAGTAGAAAGGCAAAAGAAGGAAACAGGAGAAAAAAATATATATGTGTGTATCTGAATAAAGCTTAACATCTTCTATGTATGGTAAAAAATGAGACAAAAAATGGAAACTTTGGCATACGTATTGTATGATGAAATTAATATCTGTAATGTATAAGGAATTCTTAGAGAATAATGATAAAAGAATGAATGACCCTATTGTAAAATGAGCCAAAGATATGAATACAAGACATTTATTGGACTAAAAATGTAAAAAATGTAACAAGGTCAACTTCACTAGTATTCAGAGCAATACAAATTAAAAGAGGAAAATGCAATTTTTTAACTATCAAATTGGCAAGTTCTTTTTTAATCTGGTGTTTAACCAAAGAAAAAGATGATTTATTTCAACCCAGTAGGAGATACCAACTGTGTTGGAGTTCTATAAAGAGTTCACATTAGATTATCCTCCACATAGTTTCTTCCAGAAGAGATTTTTAAGAGTTTCTTTATTTTTAAAAAAGATTTTATTCTTTTCTTTAGTCTGTATATTTTTAAACTCCTTTGAGCTATGATTGACATACAAAAGCTGTGCATTTTTAATGTATGTATTTTTTTGAGTTGAGGATGTTTTTAATGAAAGTTTCCAAGCATAAAAAATAAAGAGATGCAGTGAACCTCCATGTACCCATGAACTAGATTCAACATTTATCAAGATTTGAAAACAATATTGATTGAAAAAAAATTTTTTTGTCTTTATGACCTGATCTTGGATACAATGCAAGCATATGGTACATTTCAAGACTTATAATGTGCAAATGATCTGACCCTGCACTTCAACCTCTTAGATATTATTCTAAGACAATAGTCTAGGATTTGAATGATGAGTTATTTTCCAGATGTTAAGAACAATAGATGAAAATGCCTTACAAATTAACTTTTCCCAAATGAACCACTTAAATGATTTATGAAATTAGGCAGAAAATAGCTACCCTGCTTAAATGAGTTTTAGGACTTAATCCAAATCATTAGACCCCCAAAGTCCTGTTTTTTTCACAACTTCTAGAAATTATCGGCTCTTGGCCTCATAAATGGGTGGGACATAACACTTAGTGATTTAGTGTATTCTCTCATCCATATAAAATATCTGAGGTTGATACTATGGTGACCCCTCTTTCCAAGATAAGGATGAATAAAGGGCCCCATATCAATACATCAAGTTCCTGTTAGCATCTGGGATCTAGAGCTTCATAGTGAAGCACAAACCATTTCCTGCTCTGCTAAAATTAAACAGAACCTTTTTTTTAAAGAAAGATTTTATTTATTTATTTATTTGACACAGAGAGAGATGGAGAGAGCATAAGCAGGTGGAGCAGTAGGCAGAGAAAGAGGGAGAAGCAGACTCCTCACGGAGCAGAGAGCTCAATGCAAGGCTCCATCCCAGTGACCCTGGGATCATGACCTGAGCTGAAGGCAGCCACTTTAACTGGCTGAGCCATCCAGGAGCCCCAAAACAGAACTTTTTAAAAAAAATGAGTCAGTAACAAGTGAATCCAGAATGATGAGTCCTGAAAATATACCAAATATTTGTTTTTGCTTTGTTTTGTTTTCTTCTGTTTTTTTAGGAAATGTATTTTTTTAAGTCGATTTCAATATTGTTTTACTAAAGCAAATGACTTAGACACAATTACAAAAAGTATGATATGTAGAAAAGGTATTTCAGCTCTTAGATAGACCTAAACTCTCCTACCAGACTTTTCTTTGCTTTTGTGTATGTATTTTTATAATAAAATACATTTACAAAAAATCCCACACAAAACAAATGTATGCTTTAAAAAATTATTTCAGAGGACCCATTTTATAACTATCATCCAGCTAAGAAATAGAACTTTACTACCTACCTGAACATCCCTACCATGTTTTCTTTCTCAATCACATCTTTCCTTTCCATAAGTGGCCATTATCCTGACTTTTTAGTAATTATTTTTAATATTTTTATTCCTCAAATTGTGCATCCTTAGACACATGACTTTATTCTTGCTCCTGTATTTTAATCTGATGTATCTTTTAACTCTCTTAATCTGCCTGTTCTCACTCCATCCTTCTTTATTGCTTAAATTTTTTCAGCATAGTATTATTGTTAAAAAACATTTTTTATATGTGGTGGCAGATTTCCTGCAAATAAATTTAGCTGTTGAACATGCGTACTTATTCTGTGTTCAAAGACTCACCCTTTAAGAATCACCCTAAAGAATCACCCTTTAGGGGTGCCTGGGTGGCGCAGTTGGTCGAGCAACTGCCTTCGGCTCGGGTGGTCGTCCCGGGGACCCGGGATCGAGTCCCACGTCGGGCTCCCGGCTCCGTGGGGAGTCCACTTCTCGCTCTGACCTTCTCCCTTCTCATTCTCTCTCTCACTCTCTCTTTCCTAATAAATAAATAAATAAAATCTTTAAAAATAAAAAAAAAGAATCACCCTTTAAACCACAACAAATAACTCTTAATTTCAGGTCCTCCCAATATGAATCCCCTCCATCTTTATTTTAAGGCTGCTTGGGGAAAGGAAATTGTTTTGGAAATTAAATGTAAAGTTTCATTTGTTTTAGGAAATTAAATTGATCGAAGAGATAAAGTGGGCTCTTTGGAGTCCTCAAGTAGCTAGTAGAAGAAGACCATTGTGGTTAGCTAAAGGACAAAGGGATATTTGTTACGATGACCGAACATATTGCAGGGATTCCAAAGCTATGACTGAGTGGGACATCCATAATAAAGTGCTCTAGGGCAGTGCATCATAAATGAACGGTCATCTATGTGGGCTGAGGAATTTATGAAAATTCGGATTCTTATTTAGTATGTCAAGGATGGGGCAGAGATGGTGGACTTCTTTTTTTATCTTTTATTTATTTTTATTTTTTATTGTTAGTCACCATATAGTATGTCATTAGTTTTTGATGTAGTGTTCCCAGATTCATTGTTTTCATATAACACCCCATGCTCCATGCAAAATATGCCCTTCTTAATTCCCATCACAAGGCCAACCCATCCCCCATCCTCCTCCCCTCTAAAACCCTCAATTTGTTTCTCAGAGTCCACAGACTCCCATGGTTTATCTCCCCCTCTGATATCCACCCCCCTTCATTTTTCCCTTCCTTCTCCCAATGTCCTCCATGTTATTCCTTATGTTCCACAAGTAAGTGAAACCATATGATAATTGACTTTCTCTGCCTGACTTTTTTCAGTCAGCATAATCTCCTCTAGTCCCATCCATGTTGATGCAAAAGCTGGATATTCATCCTTTCTGATGGAGGCATAATATTCCATTGTGTATATAGACCATATCTTTATCGATTCGTCTGTTGAAGGACATATCTGCTCTTTCCACAGTTTAGCTATTGTGGACATTGCTGCTATGAACATTGGGGTGCATATGGCCTTTCTTTTCACTATATCTGTATCTTTGGGGTAAATATCCAGTAGTGTAATTGCTGGGTCATAGGGTAGCTCTATTTTTAATTTTTTGAGGAACCTCCACATTGTTTTCCAAAGTGGCTACACCAGCTTGCATTCCCACCAAGAGTGTAAGAAGATTCCCCTTTCTCCACACCCTCTCCAACATTTGTTGTTTCTTGCCTTGTTAAATTTTGTCATTCTAACTGGTGTAAAGTGGTATCTTAATGTGGTATTGATTTGAATTTCTCTGATGACTAATGACCATGAACATTTTTTGGATGTGTCTGTTAGCCATTTGTATGTCTTCATTGGAGAAGTGTCTGTTCATGTCTTCTGCCCATTTTTTTTAAAATATTTTATTTATTTATTTGACATAGAGAGAGAGAGATCACAAGTAGGTAGAGAGGCAGGCAGAGAGAGAGGGAGAAGCAGGCTCCCCGCTGAGCAGAGAGCCCAATGTGGGGCTCGATCCCAGGACCCTGGGATCATGACCTGAGCCGAAGGCAGAGGCTTTAACCCACTGAGCCACCCAGGGGCCCCTGCCCATTTTTTGACTTGATTATTTGTTTTTTGGATGTTGAATTTGAGAAGTTCTTTATAGATCCTAGATATTAGCCCTTTGTCTGTAGTGTCATTTGCAAATAACTTCTCCTATTCCATGGTTGCCACATTCTTTTGTTGACTGTTTCCTTTGTTGTGCAAAAGCTTTTTAGCTTGATGAAGTCCCAAAAGTTCATTTTCACTTTTGTTTCCTTTGCCTTTGGAGACATGTCTTGAAAGAAGTTGTTGTGGCTCATGTCGAAGAGGTTATTGCCTATGTGCTCCTCTAGGACTTTGATGGATTCCTGTCCTACATTGAGGTCTTTTATCCATTTTCAGTTTATCTTTGTGATTGGTGTAAGAGAATGGTCGAGTTTCACTCTTCTGTATATAGCTGTCCAATTTTCCCAGCACATTTATTGAAGAGACTGTCTTTTTTCCATTGGATATTTTTTCCTGCTTTGTCAAAGATTATTTGACCATAGAGTTGAGGGTCTATATCTGGGCTCTCTACTCTGTTACATTGGTCTATGTGTCTATTTTTGTGCCAGTACCATGCTATCTTTGTAATACAGCTTGAAATCAGGCAATGTGATGTCCCCAGCTTTGTTTTTCTTTTTTCAACATTTCCTTGGCAATTCTGGGTCTTTTCTGGTTCCATACAAATTTTAGGATTATTTTTTCCAGCACTTTGAAAAATGCTGATGGTATTTTGATTGGGATGTCATTGAAAGTATAGATTGTTCTGGGTACCAAAGACATTTTAAAGTTTATTTTTCTGATTCATGAGCATGGAATGTTTTTCCATTTTTTGTGTGTCTTTTTCAATTTCTTTCATGAGTGTTCTATAGTTTCTAGAGTATAGATTCTTTATTCTTTGGTTAGGTTTATTCCAAGATATCTTATGACTTTTGATGCTATTATAAATGGAATTGATTCTCTAATTTCTCTTTCTATGGTTTCATTGTTAGAGTACAAGAAAGCAACTGATAACTGTGCATTGATTTTGTATCCTGCCACATTACTGAATTGCTATATGAGTTCTAGTAATTTGGGGGTGGAGTCTTGGGTTTTTCACATAAAGTATCATGTCATCTGTGAAGAGAGAGAGTTTGACTTCTTCTTTGCCAATTTGAATGCCTTTTATTTCTTTTCGTTGTCTGATTGCTCTTCCTAGGACTTCTAGTACTCTGTTGAACAATAGTGGTGAGAGTGGGTATCTTTGTTGTATTCCTGATCTTAAGGGAGGAGCTCTCAGCTTCCCCATTGAGAATGATATTCATTGTGGGTTTTTCATAGATGGATTTTATGACATTAAGCATGTTCCCTCTATCCCTATACTCTGAAGAGTTTTAATCAGGAAAGGATGCTGTATTTTCCCAAATGCTTTTTTTTGCATCTATTGAGAGGACCAGGTGGTTGTTCTCTCTTCTCTTATTAATTTGTTCTACCACATTGATTGATTTGTGAATGTTAAACCAACCTTGCATCCCAAGGATAAATCCCACCTGGTCATGGTGAATAATCTTTTTTTTTAATAATCTTTTTAATGTACTGTTGGATCCTATTGGCTAGTATCTTGTTGAGAATCTTGGTATCCATATTCATCAGGGATATTGGTTTGAAGTTCTCGTTTTTGATGGGATCTTTGTCTGGTTTTGGTATCAAGGTAATGCTGGCCTCATAGAAAGAATCTAGGAGTTTTCTTTCTGTTTCTACTTTTTGAAACAGCTTCAGGGGAATAGGTATTATTTCTTCCTTGAATGTTTGGTAGAATTCCCCAGGGAGTCTGTCAGGTCCTGGACTCTTGTTTTTTGGGAGGTTTTGATTACTACTTCAATCTCATTACCAGTTATTGGTCTAATATGGTTGTCAGTTTCTTCCTGTTTCAGTCTTAAAAGTTTATAGGTTTCCAGGAATGGATCCATTTCTTCTGGCTTGCTTAACTTATTGGCAAATTGTTGATGATAGTTTCTGATGATTGTTTCTATTTCCTTGGTGTTAGTCATGATCTCTCCTCTTTCATTCATAATTTTATTGAGTCCTTTGTCTTTTCTTTTGGATATGTCTGACCAGTGGTTTATTGATCTTATTAATTCTAAGAACCAGCTTCTAGTTTTGTTGATATGTTCTACTGTATTTCTAGTATCTAATTCATTGATCTCTGCTCTAATCTGATTTATTTCCTTTCTTATGCATGGGTTAGACTTAATTTGTTGTTGATTCTCTGGTTCTTTAAGGTATAAAGAGAGTTTGTGTATTCAAGATTTTTCTATTTCTTTGAGTGAGGCTTGGATGGCTATGTATTTCCCCCTTAGGATCACCTTTACTGTATCCCATAAGTTTTGAACTGATGTGTTTTCTTTCTCATTGGTTTCCATGAATTGTTTAAGTTCTTCTTTGATTTCCTGGTTGGCCCATGCTTGAGCAGGATGGTCTTTAGCTTCCAAGTGTTTGAATTTCTTCCAAATTTTTTCTTATGATTGAGTTCCAGTTTCAAAGCATTTTGATCTGAGAATAATCTCAATCTTTTGGTATCAGTTGAGACCTGATTTTGGAGAAAGTTCCATGTGTGCTCGAGAAGAATGAATATTCTGTTGTTTTAGGGTGGAATGTTCTGTATATATCTATGAGATCCATTTGTTCCAGTGTGTCATTCAAAGCCCTTGTTTCTTTGTTGATTTTCTGCTGAAATGATTCATCTCTTGCCAAGAGTGGAGTGTTAAGGTTTCCTACAATTAATGTATTCTTATCAATATGCATCTTTATTTTGATTAACAGTTGGCTTATTTAGTTGGCGGCTTCCATGATGGGGGCATATATATTTACAATTGTTAGATCTTCTTGTTATCTAGACCCTTTAAGTATGATATAGTGTCCTTCTGTATCTCTGGCTGCAGTCTTTAGATTAAAATCTAATTTGTCTGATAGAATTTCTTTTTTTTTTTTTTTGATAGAATTTCTACCCCAACTTTCTTTTGTGATCCATTGGCATGAAAGATGTTTCTCCATCCCTTCACTTTCAGTCTGGATATATCTTTAGGTTCAAAATGAGTCTCTTATAGACAGCATATGCATGGGTCCTGTCTTTTTATCCAGTCTGCAACCCTGTCCCATTTTGTAGGAGCATTTAGGCCATTCACATTGAGAGTGATTACTGAAAGATATGATTTTAATGTCATCATGTTGCCTGTGAAGTCCTTGTTTCTATATATTGTCTCCATATATTTCTGTTCTATATCATTCTTGGGGTCTTTCTCTTTTTATAGGCCCCCCCCTTAATATTTCATGCAGGGCTGACTCAGTGGTCACATATTCTTTCAGTTTTTGTTAGTCTTGGAAGCTCTTTATCTCTCCATCCATTCTAAATGACAGCCTTGGTGGATAAAGTATTCTTGGCTGCATGTTCTTCTCATTTAGTACACTGAATATGTTTTGCCAGCCTTTTCTGGCTTGCCAGGTTTCTGTGGACAGGTCTGACATTATTCTGATATTACTCCCTCTGTACATAAGGAATCTCTTCCCCCTAGCTGCCTTTAAGATGTTTTCCCTGGTTTTAAGATTCATGAGGTTCACTATTACATGCCTGGGGGTCGATCTGCTCTCCTTGATATTGGGGGTGGTGTGTTCTCTCTGCCTCTAGGACATGAATATTTGTTTCATTCCCCAGATTAGCGAAGTTTTCAGATAGGATTTAGTCAAATATATCTTCTAGTCCTCTCTCTGTTCCCACCCCCCTCAGGGATCCCAATGATTCTGATATTGGAATGTTTCATGGTGTTATTTCTCTAATTCTGTTTCCATGGATTCTAAGCTGTTTGTTCCAGGCCTCCTCCTGATCCTTCTTTCCTATCAGTTTGTCTTCTAGATCACTAATTTGTTCTTCTGCCTTGTTTACCCTAGCTGTTAGAATATCAAGATTAGATTGGATCTCACTGATAGCATTTGTAAGTTCTGCCAGATCAGCTCTCACTTCTGCCCTTAGAGAATCTATATTACCATTAATGGTTTTCTCCATCCTAGCTATTGTTTGCATAAAGGTTACCCTGAAGTCTATTTCCAATATCTTGCTTATATCCATATCCATTAGTTCAGTGGCAAAGGTCACAGTCTCTAAATTTTTCCTGTGTTGGGGGCTCCTCCTCCTAGTTACTCTGGTGTGGAGTGGTTGAGGTAATGTACAGAGTCCAAACTATTGACCACAACCCAAGCAAGATGCACCTATTTTATAGGGAACTTAGGGTTGTCGACCTCTTGTTCTTTCAGCCTGTCTTCTGGAGGAGGGGTCTGCTGCGCTGTTACTCAGAGAACCCTGTTTGGGCAGAGTTGCCCTGCCCCCTGTGTTGGGGGGATGGGTTCATTAAAAACTGGTTTTGGGGAGCTTTTGTTCTCCGATGGCTTTCTCAGGCAGCTTTCTGCATCTCTTCCGAGGGTCGGCAGAAGTGACCATATCCAGTCCTCTATCTCAGAACAGAGAGATTGCAGTTAGTTCTCCATAAAGCCCTCCAGGTCACACTGATTCCATTTCCATCTGTGCTGCTAAAAACCACAGCGTCCTGGGTTGTGCACCCCACTGGCAGCACTCCTAGCCCTCGCTTCTAGGTCTGGGCACATTGTTGCCTTTTGTGCTTCTAAAACTACAAGCTGCCCCCAGTTCACACACATGCCCCCGCAGCTCCAGGTTTCAGTCTGGGGGGCTGCCCTAAAGTCCTTTTCCTGCTGCTATTGGTCTGCGAGTCTGTGCCTCTTCCCCAGCATGGGAGGCTTTTGCATTCCTGTGTTATTTCACCCTCCCAGTGGCAGCTCTTATGGGGTCTCCCTCCCCCTTCCGTTTATCTTCTGATATCTGTTCACAGATTGATGGCACCCTGCTTCATACTTAGAAACCAGCTGCCAGAGATATTCTGTTGATATAGATCCTGATATATCTTATTATATCTCAGGCTGATTTCATGGGTATTCAGAGTGGTCTGGTAGATATCCAGCTCAATTCAGGGAACTTGAAATAGGGTCCCCTACTCCTCCGCCATCTTGGCCGCCTCCCCGAAATGGTCAACTTCTAATGAAACTCCCAGGTGAGGGCATACTGCTGATCCACAGAACACTTTCTGAATTGTAAGAGACCACTCGCCAACTGTGGCCAGCTGGATGTTGTCATGTTTATTATTGTGGGTGCTTTGATTGTGTTTGTGTGTCCAAAAATAGGAGGAAAGTAAACATGTGTGCAGGTGGGGTGGCAAGTACGTAAAACAATAGGTACACATTGTAGGACACCAATATGGAAACCCTAACAGAATTTGGTTTCTGTTGAGCACAGAGAAATGGGCTACCTGGTGTCTGGAGAAATCACACCTGGAAATGATCAGCTTTCTGCCCTAGGCTCTCACATTTTTCCAATACCCCCGTAAACACACCCTCCTTCCTAAATCTTCTCTGCCATTCTATGAAATGAGGTTCATAACAGTGATTAGAAGCTGCCCTGAGGGAACTGAAAAATCTATTCTATTGCTTCCCCTGTAAATGAAATCATCATTCCTTAAATTTTGTGGATGAGGTAGAAAGTTAAAAGCATAGAGCATGCTGGGTGGTCCTGGGTTTATTATTTAATCTTAACTCTGTCTGCTAATTAAGCGTGTATTGTTAAATGAAGTAACACCCAGGCTTAGAAATTACCAAGCAGGTGTTTAAAAGCCATCAGTAAGCATTTCTGCGATTGTCTAATTAGTGTTCTAATACATTTTACAGTGCACCGTCATCATTATTTCTTCTTCATTAGTTGTTGATGTATTGTACAAGGTGTCTTATAAAAATGTGCGTACCAGATTTCAGAAAACATGATTCTATCCAAGGAAGAAATGCTACAAATGTGTGTTCTTTCAAACACATGAATGAAATATTTTTTAAAAACACCTTGTAATCTAGGCATAATATTTATTTGAATATGATAAATAAACTCTTAAATATTTATATTTGTGTAATTCTATTTACTGTGTATTGCAGAACATTGCATAGAGGGATGAGCCATAGTCATTGTCCTTTTTGGTGTGAATATGTTGCTAAATGAAATATTTCACCTCTTACACTCCCTCTGCCCCACCTGCCAAACAGGTGGTGCCAGGTAATAGATATCCTCTAGCACACATTTTTATTTCCTTTTTTTTCTAGTCTAGTTGAGATACAGTTGACATATAACACTGTGTCATTTTAAGGTGGTGATTTAGTACATGTACATATTCTTGCAAAATGATTATCATAGTAAGCTTAGTTAAAACACCTCCATCATCTTACATAGTTACCATGTGTATGTGTGTGTGGGGGGGTGTATGGTGAAAATATTTAAGGCTTACTCTCTTAGCAATTTGCAAGTCTATAGTACAGTCTTGTTATCTATACTCATCATGCTCTATATTAGATCCCCAGATCCCTAGACCCCAGAAATCTTCTTATTCTTATAACCAGAAGTTTGTACTCTTTGACCAAATTTCCCAGTTTCCCCCACCCCCCCATCCCTGGCAGCCCCCATTATTCTCTCTTCTACGAGGTCAGCTTTTTTAGATTCATATATACATGAATCATACAGTATTTGGCATTATTTTTCTGATTTATTCCACTTAGCATAATGCACTCAAGATCTTTACATATTGCAAATGGCAGGATTTACTTCTTTTTTATGGCTGAATCGTATTCTATTGCATATATATACCACATTTTCTTTAGCCATTAGTTTGTCAATGGACACTCAGGTTGCTTCCATGTCTTATCCATTGTGAATAATGCTGCTCCAAGAAGGGGGATACTGCACTCAAAAAGGCAGTCTCTCCTTAGAGAGAAATGAAATTTAAGTTTAAATTAATTATCAATTGATACAGTAATCAATTTTAAATAAGTTTAATGTAATATAATTTTTCTCCTGAGGTTGGGGGTTAGGACGTTGTAGTGAGAAGAGCTCTGAAGACAAGCCTCTAGCTCTAGGTTCCAAGAGCTAAAAGCACAAGTTGCAAATTCAGCAAATGTTTGTCAGGTGCCCATCAAGTCTGAGGCACTGTACTGAGAATTTAGGAAGTCTGAAACACAGTGTACTTGTCTATCTCAAATAGTTAAGATGTTTTTACTTTTCCTTATATAATTCTAATGAAAAACTAGTTAAACATAAGTACATTTATTATTGGACCTACCTGTCAAAGTCCAGTGATATGTCAGCTCCTGGGGAGGCAATTTCAGTAGTTCAATAATGTCTTCAAGGACCTAGTTGTTCCACCTTTCTTTTCTTTCCTGATGGCTCATGATTCCAATTCTGTAAATTCCGCTCTACAATAAGATTAAATCAATTATAAAAACATGAATAGCCAAAAGTTTATTAATCATAGTCAAGTTGATTAAGCTTGTGAGCTTTGGCTTTCATTGATTGATTCCACATTTACTACTGCTGCCCTGATTGTACAGAAGAGGCAGAAAACTGCGCCCTTCCCAGTATCTCTTTCTTGGCAGAAAAGCACCTTGCAACCAGCCCCAGCAGCCCCTGCTCTCAGGTTATCTCAATCAGTAATGGGATCACAAACCACCCTCTGTGTCAATCATGAGAAAAAAGAAAGAAATTTCTCAAATTGAATTAAAAAGATCATCTTAGGTATTCTCTTTTTTAAAAGCTTCTAATTTTGTGGTTATAAACCCAGTAAGTTGAATTGGAAGGTTGACTTACAAAAAATTATGTAAGGAAAAGCATTTTAGAATTCCCCAAATAAATTCTGCAAGGCATGGTTTATATTTATCATCCAAAGAAATAATGACCAACAGAAAAGAAGCAGTATCTTACACTCACAGGGAAAGCATAAGAAACAAGTTATGTGAGTAAAAAGAATAAAAAGTAATAGAAAAATATACCTGAATCTTATATTTTTTCCCTTTCAATTTGCTCTTTTCCCAGCTCATGAAGGAAAGAGCTTTGATAAATGCTCAAAGTCATTGTGTTAATAATTAATACATTATTCTTTTTAAAAGTATTTTATTCTCAAATTTTACTTAGCTTATTTTGAAAAAAATTTTGCAGTCAAATTTTGACATAAAGATAAAATCAAATGAAGTATGAACAGAACCCATTTAGAAGACACAGGAAATTAATTTTACCAGAAACCTGGGTTTTTTAGAAACAGAAATTTTATTTTTAAACTTTCTTACAATTAATTAAGGTGATGTCTCATCATGAAAGCATAGATGTTCGTGTGGGAGTAAAATTCCACAATGACTGGATTTTCAAATTGAAAATTTTGAAAACTCCAAAACTGGTGGGATTTCAAGGATGACCAAAAGTTTTTAGTTTTTTTAAGTAAGTTTTTAATTTACTATAATATGCATATAATTATTTTATTATGACATGATTATGCGTATTATCTGACTACAGCTTAATTTATTTTCCCACCCATGTAACAAGCACCTAGAATACCATCAGCTCCCAGCAACCTCGATACCCTTTCCAATGGTAACCTTCAATACCTTGGACTAATTTTGTGTTTTGAATTTTACATAAACAAAATTTGATATTATGTATTCCTTCCTGGCTTCTCTTGTTCACTATTGTGTTGATGAGTTTCATCCATGAAGCACGTCGTGTAGTTCTCATTACTGTTTAGTATTATATACTGTAATATGTAATAATATTGTAAATATGTTATTTTTCCATTTAATGATGGGGTATTTGTTTTTTTCCCAGTTTTTCTGGCTATTTTGAATACTGCTACTATGAGTGTTCTTATACATATCTTTTGGTAAACATATGGATATATTTTGCATAGGTATGACTTTAGGCGTGGATGGCTGGGTAGAAGGAAATGTACACACTCAGCTCTTTTAAGTATTGTCAAACAGGTTGAACCAATTTATAATCTAAATAATTTACTGTGGAATATCCAGTTGATTTGCATCCTTAGTGATACTTGGTATTGTCAGTTTTTCATTTTAGACATCACTCTCATTGCCATTTTAATTTGCATTTTCCTGGTGACTAATGAGGTTGATCCTTTTTATAAAGGTACATAGGCTCTTTTCCTATCGTCTTTTGTGAAGTGCCTTTTCAACCTGGGATGACAATAATTTTCATCTCATATACACAAGTAAAATATTGTTTGCTGCTATCTTGTGCTCTATTACAGAAAATATTTCTGAGATTATACCAGGGTTCATTTGGAAAGAAGCCTATGACAGATTAGTGATTTCTGCCACAGGAGGGGAAGGGAAGATACTACACATTTGCCAGACTATATGGGTCATTTATAATAGAGAATTGAGAAAAACAATAATAATTTTTTAAAAAGTTTTCCATTGAGGGATTATTTAAAATTCTTAGAAAAGTACATTCAATTAGATGATTTTAAAATTTTCCTTCTTCATGCTTCTTAAAAAGTACTTATTCAGCACCCAATAGAATTATGATTGACCCTCCTATAATTTATTAATGGAATATGTTGCCATATAGGAATAGGATATAGATCATATATTACTCACTTTTAAGCTAGTACCTGACATAGCATCTGGAAAATTATTAGCCCTCAAATATTTTTTGAATAAAATCAAATGCAGCAACAAGATATGGAACATTTAAGGTGGTTACCTATTAGTTAGGGACTTATTTATTTATTTGTCATATTTTCTAGTTAGGGACTTTTAAATGACCAGAATAGTTATGCCAGTTTCTGTCAACTTGCTGATATGTAACCTTTGGCTTTAAGCTTATCACCTTTTCAAAGTGCACAACTCAATCTTAATTGAAGAAAAACGAATAAGAATTATTAATCCAACAAGTAGCAATACACACTAAATTCTAAGGAAGAATATTCAAAACTTCTCCCTGAGATGCTAGCTTTCATGTTGTAGAGATGAAGACAAACACCCAAACAGGTTCTTAGAACCTAAATTATCCTGTAATAAACTTTTTATTTTAAACCTCGGCAAATCTGCCTTCTCTCTTGAATTCTTAAGTGCATCTCTTCATTTCCTAAGACAGACACCTGGGAATCTGTCCTTGCCCTGTCACTCCCTTAAAAAGCCACAAATAGCCACAGATTTCTTTCAAGTCTGTCCACTGTTCTCTGTACCTAATATCACTGCCTTGGTTCAAGGTTTTTTTTTCCACCTTACATAGATTTACACAAGTTCATTGTCCTGCCATTGCTTTGTCCCTCCTCCAGTGGGCTTTCTATAACACTGTCAAAAATAATATTATTAGAAGAACCTAGTGGTGCTTATGTGGTACAAAGGCTATGATGGAGAAGCCCGGGTCTGAGACATGGTGGGTGAAGACATTGTATGTCTTCATTCTGATGCATGAGGCTGCTGGGACCCCATTTCATTCATTTTACCATGCATTTCGTTATTGGCTGACAAAGTTCTCCAAGATTTGCAAAACACCCCCTTCCTTGCCTTCTGCCCCAACCCTCTCATCTTCTCTACTCTCCTCATACTCAGTGCGCATCACCTACACTACTGTTTCTTGCTTCTCCTTTTCAGACCAGTTATGCTTTTGCTAATTTCCTTCATATTCCTCCTGATACTGGCATGGCTTATTCCTTCATTATCTTCCAGTGTTTGCTGAAATGTTACCTTGTCAAAAAGTCCTTCTCATATGATGCTGTAATCCTCCTGAGTTCCTTACACTGCATTCATTGTTTGTTCTTATGTGTTATTCTCATCTGGCGTGTTCTGCCTATTGTCTGTTTTCTCCTGATTAGAATGAAAGTTCTATGAGTGCAGGCCTGGTTGTGTTGTGCATACTGCTATATTTCCAGCACCTGTAAAAGGCTTGGTCACATACTTACTGTTCAATACATGTTTATCAGGTGAATGATTCAATGAATTTTGGGGGCACTGATGGTAAAGATGAGTTTGGAATGCTCATTACAGTGTTGATTACACGTTGGTATGGAGATGAAAGGCAGAATAAATGACCTACGTCCTCATATTTTAACTAAATATTTAATAGTGGCTTTTATTGATAAATCTAGAAATATCAGTGTAAGTGAATTATTTAGGATTTTGAATTAATAATTAATAGATTTAAGATCAAAATTTTTGAAAGTAGTTGAGTCTGTGTAATTGGGGGACAGGGTGGGGAATAGTAAAGCTAGACATGATTGTTTCATGTTTAGTACTTTGATTTCTTCACAACATGAATTGTTTTGACATTACTTTTCAGTTCAAGAGTGTTTCCCAACCTTCAAATATGCACATTTTCTCTCCTTACCACCATGACCCACTTGCAAAAATAATGTGTAAGAAAGATGGAGAAAGCATAGACTTCACTTGAAATTTCAAAAAGACTACACATTACAAAGGGATACTATAGGATCTTTTAAGGAAGAAAGGAACAATTGATGTAACTGAGTATCTGTCATATTAACCATCAGAAAATGCACTGGAAGAGGGAAAAAAAATGAACACAGAAATTCAGACTAAATTGGTGAAGCAGTTTTGAATTATCCACTTTAAGACTTTGACATCGAAGTTGAGTGTCTGGCATAGATTCACCTAATTCAGTTTTTTAATCTCTTCCTTTGTAAGACCTGCAGTGATGTCTATAAAGCAACTTACAAAGATAACTTTTAAATAATCCTGCTATTTAAGATTATTGCTAGATATAATCTTGTTAGTGTACATTAACAGTCCCAAAACCTGTAGCTATGGTGAAAAAGTTACGTAGGAATATGAACTGAAGTTCACGAAATCGGAAACTGGTAGCCAGCGTCTAGTCTTGGTATCATGGTGCAGAAGATAATAAAGCAATTTAGTAGATGAGGCATGATAGACTGTTTCATAAAGTTGTTTGGAATGGATCTTTGGATTTGACAACTTGTTAAAAATAGGCTGGGGAACAATAGAGGTAATATTTGGTCTTGAAGTTCATCACTCCAGGAAGCTAAGGTCGATAAGTAAAACATGACACCACATAGAAATGTCACTCAGTGAAAACTAGAACTGAAATAGCCATTTATTTTGACATATGTTAGAGACTAAAGAGTAACACT
Organism: Nasua narica; assembly: GCA_028533885.1. NCBI lineage: Eukaryota > Metazoa > Chordata > Mammalia > Carnivora > Procyonidae > Nasua > Nasua narica. The sequence goes on along the minus strand of CM052799.1, from coordinate 36,084,688 downwards.
TGTTTGCTCAGTGTATAACACATTATTGAATGATGTCAAACAGTATAATATCAGAGTTGGATGCTAGCAAACCTCTTGACATACTTTAGATTATCAGGGAAGAGATTCAAGTACATTTATGGTATTAGTACATCTTTTTAAAAAGAGGACCACATTGATTTGAAACTAATGTGCAGTAAGCACATTAGGAAAATAGTACAGAATAATAAGTATAACGTATTGAGAATTAGCTGCCATAATAAAAATAAATTTGGAGATGAAGATTTAACTTATATATGCAAAACTATGTTTTCTTACTCTGTCTCCCAAAAACAAAAAAATATTGATGCACTCTTAATTAGAGTATTGTGGTATAGAGACAGAGTAAACCAAAAAGGAAAGGCCATCTCATATAGTTAATAATAGTTCAATACATGGGTATTAATTTTGAGTTGACATTTTGGTCATTCCATATACAATTAGTTGTGTACGCATTTCAATTTTGCTTATCTAGAATGTTGTTGACTCTATGAAGTCAGCTGATTGACCTATTTATCAACTAAGTGTAGGAAAGCTATTGTGCTTTATGACCTCTGAAGTTATGTCCATCCATGTTAATGAACCATGAAGGAGGGTTTAAAAACCTATTAAGATAGCAGTGCATTGTATACCTGATTATTCCTAAATGACAAGGCCTATTCTGTAATCGATGACTAAGACCCCAAATATTGAAAGTTCCTTTCTGGTACACAGACCAAAATAGCTTGAAGATATACTTTAGCTGTCATAAAAAACAAAGTTGATATCTAAAGCTCATTATTTTATGAATTACTCTTACCAGATATTTAGAACTATATATTTTTAGAGCTATATATTATTTGGTTGAAGCCCATTCATTTTATAAAATTAAAAATCAGCCAGAGTAACTTCCTAAAGGTTGCCTATAAGCCCTAACATCCCTTTCTCCTAGAGTAGAGTGAATATTGTGCCATATCATGCTGCTGTTTTCCTTACCTGTTTTCTCTTAGGAATCAAATGAAGCTGGGACCTCTGATGCTTTTGGCTTCTTAGAGTCACATCAGAGTTTTCCTTCTTAGATATTTTACTGGCACCTTTAAGATCTTTAATGAAACTAGTAGGTTCAAAGAGTGTAGTGATGAAAAAAGATTTATATCAAGTTCCTAGCCAGAGTATTCTCTACCTATTATGAGAATTTTAGCAGGGTATAATTCATGGCTCTGCTGTCCACAGTGGGAGACCACTTGGTATGTTCATGGCCTCTCCCAACTTAGTAGACATCTTTTTTTTTTTTAATTTTTGGTAATTTTTTTCATTACTGCAAAAGAAGCATGCATGTACATTCGCAAATGACACTACAGAGATCTGATATCTAAGATCTATAAAGAACTCCTCAAACTCAACACTCACAAAACAGATAATCATGTCAAAAAATGGGCAAAAGACACAAACAGACATTTCTCCAAAGAAGACATACAAATGGCTAACAGACACATGAAAAAATATTCATCATCTTTAGCCATCAGGGAGATTCAAATCAAAACCTCACTGAGATACCACCTTATACCAGTTAGAATGGTCAAAATCAACAAGACAGTAAACAACAAATGCTGGAGAGGATGTGGAGAAAGGGGAACTCCACTGTTGATGGGAATGCAA
>CM052799.1:36072494-36082932 GCA_028533885.1 Nasua narica | reverse complement strand
GCACTACTGGGTATTTACCCCAAAGAAGCACATGCAGTACAAAGAAGGGCCACATGTACCCCAATGTTCATAGCCGCAATGGCCACAATAGCCAAACTGTGGAAAGAACCAAGATGCCCTTCAACAGATGAATGGATAAAGAAGATATGGTCCACATATACAATGGAATATTCTGCCTCCATCAGAAAGGATGAATATCCAACTTTTGTATCAACCTGGATGGGGCTGGAAGAGATTATGCAGAGTGAAATAAGTCAAGCAGAGAGAGTCAATTATCTTATGGTCTCACTTATGTGTGGAGCATAAGGAAAAACATGGAGGACATTGTGAGAAGGAAAGGAAGGGTGAATGGGGGGAAATCGGAGCGGGTGGTGAACCATGAGAGACTGTGGACTCTGAACAGCAAACTGAGGGTTTTGGAGGGAAGGGGGTGGGAAGTGGGCGAGCCTGGTGGTGGGTATTGAGGAGGGCATGTATTGCATGGAGTACTGGGTGTGGTGAATGAACAATTAATCTTGTAACACTGAAAAAATAAAAGTATTTGGGGAGAAAAAAAAGAAAAATTCAGAAAAGCATAATAATGCAAACATGAGGAAATACTTTTTCTCTTACAGAAAAATTACAAGATAATGTCCCAGGCCATTGACCTCCCACTCCTAACCCCTAGATTGGCACTGAAACTGAAATTCCTAATCTGTGTCCTGGTCCCTTTTGTAACCATTTGTTAAATCAGGATCCATATGTGCCCAGGTTAGACTGAGGAGATACTCTTAGAGTTTTTGAATTTAGAGATACTAGTCAGCTTTCCCTAATTGATTGAAGTGAGAATATGTGAACTGGGATATAGTTGGGTGTTCAGCTTATGCTGTGCACACAGAGAAGCAAAGAAAGTCAAAGTATAGAGGAGAAAAAAAAAAGGTGTTCAAAGGAACAGAAGCCTTGAGAAAAGTAATTTTAAGAATATAACAGCTTTGTTTCTCAATAACTCTCCAGTGCCCAGTTCCCAACTCTCCCGAGGCCCAACTGTACTTCTCCCCTTCTCTTCATTTAAATGCCTTGGAGTTTATGATATAGTCACCTTTTATGCTTCAGCTAGCTCTAGTAGGTTTATATTCTCTGCAATCACAACAGCTGTTGCAAAGAAATTCTCAGAATTCCTTTATTTAGTGACAGTCATAACTTTCTCTGTGTGGGTATTAAGGTAGGATTGTAGAGTCATATTATACATTGTGTTAAGTATCCTACTTTATTTTTTTAAAATTTTATTTATTTATTTGACAGAGAGAAAGAGAGATCACAAGCAGGCATAAAGGAAGGCAGAGAGAATGGGGAAGCAGGCTCCCTGCTGAGCAGAGAGCCCAATGTGGGGTTCGTCTGAGATCATGACCTGAGCTGAAGGCAGAGGCCCAACCCACTAATCTACCCAGGCACCCCCCCTACTTTATTTTTTTATGCTTATTATGAACATTTTCCATGTTATTGTATATTATTCTATGAAAACATTTTTAATGACTTCTAAGTATTCCATTGTGTAATTAAGCAATAATTGCTTTACTCAATTCTCCTTGGACATCTAGTTGCACTGTAATTTTTTTCTATTCTGAATTACTTTGAAATGTAGCAATATGATTACATGTAACCATTCAGGAAATATTCCTAGCATTAACTTTGCTGATTCAAATAGTACAAGAACTTTTAAACCTTGGCAGCATGCTGCCAAATACTTTGGAAAAGTTGTACCAATTCATAACCCCAAAAGCACTGTTCATGTTTGTTGGGGAGAGGCAGGAATTGGAGCACATACAAACAAATGTATGTGCTCCATGGGCAGGAATTCTAGATGTGTGAAGGTGACTCAGTTTCAGTTTACAGGTATTAAAAATCTCATTTTGAAAATTGTAATAACAGAAGTATAATCAAAAGATATCTCTAGATTGGAAAAGGGTAGGTGGTAGAAAAGGATGCTGGCTTATTCCAGATAGACTCAGATTTGAATCAGTGCTCATCAAGTTAACACTACACCTCTGCCTCTTGACTTTTGCAGGTAGGTACTCATTCTGCCTACCTCCAAAAGTCATTTTGAGGATGAAATGAAAAAATGATCTAGTGTACCTAGTTCAGGGACTGGTCCGTTGTCAAAGTTCAATTTTAGAAGAAAGTACTTCTGGATAGTTTATTAAAACATATTTTATTTAGTTAGGGATCAGGAACTTTAATAATTTTAATAACTCTTGTGCTTTGGAAGTCAACTGATTACTTAAATTCTGGTTTAACTTCATCATTCCTACATTTAATTAAACATAATGATTTTGATAGAGATAAAGAATTAAGCCACTGAATGAAGGCTCTCTCCAGAGACTCCAAGATCTTAATAGAAGTGGGGGTCTTCAGTTAGCTGGGTAAGGTCTTACATGAAGACCTTTTGTGCATTTAATCTCTGAGCAGTGTCAGGCATCATTTACTGAGCATTCACTCTATTAAAACTATATTAGTTTTGAGGCTTACGTGCAAGTGTCTGGCTTGGTTTTGCTACATTAGTTACTTTATCACATAATGGTTTTGTTGTCCATATGTGAATATTTCCCCCCAAATTTTTGCTACCGTTCAGTGATTTGTGTTCAGTAGTAATAAATTATTATAAAATCCCTGAAAATACAACCTCTGAAGTTCAAATCTGGAGTTGTAGAATAAAAGTATTTCTGAGAAGTCCCAGAAAGGTGTTATTTATTGGGTTACATGTGCACACCTAGGCAATTGCTAGGGCTTAAATACATACATACATACATACATACATACATAAATGTATTACTCTGATTGACTTAGGCCTGGGACACATGATCTACTCCTGAGCTAAGTGAGAAGAGAGTTGGTTACTGAGAAAAAACTCTAGATTTTTATCGGAAAAAAATTATTTTTTTTCTGATAAAATAAAAAAAAATTATTTCCATTCCAGTATTAATGCTGGAATGGAAAAGCACATGCCCATTAATTCATACTACCTGAAAACCAAGAATTGCTCTGATTAATATCATTTTAGAGAGGAAATCACTCTTCTTTTGATTTTATGAATTGTCCTATTTCCTTCTAATTGCCTTGTATGTGTATGAGTGGGTGTGCGCACTCATGAGTATATGTATGTGCTTATAAGTTACATTTTCTTTCTGTGGCTTGCAATCAAGAAAGTTACGTTCATCCGCTTTCCCTCCAGCGATCCTGGTCATTTCTCAATTCTTTCTTTATGGTCAGTAATACTTGTTTTCACTACTATAGATTTCAGCCAGCAACCAAAGGCAGCAGGAAGATCAAATAAAATGTATAAAAAAGAGTCAGAATTACTTGAATGTGCTACATATATCTGTTTTCCCCCAGATATCAGATTCATTGTTCAAAAATACAGGGGCCTATGTAGCTTATCTCAAAGGTCCTTCATATAATTTTACAGTTTTTAATTTTGGAGCATCTGAAGATTTTCTTTCAGGCTGTGAGGATACTAGTCAGATTTTTTTTTTAAAGATTTTATTTATTTATTTGACAGAAAGAGATCACAAGTAGGCAGAGAGGCAGGCAGAAAGAGAGGGGGAAGCAGGCTCCCTGCTGAGCAGAGAGCCCAATGTGGGGCTCAATCCCAGGACCCTGAGATCATGACCTGAGCTGAAGGCAGAGGCTTTATAACCCACTGAGCCACCTAAGTGCCCCTACTAGTCAGATTTTAAAAATCAAGTGCAACATGTTTATAACTTGATATGAAGTTGATTTAAGTCCCATTTCAAAAAGAATGATTAAGGTCACACACAAAAATAATTGGCTCTAAAAAAGGAAGGTCCTGTCTTATGACTTCTAAAATTCTGTTTCAAACACTAACTTAAAAATACATTGGTTAGGAAATCAACAAAACACCACCTCGAGTGAAAAATAGCCATGATTTGGAGCCAATTTTGTTCTATGAAGTTTTAGGTTATATAACTTTCTTAGTGTGTGGCCATTTCTCCTGAAAATCAGTTATCAGAGGCCTGTTGAGCTTATTTTGCAATAATAGATTAAACAAGCATTTTCCTCTTAACAGACAACTTTTAACTTCTTTGTTTTTTTGGGGTTTTTTTGCTCATGCTTCGTTGAAATACCCCTTTCCCTGGGTGGAGTTGTTTGACTTTACAAACCAGAACCATCAGTATAATCCTTAGAATCTAATAAAGATTCCATCAGTGTAAAATTGTTATCCTTAGGCAGAAAGAGAACCAATTCAATTACGATGTTGGTTGAAAAATTGAAAGGCTTTTTAACTTGAGGGTGGAAAAGTTGTAGTACATATTAAAATGGTTAGTACGAAATTCGTGCATCTAGGCTAACAAATGCTAATATGTTCTTTTGTTACCCTCTAATTTATATGATTCATGTAAGCCTCCAGCCAGCGAAACTTGTACTAAATTTCATGTGCATTACAAAATAGCAATGAATTGTGAAGTTATTAGCATGCATGTCTCCTTGCATTATTAAGCCATACACATCAAATCTGGTAGTACAAGGAGAGAAATGTCATAATGAAGTACAACAGCATTTAATCAGATGAATTTCGAAAGGTCATCAAAGCATCATATAATATCCATTCATGCAAAACTGCAATCTGAAACAAATATCCAATATAACATAATAAGAATAAGTTTAATAACTATTCCATGTACTGTTTTTGTTAATGAAGAAATTTACCATTCTAATGTTGGAGATAAAACTGATTCCAGTCCCAAATCGTATGTGCTGCTTCCTAAATTAATTACAGATTAACAAGGAGATAAGAAGGCACTAACACAAAGATTAGTGTGGGGCCTATTTACCTTCTACCAGTCAGCAGATGAGTAATGATTCCAGTGTACATTTAAAAAGAGTTACTTGACTTTCATCATGTACGGGAGCCATGGGCAGTACAATTTAAGTAAGCAGTAATTTATTAATATTTTCTGGTTTGTGATGGTGTTTTATGTGCTTCAGGACAAGTATTCATATTTTCAGTACTTAAGGGCTGCAAACATTTGAACCCTCTAAATATTTTACATAAACATTCTAAGGACTCATTTGCTTTCTCCCTTTGTTGGGAGGCTTTAGTGAGGAGGAATAACAAAGTAAATGCCCATAAAACTGCTTGGCTCAAGATATAGTCATATTCATAATTTTTAATATTCCAGGATTTTGCAGTAGCTTTAAAGGTGATCATAGTTTGTGCAGTTGGAAAGACCAATAGGGGAACAGAACACTATTTAAGGTGGTTACCATGGGTTTGTGCCTGGAACCAACTATCACTTTTTATCGCTGGCCTTCACCCTTGAATTTAACCCTGCATTCACAGTCAAAGAAAGCCTTTTCCCCTTTATAGGCTCATGCCTGGTCAGAAGATTTTTCACTTTTTCTTTGGATACTCTGGTCACACCACCTAATTAGAAAGCGGGCTCCCAAATTTTCTTAGAGGCTTTCATTGCTACTCCCGTTTGCTGCTCATCTCTGTGTTCCCATCTCAAAAGCATTTGCCCTATTTTACTAAGACTGTTTGGTTCATCTGTACTTGCTGTCCTCTGCCCAGATCCAAACCAGAAAAATGAAATTCTTAGATTATTTCACTTAAAGATCATAAAAGATTTGCTTGCATCATGTTAGAATTTAAGGGTAAAATATATGAAGTTGGATATCCAAACAACTGTTTTGATAAAATAACATTTAGTTGTTAGTATTTGCTCCATTCAATATGTTGTTTGTAAAGCTGGCTGCTCTGTTGAGGGGTCAATGTGTTATATCATCTGATTAAAAAATTATTGTTGTATAATATAAATATAGAAGTATACCCCTTATAAATGAAGAACACAATGAGTTTTTTTAAATACACCCATGTAACCAGCACCCATTAAAAAAAAAAATTAGGGGCGCCTGGGTGGCTCAGTGGGTTAAAGCCTCTGCCTTCGGCTCGGGTCATGATCTCAGGGTCCTGGGATCGAGCCCCGTGTCAGGCTCTCTGCTCGGCGGGGAGCCTGCTTCCCTCTCTTTCTGCCTGCCTCTCTGCCTACTTGTGATCGCTTGCTCTCTCCGTCTGTCACATAAATAAATAAAATCTTTTAAAAAAATTAATGTTATCAGTGTCTCTAAAAGTCCACTCATACTCCATCCCATTCCCCCCCCCCCACATTAAGGATACCCATGATTCTGACTTTGAATAGCTTAGATTCAAAGCTGGTTGGTTCGTCTCTTTTCCTACATAACAAGTGCATTTGTATGGTATATACTCATTTGTCTGATTTATTTTTCCAAACATTGTTTGGGAGTGCCATCCATATTGCCTGTAGTTATAGACTATTTGTTCTCCTTACTGTATAGCATTCCATTATGTGAGTGTTCCACAGATTGTATATCCATTGTAGCATTGAAAGGTGTTTTCCTATTTTCCAGGGTAGGGTATTGCAAATGATGCTGTGGACTCTGAACCTATGTCTTTTGTTAAACGTACCAAGATATTGATATAATAAATATAATTATAAAAGTGGAATTGCTGGCCATGGGCTGTGTAGTAGATACAAAGGCAGAAGTAATTTTACGCAGAAGTCCCTGGGCTATGTTCCTTTAATGTCACTGAAATGTGAACTCAAAACAAAATGGCAACTGGGGAAAACATCAAACTAGATGTTAGTTATTATCTTAATTATTTGGAAACAGTATGGGATGGTGGTGAAATCTGGATCTAGAATTATAGTCGCTGGGTTTAGATCTTGCCTCTGTGACTTCATGAAAGTTACTGATCTCTCTGTGCTCCATTTTCCTTACTTACAAAATGGAGATGATAGAGTTCACCTCATAAGCAGGTTGTCAGGATTAAATGACACAATGCATATAAAGTGCTTGGAGTAATTCCTACATGGTAGTAAGTGCTCCAGTGATGGCCATTATTCTCCTTATAAATGTGATTTCCAAAGGTTATTTCCCAGAACTTCAGACTCAAACAAACAGAACAAAAGAAGGAATTTAGTTATAATATTATAGCTCATAATTATGATGTGATATCTAATTACCAGATTCTTTGAGTAATGCTAGAATTGCAGGTGAATTGATAAAATTTCACGAGTAAAATCATTTTTTTTCCTAGATCAGATCTCCTCAATTTATACTCCCCTCCTCAGTAAAGCCATTTTAAATCCCATGCCACCATTCTGCTTGTCCTTCTTTTCCCTACATGATCTCTTATAGTCAGTTTGTTATTATTCTTATCTCACTATATTGCAGTTATTTATAGTTGGATTTGCTTCCTGTTTGAAGCTGTGAGCACCCGGAGAGCAAAATCCACGTGTTGAAATAGAATAATTGAAAGAGTTTGAACTGAATTTAAAAGATAAAAGAACTTTTTAATATCCAGTAGCATCATCTTTCTCTACATTGTTGCTGGTGGAATTCTTGACCCTAATAATGTCATTACATCATTAAGGAAATGAATTATATTTTCCGTGGTTTTCAAGGGGCACCTGGGTGGCTCAGTCATTAAGCGTCTGCCTTCCACTCAGATCATGATCCCCGGCTGAAATTGAGCCCTGCATTGGGGTCCCTGCACAGTGGGAAGCCTGCTTCTCCCTCTCCTACCCCCCCCTGCTTGTGTTCCCTCTCTCATTGTGTCTCTCTCTGTCAAATAAATAAATAAAATCTTTTAAAAGTTATGTTTTTCAATAAAAATGATACATGTAGTGGTTGATTAGAGTTGAAATAATGCCATATATTTCAAATTCACTAAGAATTAAATAGAATTCTGTAGATTGACTATAGAAATGATGTATTATTCTAAAGTGAGAAATGAGGGTGCCTGAGTGAATTTGTTAATTGACCAACTCTTGATTTTTACTCAGATCATGATCTCAGGGTCATGAGATCGAGCCCTGCATTGTCTTTGCACTGACTGCAGAGTCTGCTTGAGATTCTCTCTCTCCCTCTGCCCTCCCCTAGCTGATATTCTCTCCTAAATAAAGAAAAATCTTAAACTTTTTGTTGTTGTTGAAGAGCTCTCATGTTTGAAGGTAGCACTATGCCCTAGGAGGTATTTATCAGTTTCCATGTTCTTAAAACAAGATGGGGTTACATCTGATTTTTTTATTGAGGTCCTCTTGACAGAAACGTGTTCTAACACAGAAACAGTTCCCTTAAAGCTGAATATCTAGGGTCTAATTTTTTTATGAGCAACTTCTGGTTGACTGTGTGTGATAGAAAAAAATCTTAAATTGAATAGAATTTAGGGAATAAATTTGTATACTTCAGTGTTTTTGTTTTTGCCTTTTTATACCACTTTATTCCAACCTAAGCACCTTCCTATAAACTAAACATGGGTGAACTATTTTCCTTACTAATTCTGAATTACTGTAAATGTACAAGTGGTACTAGCAGTTCAACACTTAAATAGATTAAATCATCTCTGACACATGGTAGATTTCATATAATGAAAAAAACTAAAAGGGTTAATGTAATGTACTGAGCTGATCAAAGTAAAATAAACTTTGTAAAACAAGGCTGTAAGAGTATTACTAACAAAAAAAAAAGAGTATTACTAACATATTGCAATACTTACGTTACAAATTACTAATACATTGTTTAGTATGGTTTTAGCCATGTAGGAACAATTGAAGTCTCTTCCTTTTAAAGGGGGAGAGAAGAAAAAAGTTTGATATTTTAGTAACTGTACCTTCAGTAAACTCCTAAACAATGCTTAAACATTACAGAAAAATAATAAACATAGTGGAGACTGCAGTTCAGTACCCCATTTATGGTACAGTTGAAGATCAACTTATCAATGATAAAGTTTGAATGTATATAATTGTTAGTGCATTGACTATGACAAAAGTGAACAAAAGCCCCCTTCTTGCCACCAAATAACAAAACCAGAAGTCATTAAGCAGAAATCCCAGAGACCTAATTTGTTTCATTTTAAGTGAAGAGCTCACATGTTTGAAGGTAGAACCGTGCACTAGGAGGTTTATCGGTTTCCATATTCCTGAAACAAGAGAGGGTTACATTTGATATTTTTATTGAGGTACACTTGACATACAACATTATGTTAGTTTCATGTGTATGACATAGTGGTTGATATTTGCACGCATTGTTGAATTCTCACTACCAAGTGTAGTTACCATCTGTTCTCATACAAAGTTATTAAAATATTATTGACGGTCTTGCCCATGCTATACATTAAATCTCCATGATTTTTTATTTTTATGCCTGGAAGTTTGTACCTATAGATCACCTTCACCCATGTTATCCAACCCCAACCTTACCTTGGGCAACTGCCAACCTATTCTCTGTATCTGTGAGTCTCTGTTTTGTTTGTTCTGACTTGTAGATTCCACATATAAGTGAAGTTATGTTGTACTTGTCTTTGTCTGGTTTACTTCACTTAATATAATAACCTCCAAGTCTATCCACATTGTCACAATTGGCAGGATTCCATTCCTTTTTATGGCTGAGTAGTGTCCTATTGTATATACAACATCTTTATCATTCATTTATCAATGGGCATTTAGGTTGTTTCTATCTCTTTACTATGGTAAATAATGCTGCAGTGAACACAGGGGTGCAGGTATAATTTTGAATTTGTTTTTGTTTTCTTTGGATAGATAGCCAATAGAATTGCTAGATCATATGGTATTTCTATTTTTAACTTTTTGAGGAGGCTCCATACTGTTTTCCATAGTGGCTTCACCAATTACATTCCCACCATCAGTGTACAAGAGTGCCCTACTCTTCATGTCCTTGCCAACACTTGTTATTTCTTATCTTTTTGATAATAGATGAAGTAATACCCATTGTGTTTTTAATTTGCATTTCCCTAGTGATTATTATTGTTGAGCACCTTTTCATATACATGGTCATCTATATGTCTTTTTTGGAAAAAATGTTGATTCAGACCCTTTTTCCTTTTTTTAAATCAGATCGTTTCATTATTGAATGTAGGAGTTCTTTAAATATTTTGGATATTAACTACTTATGAGATAAATGATTGACAAATATCTTTTCACATTTAGTAGGTTGCCTGTTTGGGTTGTTGATAATTTCCTTCACTGTTTGAACAGAAATTTTTGTCTTGTTTTTGTTTGTTTGTTTTTTAGTTCACTTTTGCTTTTGTTCCCTTGTCTTTGGAGTCAGATCCACAAAAACATTTCTAAGGAAAGGTACTTATTGCCCATATTTTCTTCTAGGGATTTTATGGTTTTAGGTCCTACATGAAAGTCTTTAATCTGTTTTAATTTTTTTTTAAATTTTTTTATTAACATATAATGTATTATTTACCCCGGGTACAGGTCTGTGAATCATCAGGCTTACACATTTCACAGCATTTGCCATAGCACATACCCTCCCCTATGTCCATATCCCTACCCCCCCACCCACCTCCCAGCAACCCTTAGTTTGTTTCGTGAGTTTAGGAGTCTCTTAT
>CM052799.1:35997391-36071994 GCA_028533885.1 Nasua narica | reverse complement strand
TTCTTCTGTCTCATTTATTCTAGCATTTAGAGCCTCCATTTTTGTTTGAACTTCATCAATAGCTTTTTTGATTTCATCTTGGTTAGATTTTATTTCTTTTATTTCTCCCGAAAGGGATTTTATTTCTCCCAAAAGGGATTCTTTAATCTCTTCCATGCTTTTTTCGAGCCTAGCTAGCAATTTGATAACTGTCATTTTGAACTCTATTTCCGACATATTACTGATGTCTGTACTAACTAGGTCTCTAGCCGTCGGTACTGTCTCTTGTTCTTTTTTTTGTGGTGAGTTTTTCCGCCTTGTCATTTTGTAGAGCTAAGAATCGATGAGTGAGAGAGACAAGTACTCTGGAGTTCTTCGGTTCTCACTGATTGTTGAACTTGGTCTTGGCTGGATATTCTCACTGATCTTCTGGGGAGGGGCCTTTACAATTTGATTCTCAGATGTCTTTGCCTGAGGCGGAATTGCCCCACCCTTGCCCAGGGAGGGGCCAAGCAATTCACTCAGGTTTGCTGTTGGGAGTCTTTGTTCCCTTAGTGCTTTCCGTACCGCCCTGGAGGCCGGGAATGCCAATGGCGGCTCCCAGTCTCCGCTGGAGGAGCTGAGCGCTGGAGTCCCTGCTCCTTAGCGTGCCCTCAGAGGAAAGCAGTCAATCACTCCCGTCTCCCGGGTCCGCGCAAGCTCCGAGCTCAGCCACCGGTGGCAGCGCGCCTCTATCTCTGGTGCACGGCCCCGTCTGGAGTCTCCAAACCCAGCAGATTCCTGCTGCGCGCTGCCGCGCCGCTCTTCCCCAAGGAGGAAGGAGGGGGGTCTCTCTGGAATGCCTTATGTGGTCCCTGCTCGAAGGACCGTGGCCACGGTCTAGGGTAAGCTCCAGCTGAAAACACACTGTGCGGCTCTTTCTCTGCCGCCGGCTTCTCTGCCCTGATATCTGGGAGCTCTGCCGCACTCAGACACCCCCGGTCTCTTTATGATCTCGCGGGTCCTGAAACCACTCTGTTCCCGCAAGGGCCAGACCTCTGGCCTAGCCTCTGGAGCAATGTCCCTCAGCGGAGCGGACTCTAAAATTCCGATTTTGTGCTCCGCGGCCCTGCGGCTGCAGGGAGCCGGCCCCTCCCCCCGTGGTCTCTCTTCCCGTCGCTTTGGAAGCACTTTTCCAAATGTCCTACCTTTCCGAAGGTGGTCAATTTTCTGCTTCTAGAATTGCTCTTCTTCCTCTCTTCTCCCTCCTGTTGAGTATGCTGGCTTTTAGAATGATTTATTAACTATCTAGATGAACTTCTAGGATCCGACTCTATCTCAACCTCCTACTTCTCCGCCATCTTGCTCCTTCTGAGTTAATTTTTGTTTATTGTACATGATAGTGGTCCATTTCCATTCTTTTGCATGTGACTATCTAGTTTTCCCAACACATTTATTGAAGAGATGGTCCTTTCTCCATTATATAGTCTTGCTTGCTTTGTTGTAAATTAGTGGACCATATACTAATGGAATTATTTCTGAGATTTCTTTTAAAAAATTATTTATTTATTTGAGAGAGAGCATGCAGTAGGGAGGGTTAGAAGGAGAGCCTGACAGAATCTCAAGCAGACTCCCCACTGAGTACTGAGCTCAATGCAGGGCTGGATCTCACAACACTGAGATCATGACCTGAGCCAAATTTAGGAGTCAGATTCTTAACTGACTGAGACACCCAGGTGTCTCTATTTCTGAACTTTCTATTCTCCTCCATTGATTGGTATATCTGATTTTCTGCCAGCACCAAAATTATTTTGGCTTTTTGGAGTGTTTTGTACTTCCATACATACTTTATGATTAGTTCTAGTTCTGTAAGAAATATCATTAGAATTTTGACAGAGATTGTGTTAAATCTGTAGATTGCTTTGGGCAATAGGGACATTTTAACAACTCTTGCAATCCATGAGCATGGAATATTTTTCCATTTATTAGTGTCTTCTTCAGTTTTTTTTCATCAAGTCTTATAGTTATCATTCCACAGATCTTTTACATCCTTGGTTAAATTTATTCCTATGTATCTTATTATTTTTATGAGATTATAAATGAGATTGTTTTCTGGGTTTCTTTTTATGATTATTTGTTATTAGTGTATAAAACTGCAAGATTTTTGTGTATTGATTTTGTATCTTGCAAACTTACTGAATTCTTTTATTAAATCTAAGAGTTTTTTGGGGGGGCAAGTATTTAGGGCCTTGTATATATAGTATCATGTCATCTATAAATAGTGATAGTTTAACTCCTTCCTTCTCAATTTCTATGAGTTCTATTTCCTTTTATTACATAATTGCTATGGTCAAGACTTGCAGTACTATATTGAATAAAAGTGTGGATAGTGAACATCCTCATCTTGTTCCTGATCTTAGAGGAAAAATATTCACTTTTCACAACTAACTATGATATTAGGTTTGGGTTTGTCTATATAGTCTTTATTATGTTGAGATATGTTCCCTTATCCACACTTCGTTGAGATTTTCTATCATAAATGGATCTTGAATTTTGCCAAATGCTTTTTCTGCATCTGTTGAGATAATATATTTTTTTTTATGGTGTGGAATGATGGTTTTTTATTTTTTTATTTTTATTTTTTTATTTTTATATTAACATATAATGTATTATTTGCCCCAGAGTACATGTCTATGAATCATCAGGCTTACACATTTCACAGCATTTGCCATAGCACATACTCTCCCCCATTTCCATATCCCTACCCCCTCACCTCCCAGCAACCCTTAGTTTGTTTCGTGAGTTTTTATCTTTCATTTTGTTAATGTGACATATCATGTTGATTGATTTGTAGATGTTGCACCATCCTATGTCCCTGGAATAAATCCCACTTGATCGTGGTGGTATATGATCCTTTTCCTGTATTGATAAATTTGTTTTGTTCATTTTTTTTAATGTTATGTTAATTACCATACAGTGCATCATTAGTTTCTGATGTAGTGTTCCATGATTCATTATTTGTTTATAACACCCAATGCTCTATACAATACATGCCCTTCTTAATACCCATAACCAAGCAAATCCTTCCCTCCATTCCGCCCCCCCCCCTCCGCCCGCCAAAACCCTCAGTTTGTTTCCCAGAGTTCACAGTCTCTCATGGTTCGTCTCCTCCTCTGATTTCCCCCTCTTCATTTTTCCTTTTCTTCTCCTAATGTCCTCCATGCTATTCCTTATGTTCCACAAATAAGTGAAACCGTATGATAATTGACTTTCTCTGCTTGACTTATTTCACTTAGCATAATCAACATAGATGGAACTGGAGATGATTGTTCATGCTTTTTTGAAGATCTTTGTATCTGTGTTTATCAGAAATATTGACTTGTAATTTTATTTTTTGTCTATTCTATTCTTGTTTGGCTTTTATATCAGGGCATTGCTGGCCTTGCAGAAGGAGTTTGGAAACTTTCCCTCCTATCCAATTTTTGGGAAGAATGTGAGAATTATAAGTATTAAATCTTCTTTGAATGTTTAGTAGAATTTACCAGTGAAGCTCTCTGGTACTGAACTTTTGTTTGTTAGGAGGTTTTTGATTACTGAGTTTACATCCTTATAGATTTCTCTACTTCTTCATTCCATCCTGGAAGATTGTATTTTTGCAGAAATTTATCCTTCTCTAGGTGGTCCAGTTTGTTGGTATATAATTTTTCATGATTCTTTGTATTTTTGTACTATCAGTTGTAACTTTTTTCACATTTCTGATTTTATTTATTTGACCTTCTCTCTTTTTTTCTTCAATTTTGTTTTTCTTTTCAAAGTATCAGCTCTTAATGTCATTGATCTTTTATCTTTTTAATCTCTATTTATTTCTCCTGTGATATTTATTAATTCTTTCCTCCTATTAACTCTGTGCTTCATTTGTTCTTTTTCTAGTTCCTTTAGGTATGAAGTTAAATATTTTATTTGACATTTCTCTTGCTTCTTGAGGTAGGCCCATATTGTTACAAATCCCTCTTAAGACTTCCTTTGATGCATCCCATATTTTGTAATGTCTTATTACTGTTTTCATTTATCACTACGTATTTATTTTTCTTTTGATTTCAGTAATTATTCAGTGATAAAGTGTTTGATTCTCACTTATTTGTAGGTTTTCTAGTTTTTTTCTTGAAATTGGTTTCTGGTTTCATACAGTGTGGTTGGAAAAGATGCTTGATAAGATTTCAGTCTTCTTGAATTTTGGGAGACTTTTTTTTTCTGGCCTAAAATGCTATTTATAATGAAGAATGTTTCATTTACATTTGAGAATAATGCATATTCTGCTGGTTTTCAATGGAACACTCCGTATGTATCTATTAAATACATTTGGTCTAATATGTTGTTTAACATCAATGTTTCCTTACCAGTTTACTGTCTGGATGATCTTGATCTTGATCACTGATATAAGTGGGGTACATTTTTATTACCCTCCCATGGTTTTATGTTTTTGATGTCACTTGTTACATTTTTTTAGTTTATGTATTCCTCAACTAATTATTATAGTTTTGATTTTACTACTTCTGTCTTTTAAGCTTCTTAGAAGCACTATAATAATTAATCCACTGCCTTTATTATGTATTTACCTTTTCCAGCGAGGTTTACTTTCATATGATTTCTTGTCATTGATTAGTGCCAATTATGTACATCTTAAAAAAGTCCCTTTATTATTTCTTGTAATGCCAATTTAGTAGTAATGAACTCCTTTAACTTTTTCTTGTCTGGAAGACTCTTAATCTCTCATTCAAATCTGAATGATAACCTTTCTAGGCAGAGTATTCTTCGTTGGAAGTTTTTCATTTTAGCACTTTGAATATGTACTGCTACTTTCTTTTGGCTTGCAAAGTTTCTGCCAAAAATCTGCTTATAGCCTTATGAGATTTCCCTTGTATGAAACAATTTATTTTTCTCTTGCTGCTTTAAAGATTTTTTATATTTAAATTTTGACATTTTAATTATAATGTGTTTCAATGTGGCTTTCTTTGAATTCATCTTATTGGAACCTTTTGGGCTTCCTGGACTTGGATGTCTGATGTCTGCAACTTTCCCTGTTAGTGAAGTTTTCAGCCATTATTTCTTCAAATACGTGTTCTGGTCCTCTTCCTTTAGGGACCTCTGTAATATGAATGTTATTCTACTTGATGTTGTTTCAGAGGTCTCATAATCTATCTTCATTGTATTTTTTTTGGTGAATCTGGGTGAATTTCAATGGTTTATCTTCCAGGTTGCTGATGTGTTCTCCTTTATCCAGGCTTTAATCCTTTTATCCAGTTATTGAACTGGTGTAGTTTTCAGTTCAATTATGTATTTTTCAGTTCTATGATTACTGTTTTGTACTTTTGTTTTCTGTCTCTCTCTTGAAAGCCTCACTGTGGTTATCTATTCTTCTCTCAACTTTGCTAAGAATATGTGTGACTTTGATTCTTTATTAGATCTATTACCTAGCTCCATATCTATTGAAATCTTTAAAGTTTTATCTTTCTGTTTCATTTGGAACATATTTCTCTGTTTCTTCATTTTGCTTGACTCTGTGTTTGCCTTGAGATATTGGGTGAAAAAGCTACCTGTCTGTCTTGAGATAATGGAGCCGTGTAGATGATAATTCTCATTTAATTGTGCCTTAGCTTTTGGTTGTCTCCTAAACTTTTGTTATTGACTAAACCACCTGATTTGTTCTTGATATGTCTTCATTATTGAGGGTATGCCAATACCCTTAGTGATAGAAGAGAAGGAGTCTCATTTTTAATACTTAATTTCATGCTGATTGGAGACCAGGCCCTCACGCAGCAGCTTTTGAAGTATACAAATATATATAATCCTACGAGGCCACAATTGTAATCCCTTCTGGCTTACAGACCAGGAAATCTAGAGGTGTCCCGGGGAGATAGTTGCAAGAATTGGGACTCCATTTGACTGTATAAGTTCCTTTCTGGGAGACCTTATTGAGCTGAAGCAAAGCCTGTGGGGTGCACAAAGATGGTGTCTTCTATGCATGTTCTCTGGGAGCACCTCCTTAGCTTCTAGATGTGTGGCACACCTGGAGCCTATCTCTAAGGCTGAAGTTCTAAGCTAAGTAAATAGGCCCTTTTCATGGGAAAACTAGGTTTTTGTTTTAGTCTGCTGTCCGTGCAGTGTCCTAGGGGTGGTGAATTTCCATGTAGTGTCTTTTTGATTATTACAGTCTGTAGAACTCTGGAACACCAGCCTTCTTTGCCACCAGGGCCAGGTGATCAAGAGTTGTTCCCTATATAGATTGTACACCCTTGCTGGTTTCAGCAAGGCATTTGGAGAGTGTAGGGAATAAGGCACACTTGCTGGTTTCAAGAAAGCAGTTGGAAAATATCTTGAGTGTGTGTGCCCAAGGGCTTCAGCAATGCCAGGAAAGTGCTTTCCCTATATGTGTGCTGGCTTTAGGCAGAGAATAGGAGAATGCTGCCACTGCTTATATTCACCAGAACCCTGGGGAATGTCACAACTACCCTAGCTTGCAGAATTTAGCTAGGGAGCACAAGAACTCCTTGACCATTTGCACTCCGCCACCCCGGTGAGAAAGCAAGGGAGTGCTGCAGTTGCTCATGCTCTTCAGCCTCAGCAAGTGCCCAGTTGCTCACCTTCAACCCATCCTACCAAGGTGGCAGGAGGGTGCCCCATCTGATCTTGTCCTCCTGTGCCAATGGGCTATGTGGAGTGTTTGTCAAAGACATCTTCTACTACATCTGTCTCTTGAAAATGTCTCAGCTTTCCCCTACCCCCCTAGCCAATGCCTCCAAATCAGCAAATGAATTTCCCTCACAGATAATCTAGATGCCTTTCAAAATGCTTGTTTTTTTGGCTGGGTTTGGGGCAAGTGAGGCCACATACAAGCCCTCCAAGAGGAAAATCCCAGTTTCTTATAGTACCGTGACACCCCAGATGTTAGCTCTATTAATTTTCCATGCCAGATATTCTGGGGGCTCATTTTTCTGGCACAAATCTCAGAAGCTGGAGTGTACAGTGTAGACACCACCACCTTGCTGCTTTGGGAGAAATACCTATCTGTCTAGAGATTTCTTCCTGTTGTGTGTTGCAATGCTAGGAGTCAGGTATTTTACAAGATCGTGTATCTGCCTCTCCTACCTTCTCCATGTGGTCTTTTATCCTTTGTTGTAGAGAGAAGTCTATCTAGTTCTCAGATCTTTCTTAGAGGGAAATATATAGCTGTAGTTTGGTATGTCCATGGCAGGTAGTGAGTTCAGGATCTTACCACACCACCTCTTGGACCCCATCCAATAATCTACATTTGATTTTTTTTTGTCCTATTTACAAAATAGCAACTCTGGCTATAATTTATAGTTTTGGTGTGATCTGAGATGTCTGAGGATAGTGGTAAGTCATTATTAAATAGTCTTTTACTTTTCTAGATAGGACATCATATGTGCATTTGTACACACACTCAGCCCCTATGATGAGCATGCTCAGATCTCAATCACTCTGGCTTGACAGAACTAAGGACATCTGAACTAACAGATTCAGTGTGTTTGTGGTTTATTTGCTCTGTGGCACTGAGTATTGATTAATGACATAATAAATCTTTTTAGACTTATTTTCCACTGTGAACATACCATCCCAAAATGAAAGCTATAAGCCTGAGTAGAGGCGATGAGATGTATGTCAAATAAGATAAGTTGGTCTAAGCTCATGACTGATGAATAAATGCTTTAAGGAAGTAACCTGCTTTTCTCAATATTACAATTTAAAATTGTCTTTCAAAGCCATCAGATGCTTTCATTAGTTTTTATTGCATTTATTTGAATTTAAAACTTTCTACTGGTTGTGTAATTTTAGGAAACAAATTGAAAAACATTGGTAGTATTATAGATGATTCTATCCATTCTAGGGCTATTAATTTTAACTCCATGGTATCAGAAGAATGCAAAGTATAGATGAGGATTTAGGAAGATATGTACTAAAACCTTGCTTCTGTCTCTTACTAGTTGTGTGACGGATCAAGATATAGGTTTTCTTACCTACAAAATGGAATTTTGCTACTATATGGTAATTCAGAGTTAATTGCTATAAAGCATGTAAGGCATTTAGTACAGTGCTTTTACAAGATGAAGATTAAGGGTATGGGGGCACATTTCACCCCTTTTAATAAAGAAACAATTCCTCCCATGTCTCATTCATTTAAGCATCATTTATAAAATACCTCTCATAAGCCACAGACTGTGCTAGCTACTAGATATTGGTCAGGATGGGAGTAATGGTGGTGGAATAACTCCTTTATTGAATACTTTACTATTTTAATTATGAATAGGCTTCCCATCAATTATTGTATAAGATAACAAATTATAAAATACAATGTTCAGTGTTATACAAGAGCATGAGGTCAGATAATTGGGAGTTAAGAAATGATATAAGACCAACTCCCAGGCCTGGAAGAACTTGAGACTAGAATAGTAATTCTTAATAAGAAGTGATATTCCCCCAAGGGTATTTGGCTATGTCTGAAAAAATTTTGATTGTCACACAGTGGGAAGGGATATGTGTTACTGGCATATAGTGTGCTGGGACACCACTAAACAGTCTACAATACAAAGTACAGCCCCCAACAACCAAAGGTATCTACCTAAAATGTTAATAGTGCGTAGGTTGAGAAACCCTGGGCTACATCAAGCAATAATGCAAACATATGCAGAATTGAACTATAAAGTGCATTACATAGCAGCTACTTGCAAAAGTACAATATTTCATTGTAACCCTAATAGCCATTAACTGTCTTGATGTGCTTATTATATACCTACATGCATGTTTTAACCCCTTTAATACTCTTCACTCTATGATGTAAGAGTCTGATTATTAAATCCACTCCATAGGTAAGGAAACTGGGTTCTAGAAAGATTGTATTAATTGCTAAAGTCACAAAGTTAGTATGAAGTAGAGATAAAATTCAAACCAAAGATGTCAGCCTCAAAATCTTACTATCTTAACCATGACGCCAATTATGTAAAACTTGTAAAACTTGTAAAAAATTATGTATGACGTCTTAACCATGACGCCAATTATGTAAAACTTGTTGGGAGCTCTTCTAATAAGAATAGCATTTTTTTTTTTTTATCAGAGGAGGGGTCTAAGAACTTGGACTGGAGTTTCACTGTGGTGAAAATTATGGGATCCCTGCTATAATAGTTTCCTAAGGCTGCTCCTACAAAGCATCACAGAGTGCGTGGCTTAGAACAATAGAAATTTATTCTCTCACATTTTTAGATGCTAGAAGTCCAAAATCAAGATATTGCTGGACCATGGTCCCTCTGAAGGTTCTAGAGAAGAGTCTTCCCTTGCCTTGCATGTACCCAGAAGATAATGACCCGTCAAAAAGGAGTTTTCTGCATTGTATCTTTGAAATATAAATTAAATAAATAAATAACCAACCAGCCAAACAAATAAATAAAAAATAAAATCATATGCAGCATAATGAGACACTTAACTCATTAGTAGCTGTAAGACTAAACCAACTCATATTAACATTCTCAACTTATGCATGGTGAGCAGAATTGTCTACACTATTTTCTCTTTCTTTTTGGCACATAATTAATTCCATCTGACTAACATGACATTTGACTATATTTCCCTAAGAAAAAAAGATGAATCATTGTGGTTATTTTACCTTTTTAAAAAAAATTTTCTGTGTATTTAAATGTTTCTATTAAAATGAATATTACTCTTTTAAGTAGATCAGAATGTTCTAACCTTTATTTCGCAAGTTTCAAAATTCTTTACCCTCCTATCATTGTTCTATTATAAAGTTCTTTTTTGACATTTGGCATTGTAACTGTAAAAAAAATCTTTATTATAAACTCCACGAGAATCATATAAAATCTTATAATATTTATATTCATAGCAATCTTTAATACATTGAATTCATTCATTAACCTCTATATCAAATGATGGTGTAAGTATTAGTTAAATAAGATACTTAACAAAACCATACGCTGAAAGCAATGAAAAAAATTAATCTATTACAGAAATGGAAAAGCAAACCAGAAGACACCCTTGAATGGCACAGTAAGGGCCTCTAAAAATCTGCTCCTCCATAAGAACAGTAAGGATACTTGCAAAAATAGGGGCACTGGAGTGCCTAGGTCAGTTGAACATCTGACTCTTGCTCTCAGCTCAGGTCTTGATTTTATGGTTGTGAGTTCAAGTTGCATGTTGGGCTCCATGCTGGGCATGGAGCGTACTTAAAAAAAAAAATGCTTGCAAAAGTAGTAAAAACCAACTTTTTCAGAACTCAGGAAATAAAAACTTGCAATGAATTATACGGAGGATATTTAGTCAAAAAAAATAGCCAAATCTTGGTAAGAACAGCAAGTTTTTTGACTTGCTGTATTTATAACTCTCTCTCCTCAGGTCTTTGGTAGCCTCGAAATTCAACAGCATTGCAAACAAAGTGTATGTGGAAAGTAGTGGTGTAGCAATAGCAGGAGGTGCAGAATGGATTTGAAGCTCCCCTGAAAATCACATAGCCAGAGAATTGTCAGTGTTCGACCTGTCTGACAGCTTCCTGGAAAAGTTCCATTTGAGTGTTTGGTTTTCTTTGACCGACTCAGACCTTACTCAGTGGGAAAAGCTTTATGCTCAGAGTGCTAGTTAAACATAATCAGGAACAATTGTTTAACTTTAAAGCTGTCTAAGGCAGTGATACCAGTTTGGAAAAGTAAGCAGTTGGGCAAGAAAACAGAAAAACAAAACAAAACAAAACTGAGGAACACTGTATCAGAGCAGGCTTTGAAAAGCTCTAACATATTCTAGATGATCTAGGAGGCAATGCATATATGGAGGGCTCTGCACATGCTCAGGAAAGACCCACAAAGGCAGTTATCTCTCACCTATATCCAACACTAAAGCTCTGCACAAGGAGGAAGTGGATGCTAAGGTGAAGTTTTACCCTGCCAAACTTCGAAAGTTCCTCCCAGAGCACACAAAGTCCTTTGGCGAAGGATAAGAGGCTTATTCATCTAAGACAGTTAAGAAAATCTCTGTCTAGTGATTAGCTGACCACAAAGGAAATTGACCTGAGATTTCAAGGACATAAAACAAAGAATACAGACCGCACCAGAGTGGTGTAAGAAAATCACTAAACAAAAAGACTTCTACAACAATAACAACAACAAGCTGGGGATGGGGTCAAGGTGGGGAAGGCTGGATATAATTTCCAGATTTAGCCCATTAAATTATTTAAATCATCCATTACAATACACACAAAGAAACAGTAAAGTATACCCCATAAATAGGAAAAAAAAAACCCCACAACAATCAGTAGAAAATATCCCAGAAGAGGCTCAGACAATGGACCTACTAGTCAAAGATATTAATCAGCTTTTGTAAATATGTTCAAAGAATTAAACATCTCAGCAAATAAGACTTTAAAATTATTTTTAAAAGAATCAAAAAGGAAATCTGGAACTGAAAATTACAACTGAAACAAAAAATTGAAAAGAAAGGCTTACTAGCAGATCTGATTAAGCAAACTCGAAGATAAGTCTGTTGAGAAACCAGTGAATATTACCTAGTCTGAGAAAAAAAGAAACAAATGAAGAAAAATAAACAGCATCTCGGTGAACTGTAGGACACCATTAAGTTGTTCAACATAAGCATAATTGGAATTCCAGAAGAAGAGGAGAAAGAGAAAAATATTTGAAGAAATAATGACCAAAAGTATCCTAAATTTGATGAAAAACAATAGTCTACTCATAAAACAAGCTCAACAAATTCCAAGTAGAATAAACTCAGAGATCCACACCTGGACACAGTATAGTCAAAATACCAAAAGTCAAATACAAAGAAAGTCTATAAAAGAGTTGGCACATGGATGTTTATAGAAGACTTATTCATAATTACAAAAACTTGAAAGCGACCAAATTGTCTTTAAGTAAGTGAATAAATAGGGGTGCATTTAGATAATGGATTATTATTCAGTGCTAAAAAGAAATGAGCTATCAGACCATTAAACAAAGACAAAAACATGAAGGAAACTTAAGTGCACATAACTAAGTAAAAGAATCTAAAATGCCTAAGTACTGTATGATTCCAACTGGATGATATTCTGAAAAAGACAAAACTATGGTGATAGTAAAAAGATCACTGGTTGTCAGGGGTGAGAGGTGGGAGGAGGGATGAATCGACCGAGCACAGAGGAATTTTAGGATGGTGGAACTATTCTGTATGATATTATCATGGTGGATACATGTCATTAAATATTCATCCAAAACTATACACTGCACAACACCAAACATAAGTGCTAAGGTAAACTATGGGCTTGGAGTAATTATGACATATCAAGGTAGGTTCATCAAGATAACAAATATACTACTGTGGTGAGTTATGCTGATAATGAGGGAGCCAATGCATGTGTAGAAATGAATGATGAATCTCTGTATCTCTCTTTTAATTTTGCTGTGAACCCAAAACTACTCTAAAAAAAAAATCTTAAAGGACAATACACACAAAAAAACCCCATTTTTCAAAACAGCAAGAAGTGACTCAAGAAGTAAAAGGGATTCTCAATAAGTTTAATGGTGGAGTTTTCATCAGAAACCAAAGAAGCCAAAATTGCCTCTCCCATCATTAGAAACTATGGAAATAAAAAGGTCACAGTTAAGTTTCTGGCTGAAATTCAGAAAACAAGATTGGTCTTTACCATGACTTTGCTGAATGAAACTGCAAATAGTGATGGGGGCGGGATTAATGTACCATTTAAAGAATAGAATCATCTAAAAGAATAATTTACTTCCAGTTTTATAATTTTACGATTATTTCCCCAGTATCTCTTTGTACTGACTTTAAGCCTAATCTCTCATGTTAGGCTTATTCTTTCTAGAACAAGTCAAATCGTGGTAAATAGTTTATAAGTGTATAATGTTGGATGCCAACTGTTGGAATAGATATGTATTAGCATTTAATACAGGCTTTATAGATTAGTACAACTATAGAATTTTATACTTAAAACTGTCAGCCTCCAAACTTTTGACTAATGATTTGTTAGAATACATTGTAGGTATGAGTAGCAAAAGAAAATCAATAGCCTGGATGCCAAAGAAAAAAAAATCCAGTAAAGTTCTTTGTAACCTAAGAAGTTCTGGAAAGGATTTTTCTGAGATCAACAATGAAGAATAGATATAAATTGTAACTAGTCAAGCTAGACCAATTAAAAACCTTGCTTGACTTCAGTTAATTAATTCCATCTTCTTAAGTGAGGCATATCTTCATTGTGCACATATATGATCACTCTCTTATTTATGAGACAATAAATCATCAATGTTTTTTTATCAATATGAAATCTTTTTTTTTATCAATCTTTATGTGGGTCTCATAATGGCACCCATACTCTCAATTTTTATGTGATTCAGAAAGGCTTTCTCTCACATTTCATTTTGTAATCTGATTTAATGATTGTGACCTCCACTTGAGCTTTTGCTGACTAAAAAAAAAAATAATTGCCTACGTCATTTTGAATCATTCCCACTCAAACACTTAAATAAGCATAGATGTGGTCCTTCATTTCCACATTCTTTCTTATTAGTACACATTTTCTGTTACTTTGAGCATGGTCAACAGGTGTTTTATACTGTTTGTTGCTTTATTCCTCCTAGTGTGGTGTACAAAAACAGTTCAAAATGTGTCTGAATGAATGCAGAGCTATACTTTGTATATAAAACAAATCTAATTAGTTTTAGGTAATTTGGCTATCTCGTTCTTGGGTTAGACTTTCTTATTTTCCATACACATATTTGAGCTCATTTTCAGTAACCAGTCAATATCCACTTTGAAATTTGAAAGTGAGTGCATCATTTCCTTATTTGTAAAATGAAATAGAAATATTACTGTGTAGGGCCATTATGCAGATTAAATAGTTTAGTGCATAGAAAATACCTGTCACATCATTCATTTATTCTGCAGATTCAAATGTGGACCTTTTGCTAGACATACATCAGTGAACAAAAGCAGCTAGAAAATTGCTACTTTTGTGGAACTCTTAACCATAGGAACAGACAGTACTAGGTATCCAGGGAAACTTGCCACTAGGCCAAATAAAATCCAAAATAATGTGTAAGGTTGACTTATAAGCACTTAGAAAAAGTAGTAGTGATTGCTTAAATCCAATAAAAAAATTTCACAGGTCGCTCAACCCTTTCCCATTGAAATTTTTGAGGCCAGTGAACTATAAAAATGACAAATATAATTGCATTCTCTTGAGTCTAAATATTCCAGTTGTGCAGTTACAGGAATGGGACCACAAGTTAAAACACCTTGTGTGGGAAAGCCTTAAATCGTTCAATTGACCACAAGATCAATATGAGGAAATGGTATGATATGGAAAAAATAGAGAGAAGCAATTTGTTTTTAATTCTAAAGCTATCATAGAAACATATATTTCAGAATGAGTACTATGATAGTCTCCCTCAATGCTGTGCTAAATGTAGTGTGAGTCTCCCAACTCTGGAAGAAGTATGAATAAACCACAATGCCTCTGGAGAAGAACAATCAGGAATAGTGTGTGAATGTGTGAAAAGTAATGCTATGTGAATAAAGAGGACTTCTTAAAGACCTCTGATGCAGAGAAGACAGGGAAAAGTAAGAGCTGAAGGATTGCATGGAGGAGAGGAATTGGACAGAATTCAGATCACATGAGTGAAGCTAGAGAGAGGCAGATGTAAGCTAAATATGAATAGGAAGAGCAGAAAGAAAATAATGTCCATGCCCTTGTGAAATATATGAAATCCGTACTTACAGAAGAGTTTCTGTAGAGGCTGGAAGTGTCCAGGTCTCTGCCAGCTTGGCACCTGTTAACTTTTATACTCTTTTCAAGATCTAATAGTATTTTGGACAAGTGTACATAGCCTTGAAGAATGTAAGTTTAGGACAAATAAAAATAAATGTAGATAATCTTCAAAAGAGTAGGTTTTATTATTACGACTGTTAATAAAATACTTTCTTTTGGGAATCTACTAACCTTGAATTCCTAACGTGGTTAGTGAACCTTGAAATTCATTTTTTGCTCAAAAAGCAATGTCTTAAATCATGATTAATTATCCGCATAGGCTCTTTAAATCAAAAAATCAATGAAGATTGAGATCAAGAGAATAAAGGAGGCCTGTAAGAAGGCACCCCTTATGAGAAAACTATGTTGACACTAGAAGTGGCAAATAGATTTCTTCTTTTTGATCAACTGCATTTAATTGGAAATGACTAACTACATATCTGTGTTTGGAAGGATTCTGAAACAGAGTCTCTGATCACTGGGGGAAAAATACCATAATAAGCATCGTTTTCCATTGGCAGAGGACCTTTATTTTGTTACACACGTCATATAGCATGTATTCCTACAGAAATTAAGAGATTCATTTGCCTTGATGGGTTATAGTTCATCATTTCAAGTGGCACTTAATTATTGGTGCCCCACTTTATATCCAGATTCCTCTGCTAGAGGACAGCCTATCTGAACTATAGCAACAGAGGTCCACAATCAGAATTAGAAGCTAGAGACTTGCATGGGCCTGCCCCCCAGCTCCCACATTTGCATAAGTTCTTATAAATCACTCATAGTGGTCAGTCATCCTCTGATTAAACCCTCACTGATAACCTTGCTGAAAATCAGGCCTAGGATGGGAAGCGACATTCAAGGCTCAACAAAATGTATAGTATTCTCTATCGCTAATAGTCACTGATGATGATGCCTTGTTGGCCTTTTGGCTGAGATCCCTGATGAGAAAATGCCTAGTTGTTTTGTATAACAAATAAACCATTAAGGGAACATGTGGGCCTATGTAGGCTCTTCAGTCAAATGTTGAGTCAAATCTTTATGTAGATACTAATTGTGTTATAGGGATAAGAAATAGCAACACTGCACCTCATGTGTTCAGATTGCTTGTTTGTTAGATTAAGTGGATATGAAATGCTCTGTGCAGTTTTATTTCTAAGGGTTGATTTGGACATTCATTTAAAAGATAATTTTTTGCACCCTGTGCAGTGTTCAGATAAAATGCCTTTATTTTGGAAAAAGGAAGTGATTGGATCCTTTTGTTTTACTGTTGCTACCCACGAGAATCATTTCTCTTTAATACACAGATATTTTTTTAAAACTTCCCTGAAAAGAAAGAAAAATGTTATATAAATGATTTTTCTTTTCACATTTATTAATTAAAAGATATAATAGATACAGTTATACCATGTAATGGGTATTGTTCTCTATAGCTTCTTAATACATGTAGGCAATTGAAGATCTTTTTCTCTCCCCCATCCCCACTCTCCATCTGTATCTTTTACATATGCACAAAAGGGGGAATATCCTAAGAATTTACAAATTAACAAATTAAGGCAACTCTGTCCATTTGGTAGAATGAAAACACTTTATAGAGCATCCTCTCCTCTTCTTCATAGTGGACTGTTGACAAGGTAGGAAAAATTCTCATTTCTAACTAAGGCAATTGTAAAAAAAAAAAAAAACCTCATAAAACACTGCAACATTTCTGCTCGCTTATACGCAGCTCAATTTCTACAGCTGGTTTGAAGAAGATGCCAAAACCCATATCTGAAAAGAAAGAAATAATGGCTTTCTTATTCCAAAAATAAATGCATAACTCAAACTCAATTTTGACTGAGGGACAGAAATGAAATTCAGAGCTCACGGTGAGTTTACTTGATGAATGCAGCAGTGTTTTCACTTTTTCAATTGTATGCTCAATTTCCTACTTTAAAAAATATCCTAAAATTCATTAAACATTAAGCCCTGCTGGGCAATGACAAGATGTGGGCATAGCAGTGGCCATAAGAATGACTGACTCTTTTCCTTTGGGATATTCCTAATTAAAAACTGGTTTTTGCTTTTAAGTACCTTGAGTTGTTCTATACAGAGAGCACCATGAATTCTCAACCTCTGTAGGGGTGAAGATGAGGTATAATGAAAAATACAGCAAATAGAGAAAAGTGAAGATGTCTTTTGGGTTGATCAAGTAAAAAGGGAGTTCAGATTTCAAATTTAATATTCTTTCTCTTCTGCTTAGAATTCAGTATTTTTTCTCTTGATCTCTCCAGTTCAATGGAGCTTAAATTTCAAAATGCATCAGAATTACTTGGAAAATTTGGTTTCAAAAAAGGCCAATTTTTCAGAGCACCCTCTACTTATTCTTAACTGAATCCAGAATAAGTCCTGGGAATCTAATTTTATACCAAAGTCTTCAGAAACTATGGCACATGTGACCATTTGGGTACCACAAATCCCAGTGCAAAACATCCATTCAATAATATGAAACTCTAAAGTGAAAAATACAAAACATCCATTGAAGATTTTCACAGTACCATACCAGAAACTGTGACAGCATAATTCTCATTCTCTGTAGCCTTAGTAACCATAAAGAAAGAGGGTTCTCAGATCTTTCTGTGTGTGAATATCACCAGGTGTCTGAGGGAAATGCAGAGCTTCAGGTCTCATCCTTTCCCCCAGAGATTTAATACATTTGGTCTTGAGTGCAGGAATGTCTGCTATTAGCCTACTTGCTGCATGTTGTTCATGGAGTACCCTTGACAAACTTGGCTGCAGGAATGCCATCAACACAGTATGGCCACCAAAGACATGATTATGACAACTCTAACTTGAAGCAGTCACCACTGAATAGATAAATGAATACACATTACGATCTGACCTACATAAACTTTTGTTAGGATAATTTCTATCTAGTAATAAAAACTTAAAATCACTCTAATTTTATTAACAAAAAAAAAGAAAAACTATTTGGCGTGTGAATTTTAAAAGTCCAGAGTTAGTTCTGTCTTTAGGGATCACATGGTATCAGCAGAACTATTTCTTCCCATTTCTTGCCTCTGCAGTCTGTCTGCTTGCTGACTTCTTCCCCTGATGCCAGCTTCTCTGCTATGATGGAAAAACTCCATTTTCACAACCCCTCAGGTTCGTATCCTACAGAAACAACTAAA
Organism: Nasua narica; assembly: GCA_028533885.1. Classification (NCBI taxonomy): domain Eukaryota; kingdom Metazoa; phylum Chordata; class Mammalia; order Carnivora; family Procyonidae; genus Nasua; species Nasua narica. Next base: position 36,054,036 of record CM052799.1, on the reverse strand, counting down.
ATCTTAGCTGGCTCCTGCAAAATCTTGAGGGTTACTCTGGTTGGACAAACTTAGGTCATGTGGTTGAGAGAATGTGATATGATCATTGGTTTAGCCTTGGTATATATGTTGGTGGGGAGAAAACTCCCAAGATCAGACTCACTGGAAGAGCATAAGGAATGTGTCCATTAATTGGTTGCTATTGCCAGAAGGACGGGGATGGGTCTGGGGAGACATCCTCAGTAAACATCCACTGTGGCATCGTGTATGTACAGAAGCAACCGGAAATCATGTGCAGGGGTAATGTCTGTAAGTTTGCCAAATGACTGGTACTGAAAGGGACAACCTAATATTTTGAGCTTTCTTGCTAGTAAACACGGGAAAGTACTAGAGCTATCAGTGTTTGAAGTTTCTAATTAAGCCAGTTGAATTACTACCTTATTGGGATTTGTGATTTGTACTTGAACTCTTGGCTGCTTCCCTGCCTGTGCAATAAAAACCTGGCAGTCTCTGTATGCGTGCGGGTAATCCTTCCATCGCGGTTCTGTGCCATAGACCCTTTTGGCAATCTGATGAAGCCCATGGACCCCTTCCTGTAAAAATGTTTTTAAAAGCATGAAATAAAACACATAGGAATACAGAGAAAACCAATTTTATTATTTTTATTAAAAGTTTCATATATTGTAAACAAATTTGTAATGTGCTTCTTTATGACCACATTACATTGCTTAGTAAAAATAAATATATTCTTTTTTCCCCTTTGGCCATCCCAGTTCACAGACCCACTGAATTTCAGGCAGTGTTCATGGACTCTGGTTTCAGAATTCTTATCACACAGATACCGGGGGCCTCTTAGTAGTGATGATTGTGTAATTCCCCAGGTTAAAGTCACCATTTGCTCCCAACTTTCCTCAGAACAAAGTCTGCAATTCTTAGTAAGAAACACAGGTCTTATTATAACATGAGTGGGCTCAGTCCTTCAAGCTCCCTCATCTTATAATTTAAGCTCACACTGTACTAGAAAACATGCAGTCCATGAGTAATCAATGATTTCTCACATCTGGGCATTTGTACATGTGGGTACTACCAGAACAAACTCTGCCTCTCTCTGTCATTTCAATTCGCAGATTCTTCATCATCCTTTAGGATTTGAACTCACTTCCATCCAAGGCTGAGCTAGTCTACTCTTCCATGTACTTCCATTTCCCCTCTTCACCCTTGCGGAGCACTGACATTCTAGTCCAAGTTGATAAACTGGAGAATCTACTGGGCAAATATCAGAAAGATCTCAGGCATAATAGAACATTTACTTGCTTCGCGATGGTAGCTATGGCAATTTACAGGCTAGGGTCTCCTTAAAATAGTCAGTGCCAATACTATTAAAACTATGTCAAAAAAAAAAAAAAACTATGTCAGACCTCTTACAGTTACAATCATCAACTGCTGGTGTGAAAATAATTTTAGTGTTCTACTTAATAAATAAATCTGTGATCGAAACAGATTAACTGTTGTGTCAAATGAGAGCGAGACCCCTGGGCATTTGTGTGTATTTTAAATTGTATCATGAAATGGAGAATAATAATGTCATAGTTATTTATCATATATAATCTCCCAGCCTCAGCTTTCAGCACATTTTGTCTATTAACCTCGTTTCATCCTCACAGCGACTCTACAGCATAGCTACTATTCTTAGTACTATTTCAATGAAACTGAAGCTCACAGAAGATGAAAATCTCATCTACAGTCACATCGCTGGTGTGGGATTTGAATCCATAAAATAAGGCTTTGGGGCTCTCATTAAATGTCAGAACGTATAACATAATGCTGATTTTTATCAGCAAGGTCCCATGTCACACATGCCTAGAATGAAGGTATGTGTGTGTATGCATACGTAAATATGTGCATACAAGTCTCCTTTTTTGTGTACATCGTTCTCACCATATTTTTCTGGTCAAACATCATGATAGCTATGTGGATCTGGTGTTGACAGTTCTCCTCCAGGAATTGATCAAATTTTAACCAGGAATACCTAATGACATAAATATGCCCACTGAGCCTGAGACTTCTATCATTTTCCTGCCCACACTGACTCTTTGCCTTAACCATTTTTTACCAAGATGTCATCTTGAACTAGAGCTAGAATAATCACTACTGTGAAATTTGGAGGGAGTAGACCTGTGTTCAAACCTTAACATGGCCCTTCACACATTTGGAATTAACCTACTTATTCCACACCTCAAGCTCCTCAGGTAAAACTGGGGTGTATGATCCCTGCTCAAATTTAAAAGGTAAAGAATGTAACCACACTTTGGAATTTCTAACTATATTTTTATTTGATAACAATTTCAGGAACTTGAGGTATGGGACTCCTTTAACGCAAAATATGTTCTGTCTCTACAGTCTTTGCAAAATCTCTTCTTCTCTAGGTTCCTGGGAAAGGATAGAATTATGTATGACTTTTTGCCAGGCTGCATTATTCTCAATCCACCTCGATAGTTCTTGTTGCCTCTCAGTATCATTTATTCAAATACTGTTTTATTCTTTTTTTTTTCTTAATTGACCCACTTTTTCTTTTATGTAATTAATTTAAAAGGAGAACTTTATCATTGCTGTAAATTTACTGGGTAGATAAAATTTTTCTTTACTACATTAAGATCACTATAACTCAAAAGAGAAGTGTTCAAGGGAAATGACCACCAAACCTTCGCCATCCCATGTGTCGGGGTAGTACATGTACTTCCTTTTGGGAATTGCTGGCCTAAGATAGTCAGCTGAAAAAGCGCTTCATCAGACTTCCCCTTACTGAAGTGCCTGGTGTGAAAAGCAGTCTTTTGTGACTCACTAGACTAGAATTTACTGTTGACCTTTTCAGTTACACACACAGCTTGGGCCCCATGATATTATATATGTAGACCTGCCCACGGTCAGGAGCTAAGGGCAAAGCAGGCCCTTGGCAAAAGTACACAATAAAAAAACTAACTTCAGCATCATTCAACTTCTTCCCTCTCCATTTGTCTTCCCTCTTCAGGAATTCTAGCTGCCCCTATGCTTCACTTGCCCACCCTTCCCTGAAAGCCTAATTCTGGTTTGTCCTCTAGAAACAGAAACCCTTTTTTGAAGAGAGCATTTCTTTCATCTATATTCATTACCTTGTTCTGCCTCAAAACTTTAGGACATAACTTTCCTGCGAAATATTCTCTCAGATATATGGTTGGTAACTCTCTGATCTAATATACTGATTGCTGATGAGTTTTATAATTGATAATAATGTGGTCCAATTCCTTAGTCTCCACTAGAGAGGGATTTAAATTTTAGTGAGGGGAGTGGCCTTGAATCATTCTCTTTTATTCTAAATGATGAGTGCCTGAGAGAAGTTTAATGCCCTTCTTGGGTAGATTTTTCTTGAGCAGAGAACTGTCTAACACCATTCTTCAGATCATACCATGTAGCCTAGAAATTCTAAAACTTTTGGAATGAAGTCTCATTAATCTTTCTGTGGAAGAATCTGAGGTCTTCAGAGAAATAAACAAGAAAAAATTGTCTTTTTCCTTAGAAAAAAATTTTCTAAGGAAAAATTGTTTTTTTCCTTAAATAATTTTGTGTGTTTGTTAGTGCTCTTTTGACAAATTTTACAAGTTAAAGAAGCAGCAGAACGGTTGGAAGTAAATTGCATTGCAACTTCCTCATCATTTTTACGAAAATCTAGCATCTGACTGATTCATGTCAGCCTCAGCCAATCTATGGAGGTGCTATCCACTAAGAATGCCTGAGGCACTCACCTGGGCCCTCACTATTTGTAGTAAGACCCTACAGACATTGACCCAACTGACCAGAACCAGTGCTGTAGCTGGACTGGTCCCTATGGTTCTCATTATGATGGTAGATGCACCTTAGCAGCAACTGACAGGAGCTTTGAGGAATGAGATTTATGATTCACAGGTCCTTCAAGAGAGACACATACCACATACCCAGAGCCACACGGCCAGGTGATGAGTAGAGAAGGGGAGAGCTGGGACAAAACCTATGTTCTGCCTTTTCTGGGTCCAAGGAAGGGGGTACCTGGAGTTTCATAGGCTTAAACTTTTTTGGTGAATTTAAAATTAACAGAGCCTGAGGACATGAGAAAGGAGAAGTGGGGTCACTCAAGTGGTCAGTGATCTAGGGTGTCCAGGCTTTCCAACAGGGAAACTTCATGGGTAGGCCAGCCTGGTTTCTTACCCAGTTGTTTTGCTAGTTGCTGTCTTACACACCTAGCAATATTTATTCAGAATAGGTGTCTCTGAAAGAAATGCCTTAGTAATCAAAAGCTTACTGCCAAGCACTTCAATTATATTAAACATTTCACGTCAGGTTCTTACACGACACTGGTGCATCCTGTTTTGCCTCCTATAGGTAATGGCCTATGTCCAGTTGAGAAGCACCAGTCGATGTACAGAGACAAGCCCCCTCCAAAGCTGATGAAGCTGCATGACCCCTAGCTTGCATGGCCCCTCACAAGGTTCTGGGTGAACTGCAAGCTGTTTACGCGTTCCAGCATAATGCATTTTTGTAAAATTTGAAAAAAAAAAAAGACATTTTGACTTCAACTGTTGAGGACCACTGTCGTCCACCTCTGATTTGCCTTCTGTCACATTTCGCCTTCTGTTGCGTGCCCTTGGCCATGATTGTATGCGGGATCCCTTAAAGAAGATGAAGTTGAGGATACACTTGGCTTGGGTGCATGTGGCTTACAGTCAGTTCCATGTATCTATCTTATGAAATTGTGACTGGCTATTCTGGTTTAGGAAGACTCCAAGGTACTCCTACTTCCAATGGCAATGACATCTTCACCAAAAAGTGCAGGGTCAGATTGAAGTAAAATATTAACTAAATATTTTAAGGTTTTCTTTCTTTTTCTCGATTTTCTGTGTTTGTCATATTCTTAGCATTCCTAATTAACTAGTTGTGATTTCTTTTCTCATTCCAAGTAAGAATCCCGTTGTCCCTAGTTTTGATTCAGTCATTTTAATTTTTAATTTTTTTTTTTTACTTAGAAACCCCAAATTGTACGTGCTTTAAGCTCTGCAGTTCTACCTTTAGGCAGTAGCTATAGCTTTTCCCACAACTGGCACTAGTGAGGCCACTTCAGCAGACAATGTCCCTCAAGAGATAAGTTCTATAACTGTGTTTGGTTTCAGGAATTTTGTTTCTGGAATATAAATGGCTCAGTTATTATGTTGGTAATTAATTAGTAGAAATGCCCGGTGTTATTCTCAATTTCTACCACCACCTATATCAGCCACAATGTGAGTCACATTGATGACTATTCGTTTTTCCTCGTTTTTTTCTTTACCCCAAGAAGTTTTCATTTTGGTTTATTTCCTTCATCCTTAGGGCATTCCTCTTAAACCATTACCCTTGATATTTGCTCTCTATCTTCCATGCCTGGGAACAATTTCCCAAAGATTTAATTAGCTCTCGCATTGATGAAGTAGTTCTTTGCTATGGTGCCTTTATTTGTAAACAGGAAAGTCTTTTATCTTTGGCTGCCTAGAGAATTGGCTACTCAAAATCCATTTCCCCCTCCAGTTTATTACTTCTTGAGTTCAAAACCATGCATACCTATAGTTCTGTTCATAGTTGCCTTACCTCAGGGTCTAGGACTCAGTGACATAAAAGACATCTTCCACTTTAATATTGAATTCATTGTTGGAAAAAATACCCCCAAAGACTCCATTTCATATCTAGCTTTCATTACTTTGTGGATTCTGTATCCTGAACAGAATGAGGAATTTTTTCCAATTTTCTAGGTGGTTCAAATACAATTATATAGTATATATTTTACCAATTACTGATCAACATTTGTTCGCATTTCACACTGCCAAAGTGTGGTACTTTTATCCTGTTTAAACAGTGAGTGCTTTATCCACTGTTTATTCACTTGTCTTTCTTTCTCTTTCTTAAAATGTCTCCATCTCTTAACTTATCCGTTCCAGGAACTATATACAATAGCTAGAGAGGGTGTAATCCAAAAATCTTTAAAATTTTCTTCTGAAATAAATCTCGGTAAATCCACATATAATGAAAATAAATTATTTAAAGTCATATAACCTAAAATTTCTTTTAGTTATATGATTTACTGTTGAAAATGATTTAAAAATATTTCTTTTTTTTCATCCTTTATCATAATATATTTGACATGGTTTAATTAAATATTAGTTAGTGCTTGAAGATTTCCTTGTGCCTAAGGTCTTTATTCTGATCTTGATAATTCCCAACGGTACAACATTTATAGATACCATAAATGTCAATGGGACAGGGTTAAGGTTTGTCGACTCCACAGTTGGGTAGGGAAAGTTAAAAAACTAGATAAAATGAAAAAATGTCTCTTATCTCAGTTTTTTCTAGTAAATTATATAGATTTAAGAAGACAGTACTATGAATTCTTATTAAAAGCCTAGGTTTCAGTTAGAACTTTTATTTTTATGTACCAGTTTTCAAGATTCTAGATTTTCTGTCTGAATTTCTTTGTGCCTGGTATTCATTTGAAATTGACTTATATTGGAACACGCAGGTGATAAGAAAGCAAGGGGTTTGAAAATGCTCTGGTTGGTGTTTAAGCGTCTGGCTCTGATACCTGGGCTTCTAGTTGCTAAACAGCTCCATCTCCCCATAGCAACAGTTATAAAATAATGAATCTACACTGGATACTTAGGTGGCACTTTAGCTTGTTATAAAGCATATTTGTATTCAGAGTGTGATGCTATTTCCATAATCGCCCAGTGGAAGCAAGAGAAGAGATGTTACACCCTTGTTCCACGGAGGATAGAATGGATGTCTTAGACAGCTGATTGCCCCTTGGGAACATTAACTTTTGAAGATGAGTTCATTTATTGTTTAAATGTGATATATTGTACAGAATTCAAGATTCTAGAAGGTATGGGATGGAAAGTGAATTTCTGTCTCCTGTCCTTCACCCATCCCATTGGTTTTCCCTGGAGGCAAGAGTTGCTGCTGAGGTTTTGTGTTGTGTTCCAGGGATGTGGAAGGTGCCTCCCAGAGCCTGCCTATACCCAGGACTGGCACACACAGCCTTCAGGCCAGATCTGGAGAGAGTTTTCTTAGAATACGGTTGTGGCCATCCATTTGTGTATTGTCTAAGGCTACTTTTGTGCTACAACAATACCATTGCAACAGAAACCATCTGCCTCACAAAGCTCATCTATGAATTATCTGTCCTTTTACAGAGAAAATTTGCCAAATCTAACTCTCAGATAGCATGTGGTATGATGCCTCTTCCTCTAAAGCTTGCATGATAGTAGTGAGTAATCCATGTGCTGTTTGTTGACATTGGCTGAATCAAAGAATAATGTTCATTTTGATTTATGAACCCTTGTCCATGTAGAGGTGAATGTGTCCTGTATGTTACTGACTAGCTTTACTATGAAGGTGGTTGAATCTTGAGCACTCTGCATTTTAAACAAGCACAGTCCATTAATTTTGGCTTTTTCAGCATTAACTTCTCGATTCAGTTCTCACAGTGTTGGTCGTTATCCTCTGGAAAAACTCTCAGAAGCCCTGCAAAGTGTTCACAAATCCTTCAGGCCACCGAGAGAGAATAATGATGTGATGATATGGATATGGATCTTATTGTGATAATTACATGGTATCAATTAAAACTTGTTAGATGCTCAAATTCTGAAATAAGTAAAGTGAAAATTTGGCATTTTAATTTCAGTCAATTTCCATACACTCTGAGGCATATTACCTCTTAGTAAGCCCAGCACCGAGAGTTTCTCCTCTAGTTCTTCCTTACTGGTTGAGGAATACATGAAGGTGTCAGTGGGTGTTCAGGAGATACATGTAAGTTCCTAACCATCACGAGAATCACAGTCAGGGGGTGCACACCGTAGGGGAGGTCTCTGGAAATAAATACCAAGGGAAGAGTATCTTCATTACTTCAATCTCACGATCACTTCATGATGATTTGCTAAATGATAAAGGTGAGAAGAATTGCCAATTCTAACAATTATGTTTCTCCTTTACTTTTTCATGCTTGTAATTCTTTAATTTGTCACAGAAAACTGTGTATATGATTGAACTTCACTAGTAACTCTCTTACCATTTTATGTATTTGAAAATTTTACCATTGTATGTTTTTGTAGCCAATAAATTCTAGAAGTTCACTGGCTAATATTTAGGACTTCAAGCCTTAGAAGCCCCAGATAGCCTAGCTGTAAGAGAAGAGGGTCAACCAACCTTCATTAGACGTTGTCATGGAGAAAGGGATCCCAATGAAAGGATGAGTGTATTGCCCCTACTTTTTTTAGGTTTGATGTGGTGGCTAATATTAACTACTGATACAGTGAACATAAACCATGGACTGTATTTTTATTCAATTTTTTTTTAAAGATTTTATTTATTTATTTATTTATTTATTTATTTATTTATTTATTAGGAAAGAGAGAGAGTGAGAGAGAGCATGAGAAGGGAGAAGGTCAGAGTGAGAAGCGGACTCCCCATGGAGCTGGGAGCCCGATGTGGGACTCGATCCCGGGACTCCGGGATCATTACCTGAGCCGAAGGCAGTTGCTCAACCAACTGCGCCACCCAGGCGCCCTTATTCAATTTTTGTATGAAGGTCAACTACCTTCTTATCCTAAAAATAAAATCACTTTTGTAAGAATATCTGGTAAAACTGAATGTTAGTAAATTGCCAAGAACCCAGAATAGTTGGTTTAAGTTGTTATAAATAAAGCAGTTCATCTGCTCAAACCTGATCTAACAAAGAAGTTAATATTGCATTTTTATGAATGCTTAGTTCTCTGAATTTCTCCAGCCACAATTAAAGGCTTTTACATTTTATCCAGTTTTTGGCAAAAGATGGGAAAATCTCATTACTACCTTCAACATAAAAAGCCTTTAGTTGCTTGAAACAAATACTTTTTAATTCAACAGAAATAATTTAGTACTCTTTTCTACATTTCAGTATAGATTATTATAAGGTTAATTTTATCCTAGGGCTCCCAGCTCCACGGGGAGTCTGCTTCTTCCTCTAACCTTCTCTCCTCTCATGCTCTCTCTCACTTTCTCTCAAATAAATAAATAAAATCTTTAAAAAAAAGATTAATTTTATCCTAGCTGTGGGGGAAGGAGGTGGTCCAAGGGGGGACAATCATTAAAGGCTTAGATTATCTCTTCCAAGCATTTGTAGTAACCACAAAAGAGATGTCCACACATAGAAAATGTTACATTATCCATCAGCATAGGATTGACCTAAAACTATAAAGAAACCACTAAGGGCTTTTAAATGTCTTAGATGTGGAGTTAAACAGACTTAGACTTGAGTCCTGATTCTAACACCGAATAGATCTGTGACCTTGGGCAAGTCACTTGACCATTTATCAACCTTAGTTTCCTCATCTGCTATAATAAGGATCCTGATAATACCTATCTCACAGAGCTAGTTAGTGAGCTTAGCCAGTGGCATGAAGTAATTTCTCAATGAGAGCCAATAAACACACTAATAATAGCTAGATGCACCCTTGAGGGCAAAGATGACTGAGCGAGTCTAGACAGTTCATGAATTCAGTTATTCTGTTAATATGCACTGAGCTCTTGCTACATTGAAGGCCTGTGCTGGTCTACCCTGGCAAAGTGTGTTGTTTCAGCATGGCAGGAATGGCTAGTTAACCACCTAACTTCCCTTGTGTGAAGTTATTGCTAGCAGGCTGCTGTTCAGCAGGGAACTACAGCCTTCTTTGCACCTCTGTGTGTCTATGCAAGTAATTCTTACCAGTGGAATATTAGAGAAAGTGTGACTTATGGTCTAGTCCTCTAAAGAAGCAAGTGACCATCCTTCACTGCTGCTTTCCTGGGCACTGGAGGCTCGTAGAACACTCCCAGGCCCCTGGAAGTGGGACAATCCCAAGATGGACAAAGCCTGGGTCCTTGAAGAATGACAAGGACAAAAGCTTCCCAATAGTGGACTCTTATGTAGACAAAACATTTCTGTTGTGAGCCATGAAATTGTAGGACTCATTTTTTATAGTCGATGGTGCTTCTCCTAACTAAGATAATCAGATAGGACTTTGCCCAAAGTGACTTTGGAGTCTTTAAGAAAATACATATTACAGTGGGTTGCCTTATTGCTGTTAGCTGATAGAAGTGTCTGAGTAGATCAGGCCCTTTAGGATTTTGAGAGGTTATGGTCATAATGAACAGCTCTTACTTTCTTTTTCCTATTCTTTACCTCTATTTTCCCCTTGATTTGGGAGCTATGAAATCAAAGTACAGACTCTCGTGTCTCACTTCCGTTTCCGTTCCTACCACTCACCCTCTGATTGGTGAAATTCAAGGCCAGGTTGAGAATGGTTCATTACACTGTCATGATACTGTCTACCACACTTTCTGTCTCTGTTCGCTCTGCCATGCTGGCATACCATACACTGAGAAACTGGTTCAAGATGTAATTAAAAATTTAGGTAAAATAGAATAATCTAAGAGTCAAAGTTTCTGTAGACTATGAATATAAAATGACATCAAATTAACTTTTAATGACTGGTTCAGAATGACTCAAGCCTTCTCTTAAAATAGCCCTTGCAAAATATTTATGGTTTGCTTTTAGCTGATCCAAAATAAGTCTCCTAAAAATGTAAGTACCATTTCTAGGAAATGCCTGGCATCTTCCTCCAGTCAGCTATAAGTGGTTAGTATTGTTAAAAACTTTCCTCGTCGTGGCTTGACAAAATGTATCCTATAATTTACCTCTATGACTTTTACCTGACTTTTATTAACTATCAGGTGGCATACAAAAATAAACATTTATGTCTCATGTGTCAGTGCATTTCAGCTGATCCAGGCCCGGCTCAGCTGGTGGATTTGGTAATGTTGGTTTGGCTCGCTTAGATATGTGGGAGCTGGCAGGGAGTCAGCTGCTCCAGACTGGGCTTGGATGAGCTTACTCAGATCTGTTCTACACATCCCTCATTCTGCCCTAGGGAGCAGGGAGCCAGCCCAGGAACATCCTTCTCTTGGCAATGACAGAGACACGAGAGCATAAACTCAATCTTGCAAATAATTTTCAAGCTCTGTTTGCATCATGACTGATGACACCCTATTTGCCAGAAGCCACGTGATCAAATCCAGGTTCAAAGGACAAAGCAATATACATCCTTTCATTGGGCAGGCCTGCATGATTCTATGGCAAAGTCAGGTCCTACCAAAATTTAGTGCTTGGATTTTCTTTTTGCACCTTGGAAGGTGCTATTAAGGCAGTTTACTATAATCATCCTATTTTCCCATCGGAAGTTACTAACTTCCCAATTCAAGGTTCTTTCTTGAACACCTACATTTTCCATTTGAAGCGGACTCTTTTCTGATTAATATTAGGAAAAGAAAAATCTATGTCCTTAACCAGAACAAGTTACCTAGGAGGCAGCAAAGCAATATTCTTAAAGGAATTTTTAGTCTTTAAATTTCAGCCAATAGGGGCCTGGGTGGCTCAGTAGGTTAAAGCCTTTGCCTTCAGCTCAGGTCATGATCCCAGGGTCCTGGGATCAAGCCCCGCATCGGGCTTGGGCTCTCTGCTCAGCAGGGAGCCTACTTCCCCCTCTCTCTCTGCCTGCCTCTCTGCCTACTTGTGATCTCTCTCCTCTCTGTCAAATAAGTAAATAAAATCTTTAAAAAAATTTCAGCCAATAGCAAAATTTGTCTTTCAAAGAACATATGTAAATATTCATATATTTATTCATTCAACAAATATTTGTGGCACTAATAATTTATAGAAAGCCCAAATACTTTAAGGGACAAAATGTTAATAAGACAATGTCTCTGCCTTTTTAGATGATTCAAAATTGAAAAAATGACCCCTCTTTAAGCACTACTAAAATAATTCATAACAGTACAGGAACCCAACAAGGAAAGGGACTTTTAAAATTTGTTCTGTGCCATTTAATATAGTTTTCATCAGAACTTCAGCCAAAGAGCAGCGCATATTATTAGATATGTTACTTAGTGTTAAAATGTTTGCTAATAATCAATGATATCGGATATATATGGGATTTCCCACAGGGCTCTGTTAAAAAGGAAAGTAGGAATCAAATAGAAAAGTTAACAAACGTTATATTTGCATGATGAGTTGAAATGAGCCCTCTGTAGAAAACAGTAGCAATCCCGAGATGACTATCCTCAAAAGGACTGCTGACAGTGGTGGCCCTTGGCTGGCATCTGAGCCCTGAGATATTACAAGGCTTCCCACCATGTCTAGAACCGATAAGCATGTTTCACTGGGCCTAAGCTGTTTATACAAACAATATGATTTGTGCTGTGCACCAACTTTTCTTCAGTGAAAGACGTAAGCAAGTCCCATGTGACTCCATTGAGAGAGGGCTTTTGTAAGCTTGCGTTGACTTTCCTAAGATCTTCACTCCACGAGTCATTTCCCTTTTCTGTCTGTCATAAATCACGGCTTATCCTCTGTCTGCCGAGTCCTGGGAGTCCTCCCAGTGAGTCATCAAACCTGGGTTTGGTCTTGGGGACCCTTAACTGAAGTACTGTCTTCTATTTCTTTGTTCATAGCTTTCCAAAGTGGTCTTGTATGGCAAACTCATTCATCCTTTAAATCAAAATTTACTGGGCTCTTACTATGCCACAGTCATTGGGCTAAAATCTGGGAATAAGTTTGTAAATAAGACCTACATGGCACCTGCCTTCATGGAGCTTTGATTCAACAAACAGGGGGTTGAAATAATAGACAACAGATTTATTTTTAGCATGTCCTTCCTCCGCCCCTTTTTTTGACTAAGGTGGAAAACATGCCAATTAGTTACAGAGTAGTAGATAGAGGACCCAACCCTTAACAGAATACTTCACTAAAATTTAGTGTTTGGCTTTTCTGTCTTCCCCAGCAAAAAAAAAAAAAATATATAGATAAGTGTAGCATATGAATTTAAAACTCTGTGAAGGTATAATGGCAATAATACCATTGCCATTAATAGATAAGCATCGTCCTCTTATGTAGGAAGATGCTAAAATGGTTACTGTATATTTTTATAACCAAATTTGCCAAAGTACTCCAAGGACTCTACTTGCAAGAGAAAATAACAGATGTCATACATGTATTATAACTAGAAACTCAACTGCTATGAATTCTGACAGCAAGTTTTAATAATAAATTTATAAGTAGAAACAAAAATACTGGGTATTGTAATTGATTTTTAAAGCAGCTTCAATATTCTTGAAATAATTAGGTCAGATGTAATACTTGAAACGTAAGTGTGGGTTTCAAAAGAAATTCAATGATGAAGGGAAAAACGATGAAGCATTATTACCCCTTTGGAATTAAAAAAAAATTGCAGTGACATATTGGGAATTTAAATTGCTTGCCTCCTTCAGCATTATGCACAGTTTTTCTGGGTGCAAATCTGCCTCCAGTTTTTATTTTAAGTTGTTCTTAGAACATATGAACCAGATTAAGTTAGCCTCCATCTGCACAAAAGTGGGAAGATTTCACTGCCTGTTGTATCGACCGGCAAATATTTTCTCTTCTTACATCAACTTCTGCTGGGAGATTGGAAAAAACTAGATAGGGGAGAAAGAAGTGCCACCATGATCTAATTTCTTTCAATTACTTTGGGTCTTACTGGAGCATACGTCTTATATTTTATGGACACCCATTCATCTCCTGTGCTTTGCTGCCTTTGTAATCTCATCATTAACAATATATGAGAAGAGTAGTTCTCCAGAGTTAGGCATAACTGTCATTTGTTCATAGCTGCCAGCACACTGGAGGTGGATTGGCTTTTGTTATGAATCATTTGTGCACATGATTTAATATATGTTTGGGTCATAAATCCTGGCTTTGATTTTTAAACATTTGACAGATCGAGTCAGTCTTGCGTGAACATAAGTAAAATGCACTGTGCGCTCAATATCATCTCCTGAAGCATGGGCTTTTCAGCCATGTAATCATTTGAGGTCATGGCTGTCGTGAATTCACTATCATTTTGAATTAGAATTTAACCTGTGCTCGTTGCCCAAAATCTTGAACAGAGAGAACTGTCAAGAAAATTTGAAAAGACATTGAGTAAGAAGAATTGAAAATGTTAAATTTAGTGATAAAGAAGAGTTTGGCATCAGAGGGATATGTGTTTAAACTTCTGGGTTCTTCATGTTGTATATACTTGAGGTTAATCCACTTTCAAGAACTTATTTATTCGTAAAATGAGTCTACAAACAAGACTTGCCTCCTGAAATTTTTTCAATATTAAACGACATAATTCTTGACACAGAATTATCTCAGTGACTCAATAAATATCACCTATCACATACAGTGTACATTTTTTGTACTTGAACACACATAAAGTGCACAAAACCTAAATTGATAGGTCAGTAAATTTTCAAAAAGTGAACACACCAGTGTAGATAGCACTGAGATCAAGAAGCTGGCTGTTATAACAATGTTCCTTCCAGAACTACTTCCCATCACATAGGAAAAATTATTACCCTGACTTTTTTTCACCATACAGGAATTTTGCTTACTTTTGAACTTCACCTATCGATTCTTTCTGGTTTTGTACAAGTACTCTCCTGTTGTCTGTGAATAAAGATGAATGCTTCCTTTCCAACTCTTGTCTTGCCCTGCCTTCTTCCATTGCCCTGGCTAAGAGTTTCCATACAATGTTGACTAGAAATTGTGATAGTGGTAATCTTCATCTCATTCTCTGTTTCCAGCAGAAACTATTTAATAATTGATCATGATCCATGATCTTTACTGTGTTTTCAAAGAGATAGTATCATATTAAGAAAAATTCTTACCTAATTCCCCTTTGTTTTTTTGTGAATTTTTGAGTGGTTTCATTTTGCTTTGTTTTATTTTAATAAGGAATGTGTAATTTTATAACAATCTTTATCAGAATCCGTATGATTTGGAATGTGTAATTTTATAACAGTCTTTATCAGAATCCATATGATTTGCCTCTTTTTTTGGATAATGTGTCAAATTACCTTTTTTCCTCAAATGTTAACCAACGTTGCGTTCACAGAAAAAACCTCACGAAATTGTGGTGTACAATCTTTTCTGCATAGTTTTGGATTTCATACAATATTTTGTGAGGATTTTATATCTCTTTTGTTGGAAAAGATTTGCCTATAATTTTTCTTCCTTGTAAGGGCCTTATCAGGATTTTTGTCAAATGTATGTTGGTCTCATTAAACAAGGGAGGATTGTCCTTTTCTTGAAATTCACACTTTTCTCCTTAAATGTTTGAAAAGGCTCACCACTGAAACCATCTGAACTTAGGGTTTCTTGTATCAGGTCTTGTAGTTATTGATTTTTTAAAAGATTTATTTATTTATTTGTTTATTTATAAAAGAGAGAGAAGGCATGCATGTGCACATGCGTGTACACACACAGGAACAGGGTGAGGGGCAGAAGGTAAAGCAGAGTGAGAAAATCAGGCATACTCCCCACTGAGCACTGAGCCTGACACAGGGCTCCGTCTCAAAATCCTGAGATCGTGACATGAGTTGAAATCAAGAGTCAGATGCTTAACCCACTGAGCCACCCAGGCAACCCTGGTAATAACTGATTTTTTAAAAATATGCACTTTTTATCTAAATTGTCAAATTTACCTTTTTTTCTTTATTGAAACCTTCCTTTACTTTCATGGAAGTAATTTATTCTTTCTAGTTTCTTAAAATAGATACTTAGTTCATTGGTTCTCAATCTTTGTTTCTTCCTAATATATAAATTTTAAAGCATAGATATGCCTCTAAGCATTGTATCACATGTATCTTAGAAGATTTGATATTTATTATCATTTCATTCCAAAAATTTCCTGTTTTTTGTAATTTATCTCTTGACCCACATTTTATTTAAAAATGTCTTGCTTAATTTCCAAGAAGAGTGGGATATTCTAGTTTTTTTTTTTGTTGGATGAATTAGTTAATTAATTGCCATATGTTTCAAAAAACATAATTTGAATGAATTAAATTCCATGCAATTTCTTCAGTTTTATTTGATGATTTGTCATATATTTTATTTTGACAGATGTTCTCTGTGGACTCACAAAAGGTGTATATTTTTTCATTCCTGGGTACAGTGTTCTATGAATGTCAAATTAGGTTAAAAATGCTATTTAGATCTTCTAGGATGTTATTGATTGTACTTGTTCCGGGTTGGTGCTCTGGTATCCTGCCCATGATTCCATCTCACTTCTGAGTGGAAGTCACTAATCTATAGTTTAACTTATTAATTCTCGTACTTACTTTTAGTAAAAAAAAAAAAAAAAGTCTTCATTTTGGCAGAAGTTAAGTCTTCATTTGTAAATTGATGCTTGAACATTGAATGTTAATATCAATTTATTTAGAATTTACATTTAGAACATTGTTTTATTTAGTTGAAAAGCCTTCTGAATTCATATTTACTGACTTATTCATTAATTTAATTCTCTTGAAGACCTTGTCGTCTAAGTCATGACATATTTTCTTCTTGGACACCTAAAGGTTGTTGAGAATGAAATGGTAAATCTTATTTTTTGGCTCTGTCAGTGCGTAATACTAATGATGCGTAATTATTCTGAAGTTGGAAAGTTAGGTGGACCAGCTTATGCCACAACAATTAGGGCTTCATTAACTCTAGGTAATTAGTCATTCAATATTCCCTAGTAGTACCCTCAGAGGATTTTGAAATGGTAAATGAGTGAACTGTCAGCCCACGATCTCCAGTATAACCATATTTCATACAAATAAGCTAAATATTTTAGACCCAAATATTGAAACATTTGTTGCCAAGCAGGGAGCTCTATTGTGTCTAATAGGATAATACTCTGACCATCAGGCTATGCTTCCCCTCAAATATAAGTGATAAGATTCTAAAGGTAGTGTTTATGAATGAGCCAATTGGACAAGTTTTCAATATCAGACACTCAGTTATCATCTAAGAAATTGCTTCATTGGTAAATTTGTTCTGACCTGTCATATCTAAGTGCAATATATGGGACTAACACAATTGGCTTATTGCTGGGAATTCATTTTCAGCTTTTTAATACATGTACTTGATATAGTTGTAGTTTGGAAGTTTAAAATCTGCTATTGTGCATTCCAAGACTATCCATTCCCTGAAAGAAGATAAGCCTCGCCAAAATGTTGCAATATTTCTTTGCCAGTCTTTTCTTTTTGTAATTGCCTTGTCTCTGAAAGTAAGAGCTACAATGAGTGAAATGTGTTTTTATCAGAGCATTATAAAAAAATCCCTGATAAATATTGATTGTACCCAAAGCCAGTGGTCCAACACTCTTTAAAAAATACATGATTCCTATTTTTCTCTAATCCAAAAAGCAGACATGTTTCCATTTCACAAAATGGTAAAAAGTTTCACTTTCACTTTTAACTTGTCTTCTGAGAGCTTAAAGTGATGCTGCTTAGGAAACAGCTGGAGGCCCAGCACTGCAATTAGAAGGAGGCAGCGTGGTAAGGCACTTGTGTGCACCTTCTAGGAACTCCGTTTTTAATATTTGGAAACTTTGTGTTAATGATTGGCAGAAGTGATATTGATTATAAAGAGGAGTTAGACTAGTGGGGAATTAATATTTTGGGGGTATTCTTATTTTTATTTTCTCTGCATTTTGTGATTGAATATCTATCCCATCCTACCTTACTGTGAAAAACATTTTCCACCCATTTTCTCCCAAAGCAAGGTGTGCTTTGATATTCAAAGATAAACTGCAAGATTTCCATCTAAGAAAAGAAGCTTAACTTTCAAAGTCACCAGAACACTGTGACCACATTCCTGGTCTTGAAAGAATTATTTTGAATGCACATCACAGAATTGGTCACACTCTACATTTTTAGTTCCTTTATTCTACAAATGCTATCACTGATTTTCTTCCTATATGTATTAAAAAAGGCAAATTAAATAGAATGCTCTCTAGAATTCCTTACAATGTGGCTAAAGCTTGTGTTTTAAGCATTAAGCCACTTTCCTCTTTTTCTCTTTTAAGGTAAAACTCATTAAAAAAACATAAAAATCTTTGAAAATTAGAGAAAAACCAATTATTTTATTTAATTTACTTATTTTAAATATTTTATTTATTTATTTGACAGAGAGAGAGAGACACCGAGAGAGGGACCACAAGCAGGGGGAGTGAGAAAGGGAGAAGCAGGCTTCCTGCTGAGCAGGGAGCCCAAGCAGGATCAATCCCAGGGCCCAGTGATCATGACCTGAGTCAAAGGCAGACGCTTAATGAATGAGCCACCCAGGCGCCCTTAATTATTTTATTTTATTTTCCAAATAAATTTTACAGCAGATCACAATTCTAAGGCGAGATATCATAATTGGTGTGTGGACTTACCTAAGATTTTCATTTTAAACTTTATATACTCAAAACGGTGATAGATGACAAGTGCTGTTAGATTGAAATCCCTCATCCGTTAGTATTAGATTTACCCAAGTAAGTTTTAACTATAGAATATCTATAGCTTTGGATCTTTATTTCATATAAAAAATGCACAAGGATTAATATCATGGTAATATGATTTAAACGATACTCTTTCAAAATGACCTTTTAAAAAATTCTAGGTAACAAGTCATTCCTTATGGTATTTTAGATTGCTTTCCTAGACTGATAAATGTAAATTTAAAAATAAAAATATTTTAGACTTATTTAAAATGAATTATACAAGGAAAAGTAGAACGGAATCCTTGCAGTACATTGTAAAAAATCGTGATAAAATATACATAAGATAAACCTTACCATTTTAACAATTTTTAAGTGTATAATTTAGTGGACTTAAGTATATTCACAGTGCTATACAATCGTCACTACTGTCTACTTCCTGAATGTTTTCATCATACCAAACAGAAACTTTATTTATTAGCCAGTCACTCCACATTCTCTACCTGCCCTCCACCCCCTCAGCCCCTGGTAATCTCTATTCTACTTTTCTCTATGTATTTGCCTATTCTAGTATCTAGCTCTTATAAGTGGAACTATGCAACACTTGTCATTTTGCATCTGGCTTAATTCACCTAATGTATTTTCAAAGTTTATCCATGTTGTACCATGTGTTTGAATTTTCCTCCTGTTTAAGGCTTAATATTATTCCATTGTGTGTTCTATTTGTGTGTGTGTGTATATATATATTGCATTTTGTTTACCCATTCCTTTGTTGATAGACATTTGGTTACTTCTACCTTTTGGTTATTTGAACAGTGCTGCTGTGGACATTGGTATGCAAGTATCTGTTTAAATCGCTGCTTTCAATTCTTGGAGTATTTGCTGGTCATATGGTAGTTGCGTTGAACTGAAGAACCACCAAACTGTTTTCCGTAGTAGCCACACCATTTTACATTCCCACCAGTGAGTTAACGAGGGTTCCAATTTCTCCATAGCATCGACAACATTGTTATGGTCTTTTTAAAAATAATAACTGTCCTAATAGACATAAAGTGATATCTCATTGTGGAGTCGATTTGCATTTCCCAGTGATATTTAGCATCTTTTCATGTGTTTGTTGGTCATTTGTGTATCTTCTTTGGAGAAAGGTCTATTCGAGTCTTTTGGCCATTTTTGAATTAGGTTGTTTTGTTGTTGTTGAGTTGTTCAGTGTTTTTAAAAATATATTCTGGATACTAATCCCTTATCAGATACATGATTTGCATATATTTTCTCTCATTCCCTGGGTTGACTTTGACTCTCCTGACAGTTTCCTTCGATGCACAAAGGATTTTAAATTTTGATAAAGTCCAATTTATCAGTTTTATCTTTTGATGCCTGTGTTTCTGGTGTCATATCCAGGGAATCATTATCCAATTCAATCTCATGAAGATTTTTCCTATGTAATCTTCTAAAAAGTTCAGTAGTTTTACCTCTTAAGTTTAGGTCTTTGATCCATTTTGAAGTAATTTTTGTATATGGTATAAGTTAAGGATTCAACTTCGTTCCTTTGCAGGTGAATTTCCACTTTTCCCAGCACTGTTTGTTGAAAAGAATGTCTTTCCCCATTGAATGGTCTTGGTACTGATACAGCAGATCAATTGAACATTCATGTGAACATTTACTTCTGGTATCTTTTTTATTTTCTTGGTCTCTATGACCTATGTTAGTATCATACTGTTTTGATTGCTGTAACTGTACTAAGTTTTGAAATTAAGAAGTGTGAGTCCTCCAAATTTGCTCTTTTTCAAGATTGTTTTGATACTTGGGATCCCTTGAGATTCCACATGAAATGATGCATGGGTTTTTCTATTTCTGCAAAAAAAAAAAAGCATTGGAATTGTGACAGAGATTGTATTGAATTTATAGACTGTTTTGGGATGTATTGTCATCTTTATTTTAATTTCTTTTTATTAACATATAATGTGTTATTTGTTTCAGGGGTACAGGTCTCTGAATTGTCAGTCTTATACAATTCACAGCACTCACCATATAGCACATATCCTCCCCAATGTCCCTCACCCAGCCACCCTATCCCCATCTCCTCCCCCCACCCCCCAAGCAGCCCTCAGTTTGTTTCCTGAGATTAAGAATCTCTTATGGTTTATCTCTCTCCCCGGTCCCATCTTGTTTCATTTTTCCCTCCCTTCCCCCAAAAAACCCCCACCTGCCTCTCAAATTCTTCATATCAGAGGGATCATATGATAATTGTCTATGATTGACTTATTTCGCTTAGCATAATACACTCTAGTTCCATCTATGTCATTGCAAATGGCAAGATTTTGTTTTTTGATGGCTGCATAGTATTCCATTGTGTATGTATACCACATCTTTTTATCTCTTTATCTGTAGAAGGACATCTAGGTTCTTTCCATAGCTTGGTTATTGTGGACATTGCTACTATAAACATTTGGGTGCATGGGCCCCTTTGGATCACTACATTTGTATCTTTAAGGTAAATACCCAATAGTGCGATTGCTGGGTCATAGGGTAGCTCTATTTTCAACTTTTTGAGGAACCTCCATACTGTTTTCCAGAGTGGCTGTACCAGCTTGCATTCCCACCAACAGTGTAGGAGGGTTCCCCTTTCTCTGCATCCTGCCAACACCTATCATGTCCTGACTTGTTAATTTTAGCCATTCTGACTGGTGTGAGGTGGTATCTCACTGTGCTTTTGATTGGTATTTCCCTGATGCCGAGTGATGTTGAGCACTTTTTCATGTGTCTGTTGGCCATTTGGATGTCTTCTTTGCAGAAATATATGTTCATTTCTTGATTGGATTATTTGTTCTTTGGGTGTGGAGTCTGATTAGTTCTTTATAGATTTTGGATACTAGCCCTTTATCTGATAAGTCATTTGCAAATATCTTCTCCCATTCTGTCAGTTGTCTTTTGGTTGTATTGTCATCTTTAATAAGTATTAATATCTTTTCATGTACTTAGGTCTTTAATTTCTTTCAGTAATGTTTTATAGTTTCTTTTTTAAAAAAAAGATTTTATTCATTTATCTGACAGAGAGAGAGAGAGATCACAAGTAGGCAGAGAGGGAAGGAGAAGCAGGCTCCCCGCTAAGCAGAGAGCCCGATGTGGGGCTCGATCCCAGGATCCTGAGATCATGACCTGAGCCGAAGGCAGAGGCTTTAACCCACTGAGCCACCAAGGTGTCCCTATTTTGTAGTTTCTAATGTTCAACTCTTTTGCCTCTCTAAATTTATTAATTATTTTATTCTTTTTGATGCTACTGTAAATTCAATTTTTTTCTTAATTATCTTTTTTCTCTGATGTATATAAAAGTGCAACTGGTTATTGTGTTGATTTTCAAACCTGCTACTTTGTTTATGAGCTCTTATAGTTTGTGTGTGTTTGTGTGTATGTATGTATGTGTGCAATCTCTAGGGTTTCTACAGATAAGATCATGTTATCTGTGAACAGAGATAATTTTCTTTCTTTCTTTTCAACTTGGATTTCTTCGATTACTTTCTCTTGCCTAAATGCTCTGACTAAAACTTTCAATACTCTTGCTGACAAAAGTGATGAAAGTGAGCATCCTTGCCTTGTTCCTAACTTTAGTAAAGAAAAGTTTTTAGTGTTTCACTACTGAGTATGATGTTATCTATGAGCTCTCTCACATGTGCTGTATGTTTTTAAGACCTTATACTCCCTACCAAATTTATAGAACTTAAATAACTTGTATAATTCATTATTAAAATGAACATGGGAATGTGCATTCCTAAATGTTATCTCTAAAGTGTCTTTACATGTTTATAACAGGGACACCTGTGTATCTCAGTCAGTTAAGCATCTGCCTCTGGCTCAAGTTGGCTCAGGTCCTGGAACAGAGTTCCGCATCTGGCTTTTGTTTAGCAGGGATCCCACTTCTTCCTCTGCTTGAGGCTCCCCCTGTTTGTTCTCTCTCTTTCTCTCTCTCTGGACAAATAAATAAATAAAATCTTGTAAAATTTTTTAAAAATAGATTTTTATAACATTAAACCCAAATAAGAATGGCTTAAGGAAGATTTGGGTCAATTTTTCTCTTGTGTGGTGAGTCCAGAAATAAAAATCTGATAAAGTGCTTCCATGAAAACATTAGGATACTTGCTGCTCTGTATCTTTGAAACAGAGCTCTCTTCATTTGTGTGTGTGTGTGTGTGTGTGTTTGTGTGTGTACACAATGTAGGTAGAAGAATACTGGGCCAAGAGCAAAGGTTCTTGCTTACTGAATTTTCTCTACAAAGAGCTTTTCTGGCAAGTTCATGATGGGCTGAAGTTTATATGCACGGGCACCCCTCTGTGCAATGGAACCAAAGAAGAGCAGTTTTTAAGATGGGCACATTGTTTGAGTAAAGGAAGAAGGGTAAAATTGTTATTGCAAAGTTATTGCAAAATGTTCTACATTATTGTGCATTATTAAAAGTAAGAGAGGAGATATCAATATCTTAAATATATGTGTGTAAGTGCCTGGCATGCAGTAAATATTTCAATAAATATTCATGCAACAAAATGAATGAATATATCTGTATGAAATTTTTGAAATGAAAATATCACAAAGTTGCTTTGAGACATACTTTCCATTTTGCCTTAAGAGCCATGGTAAAAATAACAGGATTCTTAAATTCTTTACATTCTTCAAATGTTAAATATTGTATTTGCCTGATTTAGGTGAGTGACAAAAATTAAACCTTCTAGCATCACTCTATGAACCATTATTAGTTCACTCAATATTAAAGAATTAAATTTGATAGTAAAAGATAATTTAGGGGAAGTAGATTTAAGAATTGAAAATCCTCATTATTATTGTATGAAACACATATATAAATATTCACTGAAGCCATAAATATCTCAGAACTCTTTGTCTTATATGATATATTGCTAACTTATCCCAGTATCTTATTTTACCTAACAATTTCATTAATACACTGTAGACCAAGAAGATTCTCCCTTTGTTGTTGTTGTCGTTTTATTGTGGTATAATTGAGATGTAATATTAAATTAGTTTCAGGGGTACAACATAATGGTTTGACATTTGTATACACTGAAATGAGCACCATAGTAAATCTAGTTATCATCCATCACCTTAAAAAGCTACAAAATTATTTTTCCTTGTGATGACACCTTTTAAGATTTACTCTTAGCAACTTTCAATTATGCAATACAGTATTATCAGCTGTGCTCACCAGGCTATACATTATATCCCCATGACTTATTTATTTTATAACTGATGGTCTGTACCTCTTGACCTCCTTCACTCACTGTGCCTATACTCCTAACACTCCTCCCCCTGGCAAAAACCAATCTGCTCTCTGTATCCATAAGTTAAGCCAAGAAGATTCTTGGAAGATAAGTACCTTGCAAGAGCCAATCATATTTTTACTTCAAAAATTAAAATGTTCTCTATTTACTCTTGCTTTTCATATGCATTAGTTAAGGAATGCAAATTACACAATTAGATGCATTTTGTTGCTCAAATGAAAATTCCGTATGCCAAGATCTCAGCTTAAGAGTGCCAATTGATAAAACCCAACCTCAGACCCTGCCCTTGCATACTGATTATATTTTTGCTTACTTAAATCTTTCCTACTTGAGTGTAGAAAGTATCACTTTTCATTGTCAGTATTGTTTTGTTAGAATGCTTTTGATTTCTCACTAAGAATGCAAAGTGATGGATTGAGATTAGAGAGTTAGACAGATTCACTGGGTGTTGAAATGTTATTTACCACTGTTTTCCTTCAATATCACAAAGCAAAATGAGAGATGCAGTAGAACAAGGGAAATAGTGCTACTTTAAATGGACCTTTCAGCACAAATCAGAAATTCTCTTTATGAACACATCAAAGTTTTTTCAACTAGTATAGAATAAAAGGCTTCAAAATATTTTACTTTTCATCCAAATGATTGTTAAGGTCTGGGATAACAGGCCTAAATATTTTATAATTATATCGCAATGGGTAGCATTTATTGAACACGTACCTAGGCTAGGCCCTCTGTTAAAAGAGAATTTGTCTTATCACATTTCATCCTTACAAAAACTCTGTTTTTATTATCCCCATGTTATATATATAATTTTATTATATATAATTTTATTATCCCCATGTTATAAATGAATTTACTCAACCCCAGAATCATAAAGTTAATAGATGGTGGAGCCAGGACTGAAATTCAGATAATCTTTATTTAAAGCTCATGGTCTTAACAGACGATATACATATTGTCTAATATATATATTAGACGATATATATATATTTATATATATATCTACATATGGAGGGGTTTGTAGGGTTATGTGTACGTGTGCATACTAAACTTAAGAACACATTTCTTAGCATCTATGAAGAAGCGTAAATAATTAAAAGAGAAAGATTTAAAATTGTATTTTTATTGGCATTTAGGTCACTTAAAATGGTATATAAATTATGTCATTCAGAAGAGACAAGTTGATGTATTTATTGAAAATTAACTATCATATGGAAACCTAGGAGATATTGATTAGGATTATTTTAACACAAACTGAATCTAAAAACTTGTTTGCCTTCATTGTTTAGTAACATGGGAAGTATTGCCTCAAATAAATGAAAGAATAAGATGTAGCAGAGAATAATTCTACCTCATAAAATTTTAGGCTCATGTATATGGGGGGAAAAAAGCATGATTTAGAGAGTAAAAGCTATTCTAAGGTACTGCATTAAAAATAACATTATGTCCTACCATAATAGTCTTTACTATTTCAAGTAGTTCTATTTTATACCAAGATCCATCTGATATGATTACTAATCTACCAACAGACATTTTTCCCTATAAAGTGATGCCATAATTTTGGGCCCCAAATCCTGCTGTGCAGGGTAAGAAATGATATCATTTTATAAGAAACATTAGTACTTTCAAAATATAGGAACTTACTAAGCGAGCTTTAAAACAGCAAAACAAAATGATTGAATGCTTTGTGATCTCAAAGAATTAACGTAATAGATTTACATTTTTACATGTAAACTATAATTTGTGGGCCTTATCTCATTATATTCAAAGTCTATGGTTTTGTTTCTTACTATTAATTAGATCATATTTTAACTATAGTAAAGGAAACATAAGGCAGTAAAAATCTAAGATTTCAGAGAAATTGCTATCAAGTTAATATACTTATAATTCCATTCATTACATTTATGGACAAACTAAGTGAGAGACAGCATGAACATGAGTCACTCCTAAGGGCTGTGCAGCCAAAACTACAGGTTGGGAACTCTAGAGGAAGTCATGTCAAAGCTCTGTGCCTTGCTTTCCCTACTAAGAGGTATAGTAAGAGTCACCATTGTATGGGGCATAAGTTAGATAATATATAATTTGTTTAGACAGAGCTTAAAGTATGTACTTTATGATCTATTACTATCTTTTTTTTACCAGCAGTGTAATCATAAAAATCTGTCTTTTCACTTACCTGCTTGAATTCTATATTTACTTTTGCCCCTAGAAACCATACAACACAAATGTGGTTGTTTCACTGGGTCTTAACACATTGTGAAGATAAAACATCAGGAAGCTTTAAAAATGTTTGTTGCATTTTTGATGAAAGTCTTTGATTATTTGCTCAGTCATGCCTACATTAATACATTTATTCAGTGACTACCTTTTGAGTGCCTGTCACTGAGGACTAGGGATTTGAAGAATCAGCATGGTCTCTACTCTCAGGGAATTTAACAGCCATGATAGAGAAAAACATTAGACAGCGATCACACATGCTAAAAACTGGGACGCCTACTACAAAAGGATAAGGGAAGAGTGAGGCATTTTTAACAAAGAAACCCAACTGAGATTGGAGAGAAGAATTTTGTGAGGAAGTGACATCTAAGATGCGACCTAAAGGATAAGTGATAATTTGTCCAATAAATTAGTTTCAAGAGGCAAGACCTGAATGCTCAGGAGTTCCGCGGCAGGAAAGGAAAAGGATGCCGTGTGGTGGGACATGCTGAGCAGACATAAGGCAGGGATGAATTTGACTGGAGTTTGGACAGGGTCAGGTCTTGGAGACCTCACAGTTTGAAAAACTTAAGATTTTCTCCTATTCGTGTTAGGAAGCTGTTGAAGGGTTTGAAGCTGGAAAGAAATGGGACAGAGTTTGCATTTTGGAAGAAGTCTGGTCACCTTGTGGAGAATGGATCACAAGGTCAGAGTGGGATCCAACAGGAGCCCATGATAGTTGCTGGGTAGAAGATGACAAAGTCTTGGATGCTTAGCATAAGGTGCTGGCCCTGTTGTTGGAGAAGGAGACAGAAAACAGACAAAGTTTGGGGGCATAATTAACAGAATTTGTTAGTGGAATAAACATATGGCAGACTTTTGTATAGAACCCATTACATGTGTTTCTTTCCCAAATATTTTCTATATTTATTTCCCTCTTTTCTTTCAAATGCAGGTTGCCATTGCATTGTCTTGACTTTCTATGCCATCAATAATGATTCTTAAAATCTTTGCTTCCTTCAAGAGATTTTTAAAAATTCTTCCTTGTCCATAAAATCTGCTCTCGATTGGAAAGAACTCAGTCTAGCATGTCCTGCTTATCACGGCATCTCCAGGTGAGCATAATGATCTCGCGTGGCATAAATGTCACCTGTGTAGGAGGCTACTTCCTCCTGCTGCCATCTTTCAAAAGCATCTTCAATAGCCATAGCTATACCTCGGTCACATTACAGAGCAATTCACATTGCTTTGTATTCAACGAATGTCTCAGCAATTGATTTTTGTTGGAAGGTAAGAATAAGAACTTCTGTGACAGAAATCCAGAATCTGTATTTTGGAGGATGTTATGGATTTTTAAAATAGCAGCATTAAAACTAGTGCCTAGCCCAGGGATTAGTGTGTATGTTGTGACTGGTGCTCTCTCTGACTCACTTTTTTTTTTAATTAACATATAATGTATTATTTGTTTCAGTGGTGCAAGTCCATGAATCATCAGTCTTACACAATTCACAGCACTCATCATAGCATGTCCTCTCCCCAATGTCTATCACCCAGCCATCCCATCCCTCTCACTCCCCTCGCCTCCAGCAACCCTCAGTTTGTTTCCTGACTCACTTTTCACAAGTCCATCAGCCAGAGACACTTAAAAAGTCTCTTATAAATACGCCTGAGTTCAGTACTTAATCATGCCCCCCCAACCGTGTTGTTTAATTCTCTCACCTATGTTAACTCTGTTACTGCCAATGTGACTAATTTTTTAAAGAACAAAAACCATATTTTTCTTTGCATCTCACGAGGTGTCTGTCTAAAATCCTAATGGTGTTTCCACTGTTTTTCAGAGCCACACTGTGTTCCCACAGCTTAGGGCATTTTTTTGGACCCACCTTACTTCTTTGGGGTCCCCCACCGTGGCTCAGTTGTAAGTGTATACCATCCCCCATCCTATAGCCTCTGGGTTTTTTCCTTCTCTGTCCATATTCCTTGAATCAACAATTATCTGCTTAGTTGTTACTTCTACACCAATTTCTTTTGGAGCCATTCAAGGGTTAATTTTAATCTCACAACCTTGCCATATACCCTGGAAGGTGAGTACATCTGCCTTTGGCTGTCCTCATGGGGATTTTACATCTTAACTATCTGATGTGTGATACAGTTCTCAGCATATGCATGTAATTTTATGGCTCAGTGATCTAGAAAGAAAGATAATGGAGAAATATCAAATAGTCAATTGATGTAAAATTCACATTTTCACCTAGGTTAATGTTTATGGCAAAAAATGCTGGTTGCTTCGCATAGCCATTCTGTCCTTCTTTAGTAATAGAGCTGCTGATTTGGCATTGGGCACTTGACCACCCGGATGTAGACTAGACTTGCCAGCTGCTCTTTCAAACGCATGGAGACATGCAAAACAATACTGGCAAAGGCATGTGCAGGAAAAGTGCTACAGTCTGAATGTGTGTGTCCCCCTAGAATTCACAGGTTGAAGCCATAACATGTAAAGATGATAGTTTTAGGAGATGGAGGCCTTTGGGAGGTACTGGGTCATGAAAGTGGAACCTTCATGAATGAGATTAGTGATTTTATAAAAGAGACCCTCGTAGAGATCCCTTGCTCTTCTACTATGTGAAGACATGGGGAGGAGATGTTTACTGCAAGGCAGAAGGAAAGCCCTCACCAGAACTTGACCAGGCTGGCAGCTTGATCTTGGACTTCCCAGCTTCCAGTACTGTGAGAAGTAAGGTTCTGTTGTTTATAAACTACCCAGTCTGTGGGAGTTCCTTAAAGCCACTTCAACAGACAGAAAGTGACATGTTTAACTTCTGGGTCATGACCTTAAAGCACAGGAACGTGACCACTTCTTCAATTGCTGGAAAAGTGAACATGGTAAGATCTGGGCTAGTCATTATAGAGCACAAAATAGAAGCCGTGTCTTATGGCTGACGGCGTACAAAGATAGAAGTGTATTGGATACTCAACACTGGAGAACAACGACTGCAGTCCTAGATTACTTCTTTTGTAATATCTGATTGATCCACTCTTGCTTTGTTTTGGATAGAGCAGCCAAACTTAAAATCCAAACGCAGTGTTGCTTCCAATGATTACTGAAGAAGCACCTACTTTTTGTTACATACTTTATAATGTCTCATTTGTCCCCCACAGTAATCCACAAAGATTGATAAATGATGATCCCGTTTTACATGTGATTATTCCAAACACATACCTAGTAGTGGGAAAGTTTAGGTTTGAACCCATCCCTTGTCTCCAGCTTGCATTATTAATAAACACACATTCTAAGGAATACATGGTTACAATTCTTTCTGAAATTCTTTCTAAAATTAAATTCACATATGAATAAAAAAACATATCCATGCTTCTTCATGTAATACTCAGCCCTATTATATAACATATGATATACGACATATATATCATAAGTCTATTAATGTCCTCAAACTTTATGGAAGAGTTTTCTTTCAACAAGTTAATTCAAGGTACTTACATAGCACCTCTATGATACAAAAATGGGTTAGGTACATTTTATTAGTTTGTTATTGGAACTTAGCTTGTACCCTAAGCTACAATGTAGTGTTTTCTAATCCCTACAACACAGTGGCTCAGACAGGCTAATAGTTGTTTCCCTCCCTGATAGCAGTATAGAAGTAGACAACTGGTCCATCATGGAAAGGCGGTTTTCCTCCACAAGGCCATTCATGGATCTAGGTACTGTACTTTCTTCCTTGTTCCTCCACCATCATTTCAGGTAGCTGCTGGCAAAGCTTATTCCATAAAATACCAGAGAATATATATATTTTAGAGATTAAGGGCTGTATAGTCTCTGCCGCAACTATGTGACTCTGCCATTGTGGTGCAAGAGCGTCCAT
Source organism: Nasua narica (assembly GCA_028533885.1). Lineage (NCBI taxonomy): Eukaryota > Metazoa > Chordata > Mammalia > Carnivora > Procyonidae > Nasua > Nasua narica. The sequence continues at coordinate 36,024,317 of CM052799.1, read as the reverse complement.
AAACAAAGAGGAAATAAATGGTTGTGCCTGTGCTCTAATAAAACTTTATTAACAAAAACAGGTGGCAGACTGGATTTGGCTCATGGGCCGTAGTTTGCCAGCCCCTGTTCTAAAATATTGTTCTGTCCCATATGGTTGATGCTGGGTCCCACCACATCCGTGTTCTAGCCCATTAAAAGGGGGAAGGAGAAAATGGAGGGTGAGCGACTTTCTTTAAAGGATATGAAGGTTGTTGCAATATCTTATCCTCACAATCCCTTGGTAAGAAGCGAATTGCACTTGACTTAAGGGTAGATTTAGAAATGTACTCTCTTAGCTAGAGAGCTTGGGTCTTTTTAAAATGTGAGGGGGTGAAGGTTTAATCATGAAAGGAAATAAAAGAGAAAACTAGTCTTCTCTGCCACTGTGTAGATTTGTCCTTGAGTACCTCACAACTTAAAAAGAGATATAGTTAAATAACCAAATATTTATACATCTTGCCTCATTTTTTTGAGAATTTCTAAAAGTAGAGTCACTTGCTCAAAATAGTTCAATTTGATTCTACACCAAGACTAACTAACCCATAGTTAGATATATTGAAGTCGCCTTTAAAAGTTGAAGTTTATAAAAGTAAGAAATTCAATCCCCAAGCTCTTTAAACTGAGATCTAGCTATAGCAAAACCTAAGAAAAGAAAAACCGTAGGCATCATTTTATTTAATAGTCTGCAATGATAAAAATCAGGAAATAATATATCCCACACAATGACTTTTAATCCCAATAGGAAACAACTCATTGTTTCTCTTTTGCACTTTGTGATTCCAATTTTGAAACATATGTCTGGCTCTAAATATAATGCTAACAGTATTTTTTAAATTTTGATAGGGCAAAAAAGGAAATATCCCTTTAGAGAATAGAGTTTTTTTTTCTTTAATGATCTTACACCAGTTTCTTACCTGGAACATATGAGTATTCTAGCCTATATCTAAGTATTAAAAATTCTGTTCACTCACTATCGTTTGAGACACTTGTCACTCTATCTTATAAGCAAAAAATTCTTCAAACAGTAAAGAAGGACATTATATATTCAAGGGACCCAAACCCCCCAGGAGAAACTTGACAAAGTGATACCTTAATGAAAATGTTTGAGTTTTTCTCACTCTTTTTTTTTTTAAAGATTCTATTTATTTATTTATTTATTTATTTGAGAAAGAGAGAGATCACAAGTAGGTTGGGGTGGGGGCAGGGGGGGGGCGCTGGGGAGAAGCAGGCTCACCACTGAGCAGAGAGCCCTATGCGGGGCTCGATCCCAGGACCTTGAGATCATGACCTGAGTTGAAGGCAGAGGCTTTAACCCACTGAGCCACCCGGGTGCCCCAGTTTTTCTCACTCTTACGAATACAAGGATTTTCTCTCTTTTTTAAAAAAGAGTATAATTGACATACAAAATTACATTAGTTTCAGGTGTATAACATAGTGATTTATCATTTATATACATTGCAAAATGATCATTGTAATGTCTGGCTACCATTTGTCACTATACAAAGTTAATACAATATTATTGCCTATATTCCCTGTCCTGTACTTTACATCCTCATGACTTACTGATTTTCTAGCTGGAAGTTTGATCCTTTCCATTCATTTCACTATCCTTAACCCCACTCGCCTCTGTTCACTGTACCTAGGAGGTTTTGTTTTATTTTATTTATTGGTTTGTTTTGTATTTTAGAATCTACACGTAAGTGAGATCATAGGGTATTTGTCTTTATCTGTCTGATTGATTTCACTTAGTATGATACCTTGAATGTCCATCCATGTTGCTACAAATGGCAAGATTTAATTCATTTTTAATGACTAAGTAATATGCCATTGCGTGTGTGTGTGTGTGTGTGTGTGTGTGTGTGTTGTAGATACAGATATATAGGTCCCACATCTTCTTTATCAATGCATCCATTGATGGATATCTATGCTGTGCCCCTATTTTGGTTATTGTAAATAATGCCGCAATGAACATAGGGGTGCAGATACTTTTCTGAGTTAGTTTTTCAGAAGTGTAATTGCTTTACGTATGGTGTTTTTATTATTAATTTTTTGAAGACCGTCCATACTGTTTTCCATAGTAGCTGCACCAGTTTACATCCCTTCCCCACCAGTGGTGCACAGAGGTCCCTATTTTCTCTCCATCCTTGCCAGCACTTGTTATCTCTCTCTTTTTTTTTTTTTGATAATGGTCATGTTGACAGGTCTGACATCTGATATCAATTAGATACCAAGTGATATCTAATTGTGGTTTTGATTTGCATTTCCCTGATGATTAGTAATGTTGCGTTGAGTCACTCTCAGAACCATAGCAAAGTGTGTTGATGGCATATATATAATCACTGGGTTTTACAGACATGGGGTTTTTTTTGTTGTTACATTGCTAGTCTAGATTTAAATTGAACTTGTCATGGTGGAGTGCATGTGTCCTGGTTCTGAATCTCTCCTGTTCTTGTTACTATAGTGACCAGCAGAAATCAGCAGGGAAGTGGAAAAGAGGAATCTTCATTTAAATAAGCAGGTTCATCCAGTACCGCTTTTAGCGACAGCCCTCTTTACTTTACCTTCGAAGGTTTATGTAGCAAGGAGGGTTCTCGTATTTTGCAGTTTGGGATTTTAGTCTCATAGCTTTTAAAAGATAGGCTTATTGTTAATTGCAAAGAAATAATTGTAACAATTCCAGAATTTAAGTTTCAAAAGAAACAAAATATTTTTATTCTAGATTATAGCTTTAGCATTATTTTGATAAAAAGTATTGTATGAACTTCAATATTTTCGTTTTTTATTTAAAGCAGTGATTTTCAACCAGAAAAATTTTATACTTGGGGGCATTTGACAATGTTTAAGCCTTTTTTTGTTGTCCCCAAAATGTGGGCTGCTACTGGCATCTAAGTGGTGTTTAGAAACTAGGGATACTCCTAAACATACTCTGCAATGCATAACACAGTCCTTCACAACAGCGAATTATCTGGTTCAAGATGTTAATAGTGCTGAGGTTGTGAGATCCCACTTTATTTATTTATTTTTATTGTGTTATTTTAGTCCCCATATGGTACATCATTAGTTTTTGATGTAATGTTCCATGATTCATTGTTTGCATATAACACCTAGTGCCCCATGAGATCCTACTTTAAAGCATCTCTGGTTCATTTTTTTAAAATGATACTACACTGTGAATTTCCTAGGTTGACAAGTTGACAAGTCTGAATAACGGCTGATATTCTAATTCTTGGTGTGGGGTAAGCAGAAGAAAGACAAAATACTTATACATCTATCTACTGTATTGCTCTGTACATCCATAAATCATTGGAAGAAATAGTTTCCACATAAATGTCTTTGAGGGTTTCTGAACTGTTTCTTTCATCAATCCTATTTATATAACTCAGTCCTAGAAGACTTTTTGCTTTTTTACTTATCTTTTAAAAAATGCAATAAAGTCTGAGAATTAGATACGCATTCCATTTCAGTTATGTGACTGCTATCTTAAAATCCATTCTGAATTTCTGGGAGCAAGTGTATATGTTAATAAAGAGAAGGTATCTGTTGAGTCTTAGTAACCCACCCTGAAGTCCTGGTCTACCTCCTCCTGAATGTATTTCATTTTGGAAAATAAAATCTTGATCCAAACAGAGCTGATGTTCTTTGTTAGGATACTTAAAGACCCTGAGTGTAACAACAATACATGGATAAAGGAGTAGTGCATGTAACGTATTAGCACTTGGCCATCCTCAAAAAAGATAGATTTCACCGTGGAGCAACAAACTCAACCAAAGAAAGAAAACACTTACTGAGTAAGGATTCCCATAGTGTACTTGCTTGTCCCACCCTCTCTTGTATTCTGGATTTCCTGTTAAGGGCTGTAGTGCTTTGGGATTCATGGTTAGAAACAGCAAACACTTTTTCTTTCCTAAATTGGAGTTGATTCGACATGTGTGTGTTAAAAGCTGATGCCACTTGATATAAACAATGGTGAATAATTTGATAGTTCTCTAAGCCTATTTCTCCTGGACTTCTCAAAAATAATTGTTATATTATGCATCTCTTTTAAAGGCAAATCATGTGGGAGCCTTTCACAGTGTTTTGTTTGCCTCTCCAGCATCCCCAATCCCTTTTCTGACATCAGTACTTTGACTATCATTTACTGAGCCACCACCCTCTCTTCTTAATTTATGTAGTTTAAGCTGAGTTAGCCCTGTCTCCAGCTCTACAGGTTGAGCACAGAACATAGACACTTCCAAGAAGCATCTCCCTCACCAAGTAATCAGATTTGGTGATGGGCAACTGAAACAATGCAAGACAAGGATATATATATACCGTGCGTTTATTAGACATTATGGCCCATTATTCAGTGAAAAGTAAAAAATAAGGCAGCACAGAGAAAAAGTGTAGCCTAGAGATAGAGAAAGACCAACTCTGGTGTAATCAACATCTGGATCCAGCAGTGCCTGAAGACAGAATCCCTTAATATTTTAATTACATGCACCAATAAATACATCTTCTTTTCAAGTCACTTTGATTTTATTTTCTGCTGCTCATAAACAGAAGTGCTAAAAATGTAAGAAAAGAATTGAAATGTGAAATAGCTGGAAATCAGAAGGTATTTGTGTCTTAGAAAGTGAAGCACTTATTCCTTTTATCTTCCCTTTAATATGTCAACTTAATTTTAAAGAGTTTTTTCAACCAATTTAGCCAATTTGTTTCTTATCTGACACTCTTTTTTTTCTGCTAATGGATGTATTACAATTTGGAAGATTGACTCTGCTTCTATGGAGAGTTGATTTACTTTGTTCTTAATATCACAAAATAGCCTTCCAATGAATAAAAGAAAATTTCCTTTCAATGTTATCCATTGTGTAGTGAAAATGATTGACTCACTAAATACAGCCATGAGACCAGTCAATCTTGTTGATTCAACAAAAGTATCACCTGCTATTGAGAAACCCTTTCAGCTCCTGAAGCTAACTTGAAAAACATTTGTGATAATCATGCCTGGAAATATTGAACATACTTAACATTCTTTATCTCCTTTATTGAGTAATGATTTGAGAAATAAGAAAGAGGAAATCATTCAATTGAAAAAACACCCTTGAACTATAAACAGTATTTAAAAACAAAGAATCTTTAACATTTTTAAGTAGAGAAACTCAGCATTCTTTCTGGATTTCTCTGACCATTTGTCAGTTATAGATCTAATGCAAATTAAAACTAATGTCATCAGAATTTTAGAAATCTAGTATCATTACAATTTAGAAATTAAAGTTAGAATTTTATATGATAGGATTTATTGCTTTCTTAATCTCTAACTTACTGAGAAAACCTGAGTGGCGATCAGTACTACAAAGTTTGAAATACATTCCCATTTGAATGCACATACTACCATTTTTAAGACAATGATCCTCAAACTTGTCTGCATTTTGTAATCATTCAAGGATTTAAAAAAAATTCTGATAATTGAAGTATATGATTTTTTTTAAAGATTTTATTTATTTATTTGACAGAGAGAGAGAGAGATCACAAGTAGGCAGAGAGGCAGGCAAAGAGGGAGGAGAAAACGGGCTCCCCACTGAGCAGAGAGCCCGATGTGGGGCTAGATCCCAGAACCCTGAGATCATGACCTGAGCTGAAGGCAGAGGCTTTAACCCACTGAGCCACCCAGTCGCCCTGAAGTATATGATTTTAAGCCGCCTGCACTAAGGTTGTTTTAAAACCTCTCTAGGTGATTCTTATGTGCAAAGTTTAAGAATAATTGCTCTGAGACACTACTTCCGTAATTTTAATGTTCATAAAAACCACTTGGGGATGTTGTTAAAATCATATTCTGATTTGTTAGACCTGGGGTATGGTCCAAAGTTCTGCGCTTCAAACTTTTCAGGTGATGCTGATGGTACTGGAGTGATTTCATACTTTGGTAGCAGAGCTCTAAGGCACTGGCTGCATTTTGGAGTCATTGTGAATAATGGATTTTTCTAAAGTCACTGCTTATCTTGATAAAGCCTGGAAACCTCTGATAATATAGATGTTGGTGGTAATCCGGTTCCATCCATGGAGGACATTCTGTTACAATGAAGACTTGTTGGAAGTTGTTATTCCTGCTGATGGTCCTACCTTTGCAAAGAATAAGGGAAAGAACTTGGTACTATGGAGTTCCTCTGGTTTTCACAGCCCCTAACTCTACTCAGATGGGTAAGCCTTGGGCAAAATGGCAAAGCCTGACTCTCTTATCTCCACTCACTCAGAACTTCACCTTTCCTTCTTCTGGTCAACTGGCCCAACCACCCTTCTCCCTGTACCAGTCTTGTGACTTCTGGAACCTTTGCTTTAACTAGTGACAAATACAGTTGAATAAATAGGTCTCCAGATCTTATTCCTTCCAGTTATACTATAGCACCAGCCTCCTAATCAAACCCTGGCTGGCAGGCCTGTTTGTGGCTAAGTCAGGAACGTATGTTCCACCATTGGAAAGTGGAAATGAAATCTCCTTTAGTTCACCTTCAGTTCATTGTTTTGCTCTTTCAACATGTCACATGATCTTACCCTTTTCTGAAATAAGGTGTGAGTGCCAACACATGGTAAAGTACTTACTTCAAGAAAGACCCCAATCCCTAAGTCTCAAAAAAATAATTTCAAGTCTAATCTAGTGTATTTTAAGAATAGTCAGCATAAAAATAACAATATGGAGAAAATTTTGGGTTTTTAGCAGCAAAATTATTTTGATGGGAGAACCTGGTGTTCTTGGGGGAACATTTTGATAAATTATGGTAAGGAGTGGAGCCTTTCAAAGGCATGCTTGAGAAAAAATAGAAGTTCACCCTGGAGTTAATTAGAGACCATTGTTTTGTCAAGTGAGGTATAGAAATGGCAAACAAGAGCTGAGAAGAGTAGGAAAGAGTCTTGGCAGCTGTCAGGAAGAGGGCAGAGAGATAGTGTTACCAGAAGAAAGAATAAATTTTTAGGGCAAGTGGAGATCAGCTAAGGGAATTTTAATATATTTCTTCAATGTGGTATCCAATAGGAATCTTCTTCCTTATCTCCTTATGGCACTTCTGGTAGACTATCCATTTCTGATGAACACGCCGGGATATTTTGGTATCTATTTTACAATTTTAAAATGTAAGTTAGATTATTCCACTCCTACACTCAAAACTGTCTAGAAGCTTTCCATTGCATGTGGAGTAGAAGTTAATGGCTTTACAGTAATCTACAAGCTCCTACATCAGCTCATCTCCTGCTACACCCTGACCTTTCTTTTTCCTCCTTTCCATACCTCATTGTTTTTAGAACACATGACCATGTTTCCTTCCTTGGGATCCTTGCCTTGGCTATTCCTCCCTCTAGAATGATGTGTCCTGAAATGTTTGCACAGCTCATTTCATCCTCAGCTGCAAGCCTTCACTCAGATGCCTTCCCAGCACGTACATTTAAAGTTGAAAGCTCCTTTCCAACCTCCTCACCCATTTGTCGTGCTCTGTTCTTTTCTTCCACAGCACTTCTGTCAGTATGCTACAGAATTTTTTATACATTAGTGTCCTCCTCCACTCTCAAATGTAATCCCCATGAGGATAGGGATTTATGTCTTTTTTCTAATGACAGAAACTCAGCAGTTAGAACATACTTCTTAAAGAAATGAATGTATACAAATGCCCATGAAGACTTCAAAGTTGCCCATAAGAAGTCAGTTCAACCAAAGTATTTGGACACTGTTCATGATAGTGCTTCTAGCCATGGACTGGTAAACTTAAAAGATTGGAAATACATGAATTATTCTCCCATGCCCCCACCCCCACCAGCCCAGCTCTAACCTCTTTCGAGACATGCAGTTTCTCTAAGTCCAGCCTAAAACTGGTACGTGCTTGAAGCAGTGACATTGTCCTTTAGAGCAAATGTGAGGCTCTCCTGGCAGGGGTGTATGCTGTGTTAGTACTTGTATGTCTCCCTCCTGCCCCATAACTCCCACTGACTGCTTTCTAAGTTCCTCTGTGCACTTCCTTATCAGATCCAACTTTAGCAAGAACCCTGATGAGTCAGTTTGATCAGAACACCCTGCAACCCTCAACATCTAATCAGGTTCTTCATTCTCCAACATTCGTCCTCCATCCTCAGACACCACTGATGTCTGCCTAGCTTGTCTACAGCAAGAATCTGGTTAGGTCAGGTTAGCCAGAATCCCTTTACCTCTTAGTGTTTCTTCTTAGCGGTCTTCTACCCACTGACCTCCACACCTGCCCCTAGCTAAAAATTCTCACTTACCTGTGCTGTATTCAGCATTGAGCCCGTCTCTCTCCTTCACTGTAAAAATCCCATTGCAGTGGTTCCTATACCTCCCATGATGGTCCTTACCATCTATACCATGTGTCATTGATTTTTTTTTTTCTTTAGCAGTTTTACTGTCTCTCTTTCAGTAGTTTTATATCCATAGTTCTTCTTCCATTCAGGACCTTTGCTTAGAGTCAAAAACAACAGAGGTTCAATCCAGACTTCGCTATTATACAGCTCTGTGGTGTTGGACATATTATTTATATACTCTAAGACTCAGTTTTCATGTCTGTGAGATGGGCATATTATTTCTTGCATGTAAGATGGAAATGATGATTTTGATCAATTGGACAACGTTGACCTCATGGTGAATGGTAAGCGAGAATTTGCATAAGTGGTTCTTATGCAAAGTGGTAAGTTCGTGTTTCTGCCCCCTTCTCCTCTCTTTCCTCCTTTTATTAGCTCCTGCTGAATCACAGAATCATGAAATCTTTAGTTTGAAAAGGACATTAGGGCCATTTGGTGCAGCTATTCATCTGTAAATCCATTCTTTATCATCTTTGCAAGCGTTCATCATACCTTCTATTGAAGCTTTTATTTCCTGTCAAAGCAGCTTGTAATCTATTTGGTGTAGATATTACTAGTGTTTCTCATATATTGAGATTGAATTGCTCACCCTAAAACTTCCATTCTCAATTGTAACGTCTAATACTGGATATTCTATTGAAAAATCTAAACGAATTTTTACTGCATGATAGCTTTTCAGAGAGTTGAAAATAGTTATCCTGTCTTTCTGTGTTTTTAATCATCCCGACTAATTTCCCAGAATGATATTCATTACTCAAAAAATGATATTTTGATTTCTCTCCAACCCAATCATTTCTTTTAGAAACTCTTGTCTCACAAGGCAGTAGAGCAAAGTTTTTAAAGATGCAGCCAGTGTTTCAGTCTGAGCTCTGTCATTTATTAGCTACAAACCTGGGATAAACTTCTCTAAATGTCCCTGTCTTCATATGTAAAATGAATAATATTAATGAAAAGCATTCCATCTGGGTGGTTGGGGGAATAAAACAGATGTGTTCAACATACTTATCACTTCGCACGTGGGATATGTTCTGGAAGTGGGAGGGATCGCTGGAAAGCCTTTCCGGCCTGGTGCAGCCCAGGCAGTGCAAAACTACAGCAGCTTTCCCACATTGTTCTGGAAACTTCAGTTTTGCTTGTGTGGTCTTAGATAGAAGAAGCTTTTGTTGGCACCTCCGTCAGGCAACTCACATTCATTCTGTTAGACTCAATCGGTGAAGCAGTACAGATGCGAAGAAAATGAATAGTAAATCCTACAAGAAGTTTAAAAGGATTAGAATATAAAAACTTATTCTATAACCAGGAAGAATACATCTTAAGAAATTAGTGAGATGGTAGGATTTCATTCATTCATTCATTCATTCATTCATTCATCTCGACAAATATTTGTTTAGCCCCACCTGTATTCCAGGCACTGTGCTAGGAGTGTAGCTTTACATGCATTCTCCATAGTGGTAAGTACAGAAAAGAACTAAATTTAGTTTTATTTAAATTTAGTTGTTTCCATAAATATAGACTACAGAATAAAATATTGTATGCTTTTATTTGTTCTAATTTGGATTATGGAATTTGAAAGCATCCAAAATGAAAATACTAATACAGTCCGACTGTATTCTAAAAAGTAAAGTAACATGGGTCTAAAATTTTAAAAATTCCTGAGAATTGTAGAATGTCCATGTCTAGTGACTGGTTGACTGTGCCCAGGATGTTTCCAGGTGGGAGCACCGCTTAAGCTGGAAGGCACAAGCCCCAGCCAGCATTTGTCAGAATGTGACTTGGATTATATAAGTTTTGAACTCTGCAAGGACTTTAAAAGGTATCTTTGAAAAAAAAAAAGGAAAAAAAAAGTGACTTTTGCAATATGTGATTATCAATCCTATTATCATCCAAAAGGTTCTTAAAATAAGGGACTTATGAAAGCAACAAAATATCCTACAAAGTATCAGTAAGGCATCAAAGATGATAAAGGATGAAGACTTTCAATCATGAGCAATTGATGGCAAAGCAATATAGCAATAATGTCAACCTTGTGACAGCAAGGAGTTGCCAACATACTTTAGAATGGTTATAGCTGTGAGCTTGATAATGTTTTACAGGCATTCTATAGACAAAGGAAAATAAATCCATACAAAGATGCTTTCCATTGAACTGATCTGGAATAACAAAAGGATGTTTAGGTATTTATCTCTATTATCTGAATACTGACTGAGCAACTCAGGGAATGCTTTTCTCTTTCATTTGAACTGAATACTTTGACAGTAAACTTGTGGAAAAGAATCAAAGCATATGCACATGGAGAAACATATGATTAAAATATAAAATAAGCACACATAATTCTTTTTTTTTTAAAGCACACATAATTCTTAAAAGAACTTTGACATGGGGATGGATGATTTCCATCCATGGGGATACTAACTGTTGTTTTCTGAAGGAGGAAAACTACTGAGATCTAAACCAGTGAGAGGTTAAAAAAAGGGAAAGCAGGGGCACCTCGGTGGCCCAGTTGGTAAAGCATCTGCCTTTGGCTCAGGTCATGATCCCAGGGTCCTGGGATTGAGACCCACCTCCAACTCAGTGGGGAGCCTGCTTGTCCCTCTCCCTCTGGCCCTCCTCCCAGCTCTTGTTCTCTCTCTTTCTATGACTTACTCAAATAAATAAATAAAATCTTAAAATATAGGGGTTGGGGGAATCATTCCAAATGAGAAATTTGATTTTTAGAGGGGAAATTTTATGTACTCTTTGATAGAAGTCCTGGGTCTTGCTTTCTCTGCCCCAAGCATAACAAGTTGGCAGTATATCAAAATTATATGTTTAGATTTTGTGATGTGCCAGGTAAAGACACTCAGTAGGCATGATGTAGAAAACATGAAATCCCCGTAACTCCACATAGGGTGAGAGGAGGGTAGAGAAGTTTTTTGGCTTGTTTTTATTTTAACTTATTATTAAAATAGAATGGAGACAATACAGAATTATGGCTAAGTTTATTTTTAAGCATATAAGGTTTGGTTAGAGCTTCCCCCAGTATCATAGGGTACATAGCATGTTTTACTGATAAAAGCATGGACTAAGGAACCAAATTCCTTGAGAGAGTTTCCCAGCCATAAAACTGGGATAAAGAATAGTACCTACCTTTCATGATTATTGTAAAGTTATGTTAATACATGTATGGAGCTTAGAACAATGCCTAACATAGTATATACTCAGTAAATATTACCTATTATTATTACATCCAAAAATGAAATAGAATCAATCAGCTCACAATCCCTAAGAACCCTACATTGCCTTCCAGTTTCTTTTTGAAAGCTAAAAAAGTAATAAAATGTGCAACAGAACAGAATCAATTTCAAATAATCAGAAGAAGCCACTTTTCAGGATGAAGATGGCAAAATGCACATGATAGCTCTTTCCTACCCACTTCCTCTGCACTGTCCCAAGTTCTCAGTGAAATGACTAAAAGAACAGAGAAAGAGCAATAGAAAGTAAGTAAAGGGGTTTAGCCCATTCCCCAATTGTTACAGAATGTATGAAATCTAAAACATCGAAGAAGGGGCCGATCCATCCTGAGTAAAAATGTGTGTCCTATATCCAGATAGAAGAATATAAAAGTGCAGTACTGCAGAAACACTCTAAATAAGAGGAGTAGGAACTGGTGTAGATGTGGTCCATAAAAGAATTGCTGGAATCAGCTACTGGGTACCACCCAGTGCGGAACTATTACTTCAGTACGTAACAGAAATGGAGCTCAGCCTGAATCATGGGCAATGAAGACCAACATCCTAGCAACAACAGCCATGGGACTTTTGGTGAAATTTGCTAAAACAACATGGAAAACACCTCTCTTGGGTTCAGGGAAAGAGCTTGACAATGTTGCTGTCTTTATTCTTTTTTTTTTTTTAAATTTATTTATTTATTTGCAGAGAGAGAGAGAAAGAACAAGCCAGGGGTGGGGGATGGGTGGCAGGCAGAGGGAGAAGCAGACTTCCCTGCTGAACAAGGACCCTCATATGGGACTCGATCCCAGGACCCTGAGATCATGCTCTCAGCCAAAGGCAGATGCTTTACGACTGAGCTACCCAGGCATCCCATGCTATCTTTATCCTTTTCAGTAAATGGTAAATATTTCCCATGATGTTTCTCACTGGACTTGTCTTTTTTTTTTTCTCTTCTCTCCAGTAGGAGTTACTTTTCCTCACCTTTCAGAGCTCAGCATTCCTCTGAAACCTCTTCCTTTCCCAGGCCACCTCTCCTTGTAGTCCTCAAGGGACAGTGTTTGATAAACGATCTCTTCTGGGAATGTTTGAATCTGATGATGGAAGCCTAGAAAAGGCAATGTTTTAGCTAACTGAATGAGAATTGTGGAATGTGATAGCATCCACCCTAGTTTCAGGATGCAGGAGATACTATGGAGACCCAAAGACTCTAGCTCTGGATTCATGAGAATTTTGGATAGATAGGCAAGTACTGTGTTTTTCCCTCCCTCTTAATTTTCTTTCTTTTCTGCTCCCATCTACCTAAGGAATGGTTGTTTTTATTTTTGTTTTCTGAGTGGAAGATCATTTCCAGTAATGGCCTTCCCCATTGGTCTTTCTAACTCAGACTGGGGTTCAGAAATACATTACATAGCCCCTTAAGAACGAGATTGTGCTGATGTTATTGTTAAATGTTATTTTTGTTTGTTTCAGCAACTGCTAGTAGGTCTTTGGCTTTGATCTTTATTGAAATATTCACAATGCTATTCAAGTTTGATTGGGTTGGGGGCTGATGAAAATGTATGACAGGTAGTAGAGGGCTTAACTTGCCTGGATTAGCCTATAAACCAAAATTGATATTCTAGCCATGAAAATTTATTTTTTTTATTGATAGCTGGAATGGGGTTCCAGACATGCTACCACAATATGGGATATTGAATCCCCCAAAAGGACAGACTGAATATCTTAATATTCCACTTAATATTGTAAGTGGAAGGAGTTCAAGAAAATGGCAGAAATAGGAAGCTTGCTCATATCACCTCCTACCCTCATGCCCTTTCACTCTGAAACAAGTCATAAAACTCTCCTGTGAAGGTTAACTTCCCTGAACCATGAAGAAAGAAGTTATTCCTATCACTGGAGCCTGGAAATTTGGGGCTGAGAAATATGTACAAACAAACCTTATTAAATAGACACTTACTTATCTAGTTCTTCATCATTTATTACCCTTAGGCTAAACCCCTTTGTCCTGCCAATTATTTACAATTTTTTGTTTTGGTCTAAAAACTATAAAAGCTTCCAGCTCTGGCCACTTCTTCAGGTTTTTCTCTTATGAAGGCTCCCATATACATGTAAAAATTCAATAAAATGTGTATGTGTTTCTCCTGTTCATCTGTCTTTGTCAGTCTAATTTTCAGACCTGGCAAGGAACCTTAAGAGAATCCTGGGAAAGTTTTCCCTCCCCTACAACTGAAAATCATGCGCATGATTTTGAATGAATGAAATTGCAATCCCCCAACGTTTTTCTTAAAATGTTTGAGTAGGAAAATCTTAGTTTAAAAACAAGGCCCCAGTACAAATCCACACAGATAGACAGTCACAGAATTTATTAATAATTTGAAGTTATTTAAACCTGATATGATAGCTTTTTGCTCTAACATTCAGAATAACAATAAAATGTACCAAGTGAAAGCGATGATTTTTCTTCTCTCACTCTCCTTTTAACTAGTCATCCTGGTTTTAAAACATGAGATACAAGTCATCAATTTTAGTGTGACTTAGCAATTTATTTACACAGTTTTACTGCTTTGGACATAACACAGCTGAGTTTCAGGCTTGATGAAATATTGTTATCCACATAATTCATTTTCTGCTGTTTCAACAAGGTGTTTGGATTTGTGGGAGCTCCCATTTGAGGTTGAAATTGAATTGAAAATTCATGTGAAAGCTCTACAGATGAGGCAAGTCTGAATATCAGGGAAGTGTCAATTAAATTTACTCTCTAGTCTCTGGCATAAAAACCTGTTCCAAAGGCCTTGAAAATAGTTCTCATTATCATATCGACTGGAGTCAAGAAATATAACTCAAATCTAAGCTGAGCATAAGTTTATTCCTAGATATTTGTAATAAATTCTCAATATATTTCTCTATATATTTCACATAGAGTTTAGTGTAAGTTATTAAGGTTGATCATAATGATTTATTGGATTTTTATGGGCAATCCTCACTTATTAAAGATATTATTGATTGAGGTGAAATTAACAGTTCCCTATTAATTCATAATTCATCTTTTAGTGGTAGTCATAAAACAAAGGCTGCATCAGTTAAAAATTAATTTAAAAACAGATATAGAGGTGGAAATAAAACAACAATAACTGTTGTCTCATGGGGTACCAAGTAACTTAACAGTAGAGAAAAATTTGAATAGAAAAAACATTCTTCTTCTTCCAGTTCTCTTTTAACTTAGAGAAATGAAAGGCAATTTTCTAGAGTCCGAAGGAAAAAAAAATGCTCTCACCGTCTGCAAAAGCCCAATATCAAGTACTTTAGAAGATCTTTAGAGTTTAGATAGTATCCCAACATAACAAATAATTTTTTTTTTTTTGGAAAATGCTACTGAATGAAATTTCCTCCAAAAGAAATTTTTAGAGCTCTCCTTTGGAGAATTTTTCTATAGATTGCAGCTCTGAGTACAGAATGCCACATTCTTATATCTTTAGGAATGGGAGGAGAGTGGCTGAAGATGATAGGGTTTTTTTTTTCCCCTGCTTCTGCTAAAAAGGTACTGTTGATCAAAGGCTGTGGAATTTATTTTGCTTTGGGGTGAATGCTGGTCATTCTAGTCAATTAATGTATTCAAATTTCTTATATACAGTTCCACCCAACAAAACCAGAAGTCATAAGGATAAGGGATTAAGTTACATTAACAGAAATGATAAAGCCTCTGCTCCTAAGGAACATAGACCCTAAGCCTTGCTTTCCCGATGGAGGGATTTCAGTCCCAAGAGCATTAGAGAGGTGATAATAAAATCACACTGGAGAAACACTGCCCTGGCTTAAAGAATAAGAAAATCACTGTATCGATGCAGTGTGGCATAGTATTGAGAAACAAGGATCCCTGATACTTGGTTGGATTCCGAACTTTATCACTTACTGTGTGATCTTGAACAAGAGCCTTAACCTCCATCAGCTTCGGTTACCTCATCCTTAAAATAGAGATACCGTGTCTACCTCATGTAAAGTGCTTGATACATAGTAAATGTGTTTCTATCATTGTTATTTCTAGCATTATTGATTATTAATATTATGTTCCTTACTAGTGAATGAATGTGAGTTACCAACACAGAAAACCTAGGTTTCATTTCCCACTTTGTTATTTATGAGCTTTGACCTTGGGCAAGTTACTTAACAAAACCTCCATTTACACAAGCTTTAAATAGTGGACCAATCTACGTTTTACAGCTTTTCGTGAGTATAAAGTGACATGATATAGGTAAGGTGCTTGACCCTTAATGAGGCCCCAAAAACTAATCCTGTCCCTTATGACACAGAGTGAAAAAAAAAAAAAGACTCATGAAAGAAAATAAACAATTTAGTGACCTCTGTACATCAAATGCAGTCATGAATTACTTGTATTGAATATTAGCATAGAAAAGTAAAATGGCTAAGAGAGAAAGGTAACTATTGGAAGTATTAGGTAAAAGCAAAATAGGAGTAAAATATCTTTATTTTCCAGTCACAACTGGAAGGTCTTCAAATAAGATAAGGTTGGTTTTTTTTTTTTTTTGAATGTTTACAGATAGATGCCCTTTCCTATACAGCTAACCAAAAAATTCTCCTTCACCTCTGCTTTTATGGCTCTTTCAGTTCATTCTTTTCAGCATTCGCAAGTTGTATGTTCATGCAAATGAGCTCTGTGCCACCATCCAACTAAGTAGTTGAAAACAACAATATCCATCTTCATGAGATCAAGTGTATTAGTCAAATGCAAATAATTTTGCATTCAGGCTGGCTATAGTCCAAAAGCAAGGTTGGTGGGAGTACAACAGCTTCAGACTAGCTGCGTTCAAGAGATCAAAATATACCAGGGCTCTGCCCCTCTTTATTGGTTCCAAAGATAAAGATGGATGATATAAAGTGTTGCTGGTGAGTTTATCAAGATATTTGTATGTATTATAAGAGAAAGAAATCTCAGAAATGTCACGGGGAAACCTTCTCTTCCTATCCAGTTCTGGTAAAAGTTTCCTAGCTATGTCCAGGTAAGCAATGAAGGTTCTTCATCCATTTGTGAACCACTCAGTGTAGTCAGAGGGCCAGAATTACACTGAATTATAGATTAAGGGTGTCTAGTTAAAGACTGATTCTGGAAAGGCTTCTGAGCATGGCTCCCTTTCCCAGATGGCTGCCTTTTGAATAAAGTGTTGGCACTTTGTACAATAATTGAATGTTATTGGAGTTAATGGAAGAGTAGGATATGTTACTTTTAGAGGTGAAATTGTAACCGTTTAAATGCACTTAGAAGCTTTCTTGAAACTTAGTTTCTATCATTGTTACACTTTATTGTGGAGAAAGCAAAGAGTGTTAAAGATGAAAGCATGAGAGCACAAAATAAATGAAAACTTGTTAAGGTCAGTAGACCAGGAAAATAAAGAAGCAGAATTTCCTTGAATGCTAATCTGCAAAAGGATGTTTGCTTTTCTAAGTACAAAACTCATCCACTAAAAAAATCGTGTAGTTCCCTCCCTCATCTCTAGAAGCTTTGGGGCAGAAACAGAGATACCATCCCTCGTTTTCTGAGGGCCTTTTTTGGTTCCTCCAGGGCTCCTCATTTATTGGACACCCAGATTACCACTGATTTTGTTCCCCCTCCTTCCTTCCTCCTTCCTTCCTTCCTTCCTTCCTTCCCTTCTCCACCCTCCCCTCCCCTTTTGACTCTGAGTCTATAGCTCACCCTCTGACATTTATTAGTGTTCAAATGCCTTAGTCTCAGGCAAGCAAGCCTTCTTTCCTCTGACTTGAATGAAGGGTG
This sequence comes from Nasua narica, assembly GCA_028533885.1. NCBI lineage: Eukaryota > Metazoa > Chordata > Mammalia > Carnivora > Procyonidae > Nasua > Nasua narica. Next base: position 36,006,966 of record CM052799.1, on the reverse strand, counting down.
GAAAGATGAACAGAGTCACTGCTAGGAGGCTTGAGCACCTGCTCTTTTTATTTAGAAAGAATTCTTTTAAAAAAAAAAAAAGTGTGGCCATTGGTAATTGAGCTCCAGAACACTCCATTCCTTACTGTCCCCATGTTGTCTGGATCTTCTCTTACGCCCTCCAGGATGATCCAGTGATCTGGTATTTATGAAATTTACGTAATGATTAGGGCACTGCAGCTGGACTCCATTCTGCTTGGTTGGTGCTTGTGCTGTACTAGTTGTTAAACATTCTGATTATCGACAGATAATCAGGTCCAGCGCCTCCTCTCCACTTGAGAGTGCTAGCCTCATAGTGTTAAATCATCTGATTTAGAAGAAACACTGGGAATCTTGGTTTATTTAGGTAGTTGGTTTGTTGCTTAAAGATCTTATTCATTTGAGAAAGAGAGAGGGAGCACAAGCAGGGCAAGAAGAAGAGGAAGAAGCAGGCTCCCTGTTCAGCAGGGAACCTGACATGGGGCTCGATCCCAGGACCCCAGGATCATGACCTGAGCCGAAGGCAGATGCTTAACTGGCTGAGCCACCCACGTACCCCTGAAAATCTTGATTTCTACATCAGACAAACCTGTTTCGGAGGTGGAAGTAAATTTAAAATATTGAAATATTTAAAATAAAAGAAAAAGAATAGATTTGAAGAGAGGGGACGGTGATGGATGATGGTAGTTCTAGGCTAAAAGAATAGAATAGAAAAAAGCAGGGAAATCTCTTTGTTTATGCTTGAGTTTAAGCAATTTTTATACTGGTACTTTTCAGCCCAGGCACTGCTGGGCTTCTTTTTACTTTCTGATAAGGAAGTGTGTAAGATTCTATATTTCTCTGGATCTTGGTGATAAGACAAATATACCAGTTGGAAAAAAAAAAAGTAATGTTATTATGCATGTCACTCAACTCTATGCTTCTAGAGTGTTGTATTGCAACAACTTGAGTTTCTTAATAATATACTCCTACTATGGGATAGGTTGCACATACAAATGTTGAGCATCTTTTGTACTTGTTGCCCAATTAGTCACCCTTCATAAGGAGCTTCTATTAGAAGGTGGGATATATCTTACATTGACTTATCTTCCTAATTCCACTCTGAGGAGTAGATGTCTAATAACTATTGGCCCAACTGATTGAAAATACAAATTCAGAAAAATCTAAACAGTTTCTGGTGAAGTTATGCCAGCCTGTATTCACTCTATTCATGTGGCAGATGCAGGGTATATAAAAATGAGTAAGGTCCAAAATGATATGCACCTAAAAGATCAGCTTATATTTATACTACTTAACTTAGATTTATGGTAGAGTTTATACCAAAAACCAAGTCCAATATTTCATTTAAATTTAGTCAGTATAACTTTTTTCTTTTTCTAAGGGGGAATAATTTGGACAATCTACACAAAATTCTTTAGTATTGCTGACAATTTGTTTTCCTTTTTTTTTTTTCCTTCCAGTGTCTCAGACCATGATAATTGTACAAAGAACTTTAAATCTCATGAAACTATTAATCATTTATTCATCCAAAATATTTATTGAATGCCTAAACTGTCATAAATGCTGTTCTAGCTGCTGTGGATATGGCAGTGAATAATAAAGTTCCTACGGTAGAGTGATAGAGACAATGAATGAATGAATGAATGAATGAATGAAGGTGGTGTTCAGTGTAGAGGCCACTTTTAGGCAACAGGCTTGAGCAATGGAAACTCGATCAAGGCAAAAGGGACCACAGCCACCACCTAGCTGAATGCAAACAGGTTCATTAAGCAACCCACCTTGAAATAGCCACAGGTCCTAATCAATTACAACTAGATACAGTTCCTAAGATTACCAAAAAGGGAAAATTCCGTACATTCCCATACTCTCTCACTCTGCCCTATTACTTTGGGCCCTCACTGCTGCCTTGTCTCAGATAGTCTCTACCTCACTGTCCTGTCTGCTGTTCCCTTGCAATGTATTCAATAAACTTGTATCTCTTTTATTCCACCTTGTGTGAATTCTTTCACCACTCATGGAACCAGCCCCCATCTGTTTGGTACATCCTACATTTGGTTCCCCCCCCCCCATTTGAATGGGAGATAACACAGTTAGTACTATGGGGAAAATAAAGCAGAGTAAGGGGGTGCTAAGAGAGGAGAGTTTGCTATTGGATCTGGGATGGACATGAAAGACCTCTCTGATAGGGTGACATTTGAGTCAAGAACCAAAGATACAAGGGAAATCCATGATTAGGAGAAGAACATTCTAGGCAGAGGGAGCAGGGAGGGTAGGAGCCCTGCAGAAACATATGTGATATAATGGATAGGAATATAAAAATCCAGGTGATGGTAGTGGAGGTGGTGGGAGGTGGTCAGGTTATGCCCTGTATTTTGATGAGATTTGTGGGTGGCTTGAATGTGTGGTGTGAAGGAAAGACGGATAAACATGGCTCCAGTTTGGGGCATAAAGAATTGAACTCATAAACCTGCCATTTGCGAAGATAGAGAGACCACATAAAAGTAGTTGGTTTGTTCATCAGGTTTATCATATATAAACATATGAATCTCTAAATGGTACAATCACAATTAGTACCATGAAATGAAGCACCCAGTCCCATTTCCTTTCTCCCACTAATTCGAGGCATATGCTCATGTAAAGGAATGGTAGGCAGAATTGCACACAATATTTCCACTTTTGTTCTCTTTCTAGTTAGTATGCATAAATGTGTGAAGGTAGCAACCTCTACTAGAATGACAGACCTGGAATTAACAAATACAACAGGATGGACTAGATATATAGGATGGACAATACAATTTCTATACGTGTCCTTTCTTCTTTAATTATTTTTTATACTTAAAACCTTTTTTTCCCTCTGGCAATGCTTAGAAATAAACCCCTTAACAACATTGAACTGTACCTGAGCCCGTTGCTCCTAGAAAATAGCAGTTGGTAAGAAACCTGTCCACTTCTTTTGTGTTAAGGGGAATGGCTTACGGCAAAGAGCTATACTTTCCTATACAACTTAAGAGCTATATTTTCCTATACAACTTAGGTAAGATTTGTAGATGCCCCCATCCTCTTATTTACAAGGCCAGACATGGACAGACCTTCCAAATTCCTCTTTTTTGTTTCATTAATAATTGGCTGACTTGTTTGCTGCACTAACTTGACTTAACCAAACTTTGATCAGACTTCACCCCTCCCGTAGGCTCCAAGACATTGGCTCACCCTAGAGCAATCATTGGAAAGCAGAGTAGCATAGCCTTATTGGTCCCTATCAAGAAATGGCTAACCTCAGGAAAAAAAACATTCCTGATGAGTTATCCAAGGTCATTACCTACTTATCCTACTCCCTCACACTCAATTTCTTCTAATTTTGTCTATCCCCACCCCTGTAAAAGACAAGTTTTTCTACTTGTCCTTTGAGATACTTGGAGATCTTAGAGTTAGGATGTTCTCTCCATTGCCATAGACCCCAATCTTCAATGCTCTTCTTCTCTACATTGCAACAGTATTTTTGAATTATATCTCTCCTCTAAGTCCAGATTTGTTTTCCACTTGGAAACCTTTACTAATTAGTAATTTACTGTGGTATGTTTATGTATTTATTCATTTATATTCAAAACTATTGATTAATTCTGTCTATGTGTGCATTCCTGGGGATAAAGCAGTGAACAAGACAAACAAAATTCCTTCCCTGTTAGAGCTTACATTCTAGTTTGAGGAGTCATCTAAATAAGTGAAATTTTTAATAGGTCAGATGGTCCTTCATGCTATGCAGAAAATTAAATCTAGTGAGAGATGGGTTGTATTGGGCGGATTGCATTTTTAAATAAAGTGATCAGGTATACATTTAGGCTATTTCTACATTTTTAAAAAAGATTTTATTTATTTGACACAGAGATCACAAGTAGGCAGAGAAGCAGGCAGAGAAGAGAGAAGGGGAAAACAGACTCCCTGCTAGCAGAGAGCCTGATGCGGGGCTTGATCCCATGACCCTGAGATCATGACCTGAACTGAAGGCAGAGGCTTTAACCCACTGAGCTACCCAGGTGCCCCTCTTTCTACATTTTGAAAGAAAATAGAGACTACAGATCTGTGAGCCTAAAGTCTATAAATTGTAATTATTGCAGTTTATGAACACAAGTGATGCTGAAAGTCAAGTAAGGAGATCTCCTGAACCATTTGGAAAAGTTTATTTGCAATTATTTAAAATCAAGATCATAGAGGTAAGGAGTTAAGAAGTAAGATTTCCAAACTGGATTTCTTCAGGATACAGTGATGTCTGACATATTGAAGAGAAATTCCAATTTCAAATTCCTCAGGCCAGTGTTGTACTATAAATAAAAATGAGTGCTAAACAGATCATCTCCAGCCGGTTTTTGGTAATTTTCTTTTGGATTTTATCACTCCAAAAGAATACTACATCCTAGTCAATTACTAACAAACCCAAAATAAAGATTAGTTGTTTTGGAAACTTATGTATTCTAGGATTTTCTTTAAAGAGCCAGTGATTTGAAGTGAAGTGTTTTGTAGTGTTTTGACAGTGTTTTGTAGCATTGTAACTTACTTAAGTAAAACATTTTCCTTTTAAATGCTTTGTGTTATACATCTGTCAGACTCTGAGACAGTTTAAATGTTTAAAAAAATGACACTGTGACTCAGTGCAGGTTGAAAGCTTTTTGTTTCATGGAAAGGAAAGGCTGAAAATGTGAAAGCTAATAGGCCATATTTATGAATTAATTGAGATTTTTATTAATATTTGGTATGTTCCAAACAGAGCCATACATTTATAAGCAGACAATATAAATCAAATGAAGACATAAGGATTGATTATGTCCAGGGTTCCCCAGATCAAGATACTAAATACCAAGGCAACATTAACCATTCAATATTTCTTTTATAAAGCACAAGAAAAGAGCCAAGGTGAAGCCTTGGTATTCTTTTTCCCATTATATCTGGCCCAACATATTCCATCAGTGTCTAATAAATTTCTCATAACCGGCTTTAAAATAACACTGCAGAGCTTTCAAATAGGTAGCACTCAAAACAAAATGGATAAATTGGAAAGCTTATATCAAATCTAGTAGGTTGATCCTCTTTGGTACAAATACTCAGAAATAGAGCTACTTCAACTCCCTAGGCACTTTAAAGGTAGCTGGCTGGTATTTTATTTCACTCTGGCATTATATCCCAGATCATTCAAGAAACAATACTATAAGGTAACCACTAAACTATGGTACCTTGTCCCCTGAGTAATAGTAAATCATAAAAAGTGCTGAAATTGCTCCATATTGCCTGTGTATGATCAGTGGTTTTGTTTATAGCACCTATCACTAAACAAGAGCAGTAAAGGATAACTCATGACTCTTGGAGTACTTCTAATGAGTATGTATAATACTTGAGCTTATCCTAGCATGCTAAGGTATTAATAATGGGGGAAGGAGAAATCATGATTTTTATTTACAGTTTTCCTATTTTGTTCATATCAGAATCAGATTCAAACATTCAAACCTTCTCCTTTCCTGTTCTACTGTTTTCTCCTATTTAGAAACACACATAAATCATCAAATTTCTTATCTTAGCTCACCATCATTGTCTGAATTTGTATGGTAAGATTTAGGCAGATGTTGCCAGGGTGATTGCCCAGCAAATGAGCAGATTTTAATTGATTTATTTGATTCGGCCTTCAAAAGACTTAAAAAAATTCTGGAATATAGCTTCAGTTATCTGAGTTATAAAGACAGTCAATGGGATTATCTTTTGGGCAATTGACCAATTGAGCACTTGTCAACCTGGAAAACAATTTAAGCTTCAAGTGGTCAAATATTGACTATGTACCTATGGCTTTTGTTATAGAGTATGACTTGAAATTAAAAATGGACTGAATCATTTACTGGTTGATGGATTGCATAGAGGTCTAAGCTGTTACATGGTTTTCAAAGGGGGAGGATTTAAGAGAGGATAATATCACTTATATTTACTAATGCTAGAAAAACTAATACAATTTCAAAGACGTGATGTGTGACACCATATTCAAGCACAGTCTCCTGCATCTAAAGTGAACTGATTTTCTGTATTTTTCAAAGGGAATGGATTGTACTAAAAGCAGATGCCCAGATTCCACCTGTTTTTGCTAATTGCAGCAATTTTCAGTGGTTTCTTGTTGGAATGGCTGTTGTTTACATTGCTGATGCAACCAGTTTGCCATTGGAAAATCTGCTGTAGCAAATTAAACTCCTAGTAGCATAAACATTTATTTGTTTATTCATTCAGCAACAAGTATTGAGGACCATTCTATGAGAAGACTGTACTTGGTACTGGGGTTAAGTTGTAAATAAGGCTCAATTCTAAAGGAACTTTCTCTCTAGTATGACATATAAATAAATAAACATTTATAATTGAGTGTAATAATTGCTATGTTAATGTAAGTTCAGAATGTATGGGACCTGGGGCGCCTGGCTCAGTTAGTTGAGCGACTGCCTTCGGCTCAGGATATAATCCTTGAGTTCCGGGTTCGAGTCCTGCACTGGGCTCCCAGCTCCAAGGGGAGTCTGCTTCTTCCTCTGACCTTCTCTCCTCTCATGCTCTCTCTCACTTTCTCTGTCTCTCAAGTGGATAGATGGAATCTTTAAAAAAAAAAAAAAAAGAATGTGTGGGACCTAATGACACTGTCACCCAATCAGTCTTGATTCAGTACTTCTCAGAAAAAGTGGAGTCTAAGCTAAGACAAAGAAAATGAGTAGGAGTTAGGTAGAGGTGACAAAGTGGAGAAGAGCGTTTTCTACTCAGAATGACCACCGTGTGCAAAGTTCCTTTCTTGAGAGAAAGGGGACCAACCCAGAAAATTTGCCCATCATGTCAAGATCATGGACTCAGGGGCTGGAGAAGATAACTGGGGCCATTTGACAAAAAACATTGTCAAACATTAAAAGAATGTGGAACCTTATCAAGAGTTCAGTTAAGGATTATTGAAGGTTTCTAAGTAAAACATTGGAATAGCAGAAGCTTTAAGGGTAGGGGGTGGGTGGGGGAGAAATTCATTAGCAAAACTTGAAAAAGAGAAAACACAACAAGTTTTATTATTAATCATCTATCTATTTACTCTACCAGAATAATAAAATACAGAGAGCTCTCTCTCAGAGACTGAGAGCTTATAGGATGGATAGTCCACATTTTTCAGCACTGTGGTAAAGTTATTGTGACTAATTATAGTGTCTATTTGAATGCATCATACTCCATATTGCCTGAAGAGTTCTATCTCTCTTCTGCAGACTCAAAAAGACAGCCAAATAACAGCTTTGTGTATATAATTTCTTTCCCAAATTTAAAATTTAAAATAAGTAAGGAAAATTGCAATAGCACAATTCTTCTCTTCTACTGTGGGAATGAACTTTGTTTTTAATTCCAGCCAAATATGAGAGTGAATAATTATAGTAAAGCCAACTTTACTGTATACATCTGGTTCTTCCCATGATTGCCTTAATTATGGGGTAAAATCCTTAGGAAACAAAGAATAATTTTTACTGGAACAGATTATATTATTATATTTTGTGAACTTTTGAGTCTTTGTTAAATTGTTATTTTTTCCAAGCTTAAACACATCGATCTTTCAGTACTAAGGGTCTATTGCAGCACTTTTAAGGTATTCATGATTCAGATTCTATCTCACTTCTGGGAAGTTCCCAAGACATCACCCTGATGCCTGTCATTGGAAATGTGACTCATTAAAGCCTGACTCCACCTAGTCCTATCTCAGAATAGGGCCATATCAAAGACATTTAGTCCAATAGATAAATAATTTTTAAGGAATCCATCCTTTAATAGATAATGTATGGCAAGGCTCCCAGATCTAGAAAACAAAGAGAGAGAGAACAAATGAACCAATCAGATGCCCAGCATCTGAGATGTAATCACAAGAAAATATTATCTGTTGTTTATCTGATACTCAAATTTAACTGGACATCAGTATTAGGGAAAACCCAGTTTTCCCCCCTTTGTGTCTCCCCTGGAGATAGCCTCAGATCCCACACTAATAAATCAATCCCACAAGACTGTTCCTACCAAACTTCAGATACCAATTTCAAGTCTGTCTGTCATCGGTAGTTCTGACCGATCTGAGGTTCCCATGACCACCTTCTCGGGTCTGATTAATATTCTAGAGTGGCTCAAAGAACTCAGAGAAACACTTGGGATTACCATTTTATTAAAGTATATGATAAAGAATACAGACAAACAGCCAGATGACAATATATACAGGGTGAGATTGGGGAGTGTCCCTAGTACAAGAGCCTCTGTGCCTGTGGAGATAGGATGTGTCACCCTTCCAGTTTGTGGCTGTGTTCATCCACCTGGAAGCTCTCCAAACCTCATCGTACATTAGGGATTTTTATGGATACTTCCTCATGTGGGCAGCTGTGATTTCTCTGAAGGATGGAGAATGGGGCCAACATTTCTAAGCTTCTAATCAGGGGTTGGTCTTTCTGGTGGAGCCAGCAGGAACCTACTCAGAGTCACCTCATTAGAACAAAAGATGCTCCTAGTTGCTCTTATTACTTAGGAATTTACAAGGGATTCAGGAATTCTATGTCACGATCTATGGGCAGAGACCAACATAAATATTTTCTATTACCTCACAACATTCTATTTTGGGGGAGCAACCCTAGAAAAGGAGGATCTAGGAACATTCTCTATGGAGACTCTTACATTCACCTTTCTTTTCTACCCACTTCTATCACATGTGCTGCAAAGTTTCTCTTTCCACATATTTTTCACAATTCCTCCCTTTGCTATAATGTCCAGTCCTTTCTAGGTCTCTCCCATGCTCTCAATCCATTCTTTTATACTGTGGATTAACCTAGTTTCTCTACAGTAGAATGGGATATCTGCTCTTTTTTTTCCCCAAATATGTTTATTTTATTTTTTCAGTGTTAAAAAAAATTGATTGTTCATGCACCACACCCAGTGCTCCATGCAATATGTGCCCTTCTCAATACCCACCACCAGGCTTACCCAACCCCCCACCTCCTCCCCTCCAAAACCCTCAGTTTGTTGCTCAGAGTCCACAGTCTCTCCTGGTTCATCACCCCCTCCGATTTCCCCCCATTCGCCCTTCCCTTCCTTCTCACTATGCCCTCCATGATTTTCTTTATACTCCACACGTAAGTGAGACCATAAGATAATTGACTCTCTCCACTTGACTTATTTCACTCCGCATAATCTCTTCTAGTCCCGTCCATGTTGATACAAAAGTTGGATATTCATCCTTTCTGATGGAGGCAGAATATTCCATTGTATAGATGTACCACATCTTCCTTACCCACTCATCTGTTGAAGGGCATTTTGGTTCTTTCCTCAGTTTGGCGACTGTGGCCATTGCTGCTATGAACATTGGGGTACATGTGGCCCTTCTTTGTACTGCATCTGCTTCTTTAGGTTAAATACTGAGTAGTGCAATTGCAGGGTCATAGGGTAGCTCTATTTTTAACTTCTTGAGGAATCTTCATACTGTTTTCCGAAGTGGCTGCACTAACTTGCATTCCCACCAACAGTGGAGGAGGGTTCCCCTTTCTCCA
>CM052799.1:35968615-35997291 GCA_028533885.1 Nasua narica | reverse complement strand
GGTATCTCAGTGTGGTTTTGATTTGAATCTCCCTGATGGCTAAAGATGATGAACATTTTTTCATGTGTCTGTTAGCCATTTGTATGTCTTCTTTGGAGAAGTGTCTGTTCATGTCTTCTGCCCATTTTTTGATGTGATTATCTGTTTTGTGAGTGTTGAGTTTGAGGAGTTCTTTATAGATCTTAGATATCAGACCTTTTTCTGTAGTGTCATTTGCGAATATCTTCTCCCATTCTGTGGGTTGCCTGTTTGTTTTGTTGACTGTTTCCTTCACTGTGCAGAAGGTTTTCATCTTGTTGAAAAAGAAAAACAAAGCTGGGGACATCACACTGCCTGATTTCAAACTTTACTACAAATCTGTGATCACCAAGACAGCATGGTACTGGCACAAAAATAGACACATAGACCAGTGGAACAGAATAGAGAGCCCAGAGATGGACCTGCAACTCTATGGTCAAATAATCTTTGACAAAACAGGCAAAAATATCCGATGGAAAAAAGACAGTCTCTTCAATAAATGGTGCTGGGAAAACTGGACAGCTATATGTAGAAGAATGAAACTTGACCATTCTCTTACACCATACACAAAGATAAAATGGATAAAAGACCTCAACGTGAGGCAGGAATCTATCAAAACCCTAGAGAAGAACATAGGCAATAACCTCTATGACATTAGCCACAGCAACTTCTTTCAGGACATGCCTCCAAAGTCAAAGAAAACAAAAGCGAAAATAAACTTTTGGTATATATGCTCTTTAGGAAGTAGAAAGGAGGAAGAAGACAGTTGTACCAATCACCAGACTTTCTGTGAAGGACCGAACGGTGGGGTAGAAAGAATATGAACTTTTGCCAATTGATTTGTGTCCCATTTTATGTACAGAAACCCTAATATCAGTATAACTAGGCCTCTTATTTATAAAGTACCAACCACATTTTTTGCACTTATGTCAGTGAAGTCTAAAAGTATAATAAGTTTTGTCAAAATGAGAAAACAGTTCTATGATTATTAGGCAATTAAATTAGCTTCTTGAACTAAATTGTTTACTGGTCTGCTCTAGATTTTATCCTTGTTTTTACTTTCGCTTCACTCTCCATGTGCTATTTTAAATCTTAGTGTAAGTTCTTTTCTTAGAAATCAAAGTTAGGCTTTGAAATTACAGTTAATTATGTTTCTAATTATCAAACAAGAGAATTCACCTATAAATTAAAACACAAGAAAAATGTGATCTCTTAGTAATATTCAGAGTTGGAAATTACAGACAATATTCATTAAAGATTGAAATGGGGAAAAAATTATCACAATGCCATTTTTTTATTCTTGAGACAAATCCAAGAGTACTTTTTTCTAATTCTTTGTGATTTAAAAAGGGCTTTGACAGCTGATTGTGTTTGTATTTCATGAAAATTTCAGGTTTATTGTAGAAAATTATAACACTGTTAGCAATAGTGGCAAAGCCAAATGTTTATCATATAATTACCATTCTCCTAGCAAATTTATGGTTAGGGAGAAAGAAAATTAGACAAAGAAACTCTCAAAAATTGTATATGTGTCAAAGCCCTTTGTCTAAAGATGAAATACTAGGAGCATTTCAGAATAATCATTATAAATTTAAGAAGACATTATGATCTTTGGCCTCTCATAATTATGTTGGTGGTTTTTTTTAATTTGGGGGGGCATTTTGGAAGGAGACACGTTAATTAATCAGTATAAAAATATCAGAGGATAGAGTTCAGCATTATAAGATTTAAAATATCTGCCTCAAAATATCCATTGATTTCTCTATGGACTCTTCCTTCAAATGGTCCGGTGGTTCTTTCTTTCTCTTCCAACTACCAACACCAAGGGAGAGGATTTATTTATATTCTTAGATTATTGTGATACCCTGGTTACCCAGCCTAACCTCTTCCTATCCAGCTTTGATTCTATAAGATTAATTTTCCTCAATGATTGTTTTCCTTATATGTAATAATAAGATTTTACATACTTATTTCTTCAAATGTGCCTCCCTCATTCTTTCTGCTCATGTGAAACTTACCCCTTTTTTCCAGAGTGGTTATCTGTCAACAGCACTCTGTGGTTATATCCTTCATGGATACCACTGACTGACAGAAAGTGGACCAGAAGTTAGAAGGCCTGGCCTGACCTTTCTTGCTGCCTGAACTTGAGTAACTCACTCACTTTAACCCTCAGTTCCCTTATCTGTGAATCAAGGATAATAATTCCTATGTCAGAGAGTGATGTGAAGAGCAGCAAATTGAAGAATTCTGCCATATCAATAAGTAGGTCAGTCAATATATTTATTTACTGGATTGTAAACCCGTTTGAAAAATTTTCCATGGTTCTTCTTTTCCTCCTGGACCTTTCAAGTTGAGATTCTTGATCATGAAATGTTAAACCCCTTATTGTCTGGCCCAGTCATACCTATGCAACTTTTAAACTATATTCACAATTAGCAAATGCATATTATATGCTGGACACTGTGATAAACCCCTTGTACTCATTTTCGCATTTAGACAGCACAGCCATACTAGAAGGAAGTACCATTTTTCATGTCCCTTCTATGGATGAAGAAATGAGGCTTGGAGAAGTTAGATAACTTGCCCAAAGTTAAATGACTCATGAGGGGCAAAATCCATATTTGAACCTAGGTAGTTCAATAACAGAATGTGATGTTTTAGTCTTTGATCTACACTCTGCAAAGAAATTTCCATTTTGGCTAGGCTAATTGTCGTCACTAAACACACACACACGGTGTATATACATATATATATAGTTGTGTATCTTCAATTCTATCTATTTATACCTCAGTGTTGGTTCTTTTCCCTTTTTCTCTGCATCTTCAGATTCTACTATTAGAACTTTGTGCACTTTCCATTCTCTACTGTATAAGTGCACCCAAACCTAAGCGCTCTGGCATTCAGTGAGCACTTTTGTAAAGTACTGACCAAAATCATGCTGGATTGTTATTACCTTGTGTTTTCTCTGATCTGTTCATGTTTAGAAACTGCAAAAATGGACCTTCCTTAGCCGGAGGGACCATACCTTCTACCTTTTTGCACTTCCAAAAATGTGTAGAAAAAGCAATGGACAATCGATAGTATACAAATACATCAAAAGAATAATTGTTAAATTCCAAAATAATCATTTGAGATTTACATGTGTGCATTGTTAAGGAGGCTGTCTACTCAACTTCTTGCAATCTTTTCAGAACAAATTTTCTTGAATGAGTCCAGCTTATGGCAAATACCTTTATCTCTTCTATTCTTCTGGTCACTGCAAAGTTTCCTCTTGTGGTAACACCTGGCAAAACCATTGTGCAGTATCACAAGAAGGTTATTAGTATTAATTCAGTCAAGATATAGACTGTTTCCTTTATCATAAGGATTTATGGCAGAGGTCCTAAAATTAAGGCCCAATATTGTGTTACTTTCTTATTTGGGGAAATAAAAGACACTCGAGTGGCCCAATCATAAGTTTCCCTTCCCATCCTGCAGATAAGGTCCCCTAACCAAACAATCCTCTTTATCATGGGGACCAGCACAGTTCCTGCTTATCCCTGAGTTGTGAGCTTCAGTTTCCTGGCTGACTATGGACTTATTGAAATTAGCCAGTCACATCTTTCCATTAGAACCAAGGGTCACCCTATCCTCTTGATACTGCAAAGCCTCTGTCCAACAACCTTTGCTTGTTCACTCTGTTCCCTAGTGTAACTCCCACTGTGGTCCTGCATGGTGCACTGTTCTTCCCTGGGCTGCAGGTATGTGTGACTAATAAATTGCAGTCAATCTCATTTGCCCAGTGCTGGGTGTTAGGCATTTGGCCATCCCTGTAAGTGTAGGGTGGGAATCTATTCCTTACTAGTGGGGTATAAGGTTGCAATTTTAAAAAAAGGGCTTTGGCAATAATTAAGACAGAATTTCTCATGTAGCCTTTTATAACAATACCACTTCCCTTTATTCCCACACCCTTCTTAATCCCTGGTGTCCACTAATCTGTTCTCCATGTCTATGATTTTTTTTCATCTCAAGAATGTTCAGTGAATTTATACACTGTACAATCTTTTGGAATTGGCTTTTTTCATTAAGCATTATTCTCGGGAATTCAACCAGATTCCACATTATCAATACTCTGTTTCTTTTTACTGCTGAATAGAATTTCAAAGTAGAGATACACCACCGTCTATTTCACCATTTATGGAAGGATATCTAGATTGCTTCAAGTTTGGGGTTCTTATGAATAAAGCTGAGATAAACATTCATGTACAGAATTTGTGCAAATATAAATTTTCATTTCCCTTGGGTAAATGCTCGAGAGTGCAATTGTTGAGTCATATGGCAGTTGCATGTTTGTTTTTTTAAGGCACTGCCAAACTGTTTTCCATGGTGGCTTGCCATTTTACATGTTCACCAGCAGTTTACTGATAATTCAGTTCTTTGTCATTCTCACCATCCTTTGTTGTTCTCACTATTATTTTAGCCTTTCTGATAGGTATGTAGTAATATCCATTTGTGGTTATAAATGGAATTTCCTTAATGGTTAATGATATTGAACATCTTTTCATGTGTTTATTTGCCATCTCTCTATCCTTTCTGGTGAAATGTCTCTTCATTTACCCATTTTTGAGTTGAATTTTGTGTCCTTTTACTGTTGAGTTTTGAGAGTTCTTTGCATATTCTGGATACTAGTCCCTGACCAGATAATGTGGCTTGCAAATATTTTTCCCCATTTTGTACATCAGATGACTTCTTAAAAAATCTCTGGAGTTAATTGTAGTAATCTTCTGTGATTAATAGATCAAAAAGGAATACCTTCATTTTGAGAATCTCTCATAGAGTTAAAATGAAGTACTAAAAGCATACCAATAAATACTATAAATATACTAATCCTATCAGTGTGCTCTAGTGAAATGAACCCCATATTACAAGGGAAGAACTTGATTCTAGTGCTGGTTCAGTCAATAAAGAGAAGCTTTTTGGCTTCTCTGGGCCTATTTATTGGTAAGGAAGGATTGGGCATTTAAAATACTCTCTTGTTCTACAATTCTATGATTCTAAGTTTGGACATTAAGCTTCAAGGCAAAGATACTAGCTTCTAGGTTTTGAGACAACTGAGAGCCTTAGATAGACTATCTTTTTACTTTTTTTTTAATTGAGAAATTTTCAAAATAGCACATTCCAACAATGAACTTTAGAATTTTCCTAATGTTTTCCCTTAGTGGAAGCATTATATTTCATCCTGTTAAGAGACTTGTTTACAAAGTAAAAGTTTTAATTTTGAGGGAGTTGTATTTCTCATGTTTTCCTTTTATGGATCATGTATTTGGTATCAAGTCTAAGAATACTTTGATAAACCCAAGATATAAAAGATTTTCTAAAACAGAATTATCGTTTTACATTTAAGTTTGTGATCCATTTAGAGTTAATTTTTGTATAATCTGTGAGACTTGGATTGAGGTTCTTTTTTCATCTTCCTTTGGATATCCATACTCTAGCATCATTTATTGAAAAGGCTGTTTTATTTATTGAATTACTTTTGCACCTTTGTCAAAAATAAGTTTGTGTATTTGAATGGGTCTATTTCTGAATCCTCTATTCCATTCCATTGACTTATATTTATTGTGCCACCAATACTACTTGGTCTTGATTAATGTACATGTATAAAAAATCTTGAAATTAGAAAGAATATTTCCTTACACTTTTTCTTTTTTCATATTGTTTTAACTACTTTTAATTCCTTTGTCTTTCCAAACAAATTTTAGAATTATCTAGCTTATATCTTAAAAAAAACCATGCTGCATTTCTGATAGGGATTGCATTAATGTATATAAATTTGGGGAGGATTGCTATCAACATCTCTTCTAATCCAGGAGATTTTGTATCTCTCAATTTATGTAGATCTTTGATTTCTTTCACCAGTGTTATAGTTTTTAGGGTACAAATTCTGTTAGATTTCTACCTGAGTATATCATTTCTTTGAGCAATTGTAAATGGTATTACATTTTAAAAATTTTGGTACCCTGATATTCTTTGTTAATACATGAAAATATAATTGGCCTTTATATATTTATCCCATATCCTGTGACCTTGCTGAATTTCCCTATTGGTTCTATTATTTAAAAATATTCTTTTGGAGGGCGCCTGGGTGGCTCGGTTGGTTGAGCGACTGCCTTCGGCTCAGGTCATGATCCCGGAGTCCCGGGATCGAGTCCCATATCGGACTCCGGGCTCTGCGGGAAGTCTGCTTCTCCCTCTGACCTTCTCCCCTCTCATTCTCAGTCTCTCGCTCTCTAATAAATAAATAAAAATCTTTAAACAAAAATTAAAAAAAATATTCTTTTGGATTTTCTAATAGACAATTATGTCAGCTGCGAAGAAATGTAAAGGGACAGTATCATTTTTCCTTTGTAATTTGTATGCTTTCATTTCCTTTTTTTGTACTATGTGTTGGCTATAACTATTAGCACTGTGTTGCATAGGGGAGATGAGAGCATGCATTATTGTTTTATTTCTTATCTCAGGGAGAAAGAACTTAGTCTTTTACCATTGTACATGTTAGCTCAAGGGTTCTGCAGATGTTTTTTATTAACTTGAAGTAATTTCCCTCTATTTTTATTTTTCTGAGAGTTTTTATCATAAATGTCTATTGAATTATATCAAATATTTTTTTCTGTAAAAATAATAAAATTCTACAATTTTTCTTCTTTAGCTTGTTAATATGGAGGACTACACTGATTGTTTTTCTAATTTTGAGCTAGCCTTGCATTCTGGGAATAAATACCAGTTTTTTATGGTGTATAATCCTCTATATATATTGTTGAATTCTATTTCTTAAATTTTTATTTATTTTATTTTATTTTTTATTTTATTTTTTTTAAAGATTTTATTTATTTGACAGAGAGAGATCACAAGCAGGCAGAGAGGCAGGCAGAGAGAGAGGGAACCAGGCTTCCCACTGAGCAGAGGGCCCTATGTGGGGCTCCATCCCAGGACCCTGAGGTCATGACCTGAGCCAAAGGCAGAGGCTTTAACACATTGAGCCACCCAGGTGCCCCTATTTCTTAAATTTTTAAAGAATTATTTTTGTCAAAAAAAGAATTATTTTTGTCTATATTTATAAGAAATATTGGTATATCATTTTCCTTTATTCTATTGTCCGATTTTGATATCTGGGTAATATTAGTTTCAAGAAATAAACTGGGGGACGCCTGGGTGGCTCAGTTGGTTGAGCGGCTGCCTTCGGCTCAGGTCATGATCCCAGGGTCCTGGGATCGAGTCCCGCATCGGGCTCCTTGCTCAGCGGGGAGCCTGCTTCTCCCTCTGCCTCTGCCTGCCACTCTGCCAGCTTGTGCTCTCTCTCTGACAAATAAATAAAATCTTAAAAAAAAAAAGAAATAAACTGGGATGTATTTCCTTCCCTTGTATTTTCTGGAAGAAATTGTTTATAATTAGTGTTAATTCTTCCTTAAACATTTTGTAGAGTTCTCCAGTTAAACCATCCCTGGAGATTTCCTTGGGAGATTTTGACAATGAATATTATTTACTTAAATAGTTGTAGAGTTATTGAAATTTTCTACTTTATATTGGGTGTTATGTGGTACATTGATATTTTTTGAATGATTGGTCCATCTCATCTAAATTATCAAATTAATGTGTACAGAGTTCTTGGTACTACTAACATTTTATTGTTTTGATATCTGACATATCTGTAGTGATAGCTCCTATTTTTTCTTTTGTGATGTCCCAAATTTATGTCTCCTTTTTTCACTGTCAGTCTTATTAGGTTTACCAGTTTTATTGATCTTTAAAAACACTCGGTTCTTTGTTTCACTGATGTTCTCTATAATTTTTGTGTTTTTACTTTCATTGATTTTTGCTTTGTCTTTTTTATTTCTCTCCTACTTGCTTTGAATTTATGTTACTATTCTTTTTCTAGGTTTTTATGATAAGATACTAGATTTTTAATTTGAGACTTTCTCTCTTCTCTGATATAAACAGTTAATGCTATAAATGTTCTCAGCACTTGTTTAGCTGTTTCTCACAAATGTTGCTATATTGTATTTTCAATTTCATTTGATGTATTTTTGAATTTCCTTTGAGACTTTTTTTTTGATAGGTTACTAGAAGTATTGTTTCATTTCCAAGTATTTGGAGACTTTTTCTCTTATATTTTTTTTACTGTTTGATTACATAATAATCAATGAACATATTCTGCATGGTTTCATTTCTTCTAAATACGTTGAGATTTGTTTTATGACCTAGAATATGATTTGTCCTGGTTTATGTTTGTGGCCACTTGAAAAGCATGTATATTCTGTTGTATTGCAGAGTATTCTATAGATGTCAATTAAGTCTGACTGGTTGATGATGAGTGCTTCTATGTCCTTGCTGATATTGTGAGTTGGTATTTTATCAATTGTTGAGAAGGGGACATTGAAGTTTCCAAGTATAATTACAGATTTTCCTATTTTTCCTTTCAGTTTTACTAGTATTTACTTTATGTATTTCACGTCTCTGGTGTTTTGTGTATATATATTTAGAATTGATTTTTTTTTTATCCTTTTACCATTATATAATGTCCCTCTCTGACTGGTGATATTCATTGTTCTGATGCATACTTACTATTTTGAAGTGAATCCTATAAACAGGATACAGTTGCGTCATGTTCGTAAATCCACTCTGCCAATCTGTCTTTTAATTGGTGAATTCAAACCATTTACATAAAATACAATTATTGTTATATTAGAACTTAAGCTTGCCATCTTTTTATCTGTTCAGTTTTCTTTTTCATGTTTTCCTTTGAGTTACTTGAATATTTTTTGTAGTTGGACTTTATTTTTAGTGCTTTCAGTAGGTATATATGTGTAGTTTTTAGTGGTTACTCTAGGTAGTACATTATATGTACCTAACTTCTCATAATCTACTCATGTGATCAATTTATTTTTTAGGTTAAACTGAAGACATTTGATTTAACTTCATGTCCCTTTCCTCTTCTGTATTTATAACACAATTGTCATGAACATTCCTTTTAGTTTCTGCTTAAAAAACTTTCATTAGCCACCCTTTTAGGGTAAGTCTGAGATGACAAATCTCCATTTTTCTTCTTCTGAGAATGTCTTGATTTTCCCTTAATTTTTGAAGGTATATAGAAATCTGGGTTAATCGCTGTTCTCTTAGGACTTCTTTCTGACCCTCTATGGTTTCATATGAGAAGCCTACTGTCATTTGAATTGGTGTTTTCTTTATAGGTAATGTATTTATTTCTTTCTAGCTGCATTCATGTTTTTTTTCTTCGTATTGATTTTTTAGAAGTACAATTACAGTGTATGTTTGTGTGAAACTCTTTGGATTTGTCAAGTTTGTTCAGGTTCCAGAATATTTAAGTTTGTGGTTTTGCCAGATTTAAAGTTTTCAGTCATTACTTCTTTCACTCCTTTTCTAGTGATGCTTTCCTTCTTCTCCCCTTTAGGAACTCCCACTACAGTATTGTTAAATCTTGTGTTCTAGTCAACAGGTTCTAAAGACTTTGAGGACAAAGTCTTTTTAAATTTGCTTATTTTCTCTCTGGTGTCCAGATTTGTTCATTTCTATTGCCATGTCTTCAAGTTTTCTGATTCTTTGTTCTGTCTTGTTTCCTCCATTTTGTTAGTGAGGTCATCAGTTGAGTTTTACTTTTTTTCCATTGTTGTATTTTTTCAGTTCTAAAATTTCCATTTGATTTTCATGTCTCCTACAGAAACATTCTGTTTCCTGACTTTCTATTTTTTCATTTGTTTTAAATGTGTACTTGATTGCTCATTGAAACATTTTTATGACAGCTGCTTTAAAACATTTGTCAGATAATTACAACATTTATGTCATCATGGGGTGGGCATCTGTTGATTGTCTTTTTTCCATTCAGTTTGGGATCGTCCTGGTTCTTTGTATGATGCATGGTCTTAGATTAATACTTGGACTTTTGGGGTATTATGTGAGTCTGGATCTTATTTAAATTTTATGTTTTGGATGGCATTCTTTCACCTGCTATGTCAGGGAAGGATGTTTACTGTTTTGTTATTGCCAGATGGAGGTAGAAGTTTCCATTCTCTGCTTAATCTCCATTAATACCCAGAGCAGGGGGTGGGCTCCTTATTGCTAGATAAGGGTGGGAATACGAGATCTCA
Source organism: Nasua narica (assembly GCA_028533885.1). Classification (NCBI taxonomy): domain Eukaryota; kingdom Metazoa; phylum Chordata; class Mammalia; order Carnivora; family Procyonidae; genus Nasua; species Nasua narica. Next base: position 35,987,131 of record CM052799.1, on the reverse strand, counting down.
AATAACCTCCATTGATATGATAGTTCCCTTGCTAGAAAGGTTAATAGTGTACTCCCATGTATCTTTTACTGACATTATGAGTTGGGGGAGGGGCCTTAATACCACCACTAGTTCTGGTAAAATTCCTGACTTTCCACCAGGCATCCTCTGACACCACCCTAATGGAGAGTAGGACTGTGGCATCATTATTGGCAGGTAGAGCTGAAAGTCCAAACTTCCATATGGTCTTCATCACCATTGCAGCTAAGGGGTGGTGGCTTTCCATATCCATAGGGATAAAAGTCCTAATTGCCTAGTCTGACTTCCCTAACACCAGGTGGAAGGGAGGTTTAGAGTACCACATACAGTCTGGAAAGGGTGAAAATTGGAGCTCCCACTTAACTGCTGTTGGCATAGATATAGATGCCTCTCACAATTCTTTCTGTGAAAGTTCGGAATAGACTGTTATTGTCTAAAAGTTTTCTGTCTTGCTAGGTTGCTTTTCCACGACCCTTTGTCTATACAGATCAGGCTTTTGTTGGGGATTTTTGCCTGTGCCCTTTGACATTGCAGCAGCCTATCTGGTATAGACAGAAAACATAGGGAGCTCATCACTCTGTTGTTCCTAGGGTTCTAGTTGCCTAAGCGACTTTCATTCTTCTTACGTTTGTTTTATATATGATTTCCAGGGTTTTGAGTTGTACTTAGTGATGAAAGCACAACTACTCAATCTTCCCAGTAATGGGAGTCCTCTGCTTTGTTTTTGTTTTACTTAGTGCTCTATTTACTTTAAATTAGTAGCATTCATGTCAGTAAAGAGTTTAGATTTTGATGAACATTTAATCAAAATATTAGAAATTATGTATTGAATAGCATTAATGATTGGGGATGCTTCACGGAACATTAATTTTTTCCTGAAAAAAACTAAAAAAGAGATAAGACATAAAAAGTATCAAATGTACTTTCTGATGCACTGAAAAATCATTCAGTAAATGTATCTCACAGTTTTTTGGCTTTTTTTTTTTTTTGATAGAATGTTAAGACTCTGGGTTTGGAGTCTGGGAGGGTCTTATCACTAATGAGTATATGTGCTATTGGAAAATTACTTAGCTACTACTATTTTCAGTTTCCTGATTTGACATTTGGGGATAATAACAACACTTACTGTAAAATATTTGCATGAGAATAAAATGAAATAATTCAGGGACTAACTCTAATTCATTTCCCACTGACACATAGTAAGTGCTCAATATATGCTAATAGCTATTGTGGCAGCTCCTCCTATTATATTAAGTTACCCCAAAAGTGATACCTAAGGTGCTGCTCTTAAGAAGCAGTTAGGCAATATTGAGAGGACTGCAATCTTTTGTTTCTTAACTTTTCTGAAGTAGAGTGTGGCTCTCAGCTAGTGAAACTGGCATTGATCATTGCCTGGTATTTTTACCTCTTATAAAAGTGGCAAAGAGAGGAATATAGTTATGTCTTTTAGCAATTAATATTTCTCATCTTTCTTGCTCTTATAATTTCTCATACTCCAGTAATCTCCTTTAAAATATCTCCCTTCTGGGGACGCCTGGGTGGCTTAGTCGATTAAGTGTCTGCCTTGGGCTCAGCTCATGATTCTGGGGTCCTGGGATCTAGCCCTCATCAGGAATTGAGTACCGCATCAGGATCCCTGCTCAAGGGGACATGCTTCTCCCTCTCCTCCCAGTTCATGTTCTCTGTCACTTTCTTGTTTCTCTCTCCCAAGTAAATGAATAAAATCCTTAAAAGTAAAATAAACTCTCTCCTTTCTTTTATTCTAAATCCCCCCAAATTTCCCTTAGTCTCCCTTACTGCCTCTTTTTTCTTCTCTTGAGAGAAGCTGAATAAAAATTCTCTCTAGAATAAGCTCTTTATCATGCAGACCTACTTATGCTTGCCAACTCCCTCTCTGTTTTCATTTCCCCTTTCATGGACTTTGTCCATTCAGGAATGCTCAGGAGCTAACCAAGTAAACAAGAATAATTCCTTCTTGGAAGTAGTGGGTAATATTTCCAATATGTATATTTTAATACCTTTTTTCCATAACTGCCATGTAAAATATCAACAGTAAACACCGAGACAGCTTCTAGAAGCCCCAACTTTATGACACTAACAGATTTCAAAGTATTCCCACTTTAAAAAAATCCCAAATCTCCTCTCAAATTGTAACATTAACTACCTGCCCGACAAGGCATGATCATTGGCAAGAATTGGTATATTGGTGCTTTGTTAAGATTCTCATTCATTTCCCACTCCATTTCTTACATTTCCAGGCTAATTACTTTCTATTCCAAGAATGCAGTTACTTCTTCTCTACATGGCTGCCTTTGTTTCTTTTTACACCTGCACAATAACTACTTCTTATAGCCAAAGGGTTAGTTCATTAATTTTAAGACAACAACAATGAGTCCTGTGGATTTTTCAAAGCAGAAGTTTTATTTCACAGAAAGTTGAATTCTTCTTTCTTTTAATGGAATTAGTGAGCTAGAATCATATTATCCTTTTTTCCCTCCAGAACTGTGATGACACAGATAATTAAACTAAGAAGCACAATTTATGTCAGCTGTTTTCCTCCTTATAAATATATCAGTGCAAATGGGGAAATAATTTCATGGAAAAATATTAAATTTGGTGTAGGTTGCTTTTAGATATAATTTTTAAAAACATTTTATTTAAAAAAAATAAAAACATTTTATTTTTATATTTGAGAGAGAGAAAGAGTGCACGAGTCAGGGAGGCACAGAGGGATAGAGAGAAGCAGATCCCCCACTGAGCAGGGAGTCTGATGTAGGGCTTGATCCCAGGACCCAGAGATCATGACCTGAGCCACCCAGGCACCCTAGATATCAGTTTTTTTCTTTTTTTAAGATTTTATTTATTTGACATAAAGAGAGAGGAGAGAGAGAGAGAGATTACAATCAGGGAGAGTAGGAGAGGAAGAAGCAGTCTTCCCATCCAGCACGGAGCTTGATGCGGGACTGTATCCCAGGACCCTGGGGTCATAACCTGAGCCCAAGGCAGAGGCTTAATGACTGAGCCACCAAGGTGCTCCCTCCCACACCCCCAGATATAATTTTTATCTGTCATGTAGGACTTTTTCATCCATTGGTTTATCAGGAACAAGGATGCTTATGCACATGGGGTTGAATATTGTCTTTAATGAAGAATACACATAAACATGCAATGCTGTCCTTACTTGCAAGGAGCTTACTACCTCTTCGGAAATACAAGAAATGCATACAATGAGATGGAATTAGAAGAAAATGAATCAGTAACAATCTAGGGCAAATATAAAGGAAGTACACCATGCTGTGCATAACTAAGAGTCAGATAAAGAGTGGAGACTAACAGAGCAGTCGGAAGAAGACAAAGAAGCTGAAGGCTTATTAAGAATTACTTCTTAATGAGTGTCTACCACCTGCCAGGCATTATGTTAAGCATTTCATGTTTGATGTTCTCATGTTCTCTTAGGGTTTAGAAAAACCCTAAGATATGGTTAATTTTAAATCTACATTTCACATGAGGATGATGTGCAGAGACGTTTAATATATACTTGTAAATGGTCCAGGTGAAATTTGAACACAGAAATACTTGGTTTCTATTTGTTATCCTCATGTTGCCAAAATAAGCTGTGAAATGGAGAGTTATATTTAATCTGATTATTGAAAAAGAAGTAGGAAATAGGAGAGAGAATTAAGGAAGGAGAAAGAGGAAAAGCCACCATTTTGGAGTTATGAAAATAGCATAAAAATGGAGGCAACAAAAAGTATAATGTGTGTTTGGTGGACAATGATTAGACTGTTTCATCTGGACCAACTATAGATAATAGTTACAAATGTCATTAAGAACTCTGGATTTTGATGGATTAGTGTAAATTCAAGCTCATCCATTTGTAACTGACCTTTCTTAGACAGATTCCAACATCACACAGAATAGTTGTGATGGTTAAAAAAGCTAATGCAATATGGGCACAGGTTATCCAGATATGTTTGCTATAGTTAAAATCATCGAGCTGTGTAATTATGTACCCTTCTCTGTACGTATATTATGTGTCAGTAAAATGACATTTTTGATAAAAGGGGCTAATGCTTATAATAGTGCTGGTATAAGTAGTAATTTCTTATTTTCAGTATATTCAAGACAGTGAGCTATTAGAAGGTCTTAGCAGAATGTTGGAGCAGTTGTAGAGGGACTCTATGCTCTTACGGGTTTAAGGAAGGGTTGGATCACTGAAGACATGTTCACAGTGTTGTTTAGGAAGCTTGGTCTTTGTGACAGTGTGTAGAATGGATCGGAATAAAAGCTATGCACCAGTAAGAGTATAAACAGAGGGTATAAGCTAGTGAATAGGTTTAAACAAAAAGGTATAAACCAGTGAAACCAACAAGATTTTGCTGTTACACAGGCATTGGGTAACATGGTTCTGAATCAGGTGATGACAAGGAAAAGACCATGAATTCCAACAGGACTGGGCAGTGGGACTTGTTAGGGAACGAAAGTAAAGATTCAAAAATGACTTTTGAAGTTTATGCAGTAAGAGTGACTTGAAGAAAAAGCTGATGGGGGGACATGGTAAGGAGTTTGATGATAAATCAAGTTCCTAGTGTCATTGTCTTGTTGGCAGCTAGAAGGGTCAATCAACAATAGAAGAGCGTTATCCAGGAACAAGTGTAGCTTTACAAGACCTAATTTGTAACTACATAAAATAGAAATAGTTTTTTGTGGTGATATAGCAAAGAAAAATCCCCAAATCTGTTAGTTCAAAGAGAATAATTTGGGGTCTGATTATGTAGATTTTATAATTCTATATTCTGGTCCTATAACTGAACCTTGTTTTCCTCCCTCTAAAACTTTAATTATTAAAAAAAAAAAGTATCCATGTCAGCCTGTAGAAATGAATAAAATCCCTATGACTCATACTCTTTTCATTACAGGGAGTTAGATTTCTATAGTCACAATGGATAGAGTTTAAATTAAGTGAATGTCACATTTTTAAGTAAAAGTACATTTCATGATGATTCTATCTATCCTCTCCTTCAAATGATATTTATTTTCTCCTGAACTTATTTTAGGATATTGAGAAATAGAGGATTAATTATATTTACAAGAACAGTTATATACATTCTTGAAGACATTCTTATATATCTACCCAACTGCTAATTAGGTCTTAAGATACTGAAAAGCCTTATGCCATATTAAAAAAAAATTAAAAACCAAAGCTCACATAATATTGAACCAATATCATTTATATTTCTCTGAGACTAAAATAAAGTAAGAATAAGTGTTCCATTATAGAATCCAAAGTCCTTATACATGTAGGTGTGGGTATGTGTGTGTATGTGTGTATGCATGCATGGGTAAATATGAAAGGGTGGGAGGAAATTTGTAAAATATGCTTCCTCCAGTTTCTTTCCAAGAGATAGTAATTTTATAATTAAATGCTTAGAAAAGAAATCCTGTGGTGATAAAATATGTTGAGAAGCAGGAGACTGACATTTAAAAATAGTTGTGTTGCTAAAGGCTTTTAATTTTTTATGAAATCAAACATTAATTTGATAATTAAGATGCTGCAATATGCAAAGAAATGCCAATGATACGGAGGATATTGCTCTACTGGTCATGCCTCAAAATAGCAATACTTTTTCAGCCAATACCCTTTGGTGATTGCTGAATCAGGTCATCAAGGAACATGGCTTTGAAATCAAGAGCTAGACTGATGTTAGTGCTCTCCAAACCTCCTCTCCCATTCATCTGCCCGGGACAAAATGCTAGTTGGTCACTGGTGATTGCTTCAATGCCACTTCCTCATTATCTCCTGTGTGCATCGTACTGCCAGGTATTATACAAAATGAAAGAATTGAAGGGACGCCTGGGTGATTCAGTGGGTTAAAGCCTCTGCCTTCAGCTCAGGTCATGATCTCAGGGTCCTGGGATCGAGCCCCACATCGGGCTCTCTGCTCGGCAGGGAGCCTGCTTCCCCCTCTCTCTCTGCCCGCCTCTCTGCCTACTTGTGATCTCTCTCTCTGTCAAATAAGTAAATAAAATCTGGAAGGAAGGAAGGAAGGAAGGAAGGAAGGGAGGAAGACAGAATTGTAAGAGGCATTCCCTGCCCTCAAATAGTCTAGCTGGGTATGTGGGACATAAGTAGTTAGAATGGAAAGCTGATAATATAAGGCATTATATGTAGTATGAGCTCATATGTATATGAGCATATAACATGCAATAATTTGGACTTTAAAGGGAAGGAAGCCAATGCTGATGATGCACTGTGTGCTAAGCACTATGTAGCATCTTTTATACTTGCAGTGAGATTGTTCCTCAGTGCCGTACCCACAGCACTGTAAGCATGCCTTGAATTTTTAGACACGTAAGCATTTATTGATAAATGAAGGAATAATTCTCTCATTTAAGCCTCACAAAATCCCTTGGCTGTAGATAATAGTTTCCCATTTTACAGATGTTAAAAATGAGAATTTGAAAAGTAAGCAGAATCACATAGGGGTACAAGGTAAGATTTAAATCCAGGTCCACCAGCCATGAAGATCTCACTGAAAGCTGGCGGAATTCAATGGAAATGACCCAGTTCAGTGTTGAGGTGGACAAAATTACGTAGGTTAAGCAAACTGGCCGGACTCTTACATAGATTTCATTATCTAAAAATGAATATTGTAATTCATAATATTAAGCACTGAAATTGTTCAAGCTCAGATACATTCAACCTAAGCTAGTACATGGCCAGCCTATCAATATTTAATTTTCAAAGAACATGCGTATTGTTTATAAAGGAATGCTTGTGTTTTCCTACACTTAAAAATGAACAGACGGCAAAACTGACCTTCAACTTTTTACAGGATTTTACATCCGCCAGTAGAAAGTGCCACATGTAAGATTCACACTTGACTGGCCTGGCGACAACCACAGCTACCGTCCTAACGACCTACAAGAACTGCTGATACAAAACAAGCAGACAAAAATCATGGCATAAAGCCTACGTGAAAGTTTGGTTTTGAAAGTGAGATTTATATGCGGTGTATGGTTTCACAGTTTGATTAAAGTAGTTTTTCCACTTTCAAAAATATTTACGTAGTGTTGGCAAATATTCTATTGTAAATTAGAGCGTATTCGATTTAACAACAAACTCAAACTCAAGATCTACTAAGTCAATTAAATACAAAATCGTGAAAAGAAAATGTAACATCTGGTGTGCAAAAAGTAAACAATGTTGTTTTAGAACAACAATGAAACAAGATGTCTCATTTGCTTATTTCTATGAAAAGATGTTTATCAGTGTTGTATATTCAATACAATGCACTATAATAACAATACATGCAGTAGAGGAGGACAACATCGCACATTGTCTGCTCTTTTCAACAATTTTGATTTTTGACACTCAGAATTAATGGATCTAATTCAGAATGGCAAATTCGAGAATTTTCAGACAGTGATCAACATATATTTTTTGCCAAATTGAATCAAGAAAAACAATCTGCAGTCCGTTCTCACCTCTACATGCCCTTGGATCCATGACCAATATCATTGCTCTCTTTTGAAATAGTGGCGATAGTTTAATTGTACTGCGTAACATGTTCATATTGTTCATGTGCTTTGCTAACTTGCTTTATATACATTGCCTCCTATAATTTGCCCAACAGTCTTTTGATACCCACACTACTTTATAGATGAGCGTATTAGTGTTCTCCAGAGAAGCTGAACTGATGGGATATATCCCCATCAGTGACTATGTCTATAATCATCTATCTATTTCTTTTTTATAAGGAATTTACATGATCATGGAGGCTGGGAAGTCCCACACTCTGCCACCTGCAAGTTGGAGACCCAGGAAAGCCAGTGTTGGAGTCCCGAAAGCCTGAGAACTAGGCCTGCTGATGGTTCAGCTAATGGTAAGTTCCAATCCCAGTGCAGGAGAAGATCCGTATTCCAGCTCAAAAACAATTTAGCAGAGAGAACTAATTGTCTCTTACTTCTCTTTGTTCTGTTAAGGCCTATAGTGGATTAGAGGAGGCCCGCCCACAATGGGGAAGGCGATCTGCCTTTCTCAGTCCACTGTTTCAAATATTAATCTCACCCTCCCTCACAGACATATCCAGAATAATGCTTCTAATTATCTGGGTGCCCTGTGGCCAGCCAAGCTGACACATAAAATTAACCATTACAACGAGTAAACGAGTAAAGAGGAAAATTATTTTCAATGAGCAGACCAGGAAGAGTGGTAGAGTATGCCTTGTGCTCCTTCCTACTGCACCTGTGCCCTCTCTTCCTTCTCGCCGCACCTGTGTCCTTTGTTCTTTCCCACTGCACCTGTGCCCCATGCTCCTCCCACTGCACTGTCATGCCTGTCTTGCTCAGACAAGGCCTCAGCACACTACTCTGGGTAATAACAGCATGTGATCAGAGTTGGCATTCAGGATGAGCCATATCCTCCATTCACGAGCCTTTCCATGGACAATTCTCAATTTCAGAAAATAAAATGGTATGTATGAGGGGAAAGGAAAAAGCAAGAATGGTTGGTAAAGTGAGATCAGATTTTAAAAAGGACTGTAAAAGACAAGAAGAATTTGGAATTTGGGCTAGGAACTGTAGAGTTAGGTTGACCAACATGTCCAGGTTTGCTAGGGACACTCCCAGTTTTAAAAGTGAAAGCCCCATGTTCTGGGAACTCCCTTGGTCTCAGGAAGGCAGGATGGTTGATCACCTTCAGTAAAGAAGGGTTGCTAAACTTATCTCTCAGTGAAGATCACTTTGTGTTTTCCAACCCATCACATATCTATACTTGTATAGCATGTAAAAAAATGAATTACTAGAAAACCAGGATGGAAAAAATATACAAAATACAGGATGAAATATTCATTATTTAATTAAATACATGTAAATGACTATGCCAAATAGTAATAAAAGTTACTAAAATTTTAACTCTCATTGTCCGTATTTACATTTTCAAAGGCCAGTTACAAACCATTTCGAGATGGGCCCTGGTACACAGACCATATAGGACTGATGGGCTATTTGTACCATCTAAGGAAGAGATAGGGTGAGCGCTTTTCCTCTGGCACAGTGGTTTGACATGGGAGCCCCCTGGAGCTAGGGGACTGCACGGTACAAGGGGAAAGTGATGCAGACAGGCAGAGAGCAGGAGGGTTTGTGACTTGGTTGTAGAACTTGAGGAAACAGAAACAGAGCTACCTTTGAATTTCTCACCAAAGGGAATCTTTGGCCTTAAAAGCTAAAAACAATGCAAGTATATAAGAAATAATTTTTTACAAATCAGCATGTAGAGTGGTTAAGAGAGTGGGCTTTGTTTGTAAACTGCCTATGCTCAAGTCCTAGCAACTCAAGTTACTAGTTAATTAAACCACATACAAGTATTTAACCACTCTCTACTTTGGTTTCTTCATCAATAATATGGCATTATTCATACCATCCCTCTTATAGAGTTGCTATCATATATTCAATATATACATATAGAGATCTATTTATAATTTAGTGTTTTAATAATTGGTACATGGTTAATGGCTATTGTTGCTTACTGTAAGTATTAATAAATATCTCAGCAATAATCATCCCCACTTCATATCTTTTGAAAAATGTTTTTCTTGATTTACCTAAGGATCTGTAGTAATCTAAGAAAGAGTGTGATTCCTTATTTATCAGAGGAAAATTGCTTTGTATTCGCCCATTAATTTTCAAATTCTTTAACACTTGTCAACCTTATATATTTTAATTTTATGCTTGATTTATCCCATAATTGTTCGGCTCTCTCTGAAGTATCATGCATTATTAAAAGAAAGAGAGGCTCATTAATAGTGACCTGTGACACTTTGCTTTTATTTGACCTGTGACATTTTTAAAGTCTTGTTGCAGCATAACTATGCAAGTAATTGTTTTATTGCTCCTTAGCATTTCTCCATTTTAGCTTAGTTTTCCCTGTTCCCATCTCTTTATGAATCTCATTTACTACCCAGGCACTACTCGTGCCTCCTGTTCAGGGTGTATGTATCATAAGACTACTAACCTTGGTTGACACCTGTTCTGGTGAAATCATTCCACTGTAGCCAACATCATTTTGTCTTCTAGTCCATATTTGCCACAGAGGGAATAAAATGTATAAAGGCTCTGAGGTAGTAGGATGCCCAGTAAGTCTGAGAAAAAGCTAAAGAAGGTACATCCAGAAGAAAAGGTAACAGAAGGGGAGGGTGGTGGACACTGAGATCCAAGAAGAGGAAGAAGTCTGGTTCTGGGTCCTTTAAGATATGGCAGAACTTTAATTCTGCTTCCAATGTGATGAAATCTATTAGAAGCTTGAGCAGAGAATGATACCGACTATCACATAAATAGGGTCATCTGGCTGGTATGTATAGATAAGACCATCTGGGGGTGAGGGTGTAAGTGATATCACTAGGAAAGACTCAGTATTCTAATACAGACCCATCATTGTCTCTTTGCTGATACTAGGTGCTCTGATAACACAAGACACTCTGGTTTTACTCTATGTCTCTATAGAGCATTTGAACTTGGAAGCCAGGCCTAACCACAAAAGTTGAGCAGATGGAGAACAGAAGCAGTAAGAGTAAAGCCTCTGAAACCCCAGAGTTATAGAAAATACTCTTAATTGACTCGTGATTCTATTTTTCCAGGTCCTATCCCTTATGAGACTGAACTGCCATTGTTCAGAATGGAGTGGTATGACCAGAAAAACTAAAACAAAAAATCGATCCTAGCCTTTGCTAATTTTTGTGGTGTAAATACTTCCACCTTGGCCAATTTCAGTTGCTAACAGGATGTCACTGAACACAGACTTGGGAAAAGATGTGCATAATCTCCCACTTGCTAGAGTCTCTTGGCAACTGGCAGCAGCATACCCCTGGTGCCTGACATTAGCATGAATACATCCAGCAAATTCACTATTTTATTAGTTTCTTTGAGTGGATGTTTATTTTAACCTTGGATGTTGGATCATCAGTCACATTTCACCTCTTTTGGCCCTGGAACTTCCCTTAAAGAGTTCCCTTATCTTGCTAGTCTTTTCTTGATTTCCAGTTCTCAGAAACATAAGACACTTACAGAAGATGTTTTTAAGTCCCAGGATATCATACTTAAACATGTGGATTCATCCATATTTTAGTGTTAATCTTTTTTTAAAAAAATCAGATTTTTTATTCCTCACACCAGTTATATTAGGCTTAGGTAATCTTAAACTGATGCCATTGTTAACAAAACAAAAAACAAAATTCTATTTACTACACTGGCATTATGGTTTAAGTCAAATTACTTTTAATTAAAGCATTAAAAAAAAACCACACGTTGTCTATAAGTCACAAAATTTTCCTGGAACTGTTAACTTCGCAACCCCAAAAGTATTACATGTTTTAAGTGTTATTCTCTACTCAATTATTTCCCAAAAGTAGGTAAAAGATAGCAGATCTGTGGGTGAGCTTTAAAATGAACTTATCCTACCAGCACACTGAAATTCTTATATGTGAACAGAGTATCACATCTAGCGAATGAGAAATGAAAGACAGAACTATCCATTATTCTTGGCAAACTAAATTATAGTCTCTACTGTCTACTCAAGAATAAGTGGTTTCACCTGGTTTCAGAAGTGACAGGAAGGCTTAAAAAGAGAAGCTCTCCTGGGCCACTACCTTGCATCACTAATACGATCAAGTCATTAAGCCATTGAAAGGACTGTGGAAGCCTCCGCGTTGTTTTCAGAAAAGTAACATTTTAGAAAGTCAGGTATATCGCAGCTTCTAGTAGCCAGGGTGGGTAAGAGAAAGTCAAGCAATTAAATTTGCAACCCTCAAGCTGCCAGCTCCTTAGATGTTGAGTGGTTATTAAGAATAAGTTCTTAATTTGCAAAAGAATCCCTGCTAATACACCTGCTAATTAAATTACTAATCATGTAATAATTCCTGATGTTATATTACCTAGAAAATAGAATGACAAGGTCATAATCATCCAAAGCATTACTTGAAAAGACTTGGGGAAAAAAGCTAAGTAAGCTATGGCTGGTTGAAAGAGCAAGATGATATGAGGACATTCAAGTGGGCATAGTTCATTAAACCACCTTTCTGGCTATTCAGAAAATTGCGTTCAATAGTATCTAGCTCATTTAATACCTGGAGCACCATTCAGATGGTTAAACAAATGAGATTCATACAAGCCTCGTCACCCTGTAATTCACATCTCATTTGCTCTTTCCTTTGTGCTAACATCTGCTACCTCACTCTTGCCATCTAGAGAACTCCTGTAAACTCCCATGCTAAAAACGTGTGAGCCAGTGTTCTGATTCATGGACATGATATATGTTCAGCCATCTCTTGGAAATAGAATCTAGGCACCTTTAAAATGTTGTGTGGACCTTATGCTTTAGGGGGAATGCTCTGCTTTAAAAAAAAAATTAAACGTGAAGAGGACCAAATCCTGCTTTCCTGAGCCCAAAGTCATATTCTTGAAATCTCATGGTATAGAAGTCTAAGTCTGCAAAATAGTCTATCACATGAGCTGAACACTTTCATAGTGAGGAAGCATCTGGTATTTCTGATAACCCCATGTGCTGACATTACAAACCTGTCTCAAGCCTCTAAATGAACCATGTAAAAGTACGAAGACTTGCCATTTAGTCCCAGGGAGGTCCTGACACTCAAATATAGCTTATTTTTGGCCTTTCCATTCCATCTGAAATATTTCTGGTTATCTCTTATAAGCTGCTATATTTTATAAACTAGCAAAGCAGATAGAGACAACAGATATCTTTTAAATATTAATTAAATGCTCTCTTTTCTACAGGAATTTTTTTTTTTAAGAAATGTCTCTTGAATTACATGGAAGAGAAAGAGGTGAAACATCCCTTTCAGAAGTTTTTTATAGTTGTAGAAATTCTCCTAAGACTCTGAAGACATTCAGATTTGGATGTTCTGGAATCCCAGAATTGATTAGAATTTTTATCTATAAGTTAGCTTTATAGAAAATAACTTTTTCCAGCCTCAGATTAAAATAATTTTCTAAAAACTGACTCAAGTCTCATCTCAAATACCAATGAAAAGTATCAGATAATTTGCAAGTCACGATCATCTTATTTGGATGAATACTGTCCATTTTTGGCCAAAATTTTAATTGAGGGCTCATTCTAAATAATGAGGTTACAAAGATGACTAGTAAGATATTGTCATTAACTTTAAGGAACTTACAGCCAGTATGAGGAGGCAGATAAAAAAGAAACACACTTTATTAAAACACAGTACAACCTGTGATGTGTCAGTAGGAATAAGACCTACTCCATTTTATCTTCCACTGTGTTCTCAGTGCTTATGAGGATGCCCATGCCTAGAAATCACTCTGTTAGCATTTGTTGAAGGAAGGAAGGATAGAAATGTGTGACCATGGAATACAAAGAAGGCACATTTTATCTAAGCTGAATTCAAACACTGCTTCTTAGAATGGATTAAACCTAATCTACTATGCATAAAAATTAATTGAGCAAAATAAAATAAGAAGGGGACAGGCTCTGTAGACAAAGGAAATGGAATAAGCATGGAGTCTTGAAATAGCATGTTGTGTAAGGGCAATAGGAGCAGATTGGTATTATGATGGAGGGAGGTGCATGATGAGAACAGCTGGGAGAGAAAAGCTGGTGAGAGTGGAGGGTCAGAAAAGTCCATGGATGCCTTACTTTACAGCAGAGCCTTGGAGAGGTTTTAGAGCAGAGAGTAACTTGGGCACAGAGTATTTGTGATAGCTCATTCTGGCTCTTCCATGAGTGGATGAGAAGGAAAGAGACAGAAGGAGAGAGATCTGGAGACCAGTTACTCTCACCAGAGTAGTGGAGGGACATGATGATGGCAAGAACAAGGGCAGTGATTCTAGGTAGAGAGGATAGGGAAAGAACTGGAAAAGTAGTTAGGTGGTATAATCAGCAGCAGATGATAGATGGGAATTGGGAAATGAATGACAAACAGCAGACACAGGCTTTTTTTTTAAGGTGGTCACCACCAATGAGAGAATACAGAAAGAGTAGATACATGGGGAAAGGTCATGTGTCAAGCCGTGTTCGCTTTAAATTTATGGAACATCCATGTGGATATAGCCTAGAGACAGTTGGATATGTGGTGTGATTTTCTTGGGAGAGGCGAGAGTTGGAGATACTCCTTTGGGATTTACCAGCATTGCAGTAGTAATATAAACCATGTGAGTTGTAATGTCCCTCAATGGCATTATGTGGAGTGAAAAGAGTTAAGTCCTGTTTAAAGCATAAGCATAAGAACAACTACATGGGAAGGGCAGAAAGATAGGAAGAAGGCCAACGGGGCAAGAATAGTTTCTCTAAACTTTAATCTAGTGCATCAGAATCAGCCAGAAAGCTTGTTAAAGGTTCTGACCGAGAGTAGTGTCCAGGAATCTACATTTTAACCAGCTCCCCAAATTATGCTAATCTACACTAGATTTTAGGATTTGTAGGGTAGAGGTTTCCCAAAAGAAAAGAATCTGCTGCCAGCTGTGACAGAGAGAACTTTTAAAGGGAATATAATTAATTCAGCCCTTTTGGAAGACATTTTGGCAGTATCTGTTAAAATTTTTGTTCTTTAGCCCCACCAATTACATTTCCAGGACTTCATCTTGGAAAAATGCCCCTCAAAGCTGCACAGACAGAATCTGCAAGCATCTTCCCAGAAGCAGTGCTTTTTTTTTTTTTTAATAGCCAAAGGTGGGAAATAATCTAAATGTTTATAAATACAGGAATTCTTAACCTATTTATTGGACTTCATTTGCCCAATTACTAGTGGAATAATGGGGAGAAATTCAGATAGAAGTGACAAAAGGAGGGAGGAGAGGCAGTGGGGAAGTGGAGACATTGAGTGTTTTAAGAAGTTTAAAAAGGGAGGCACAGGAAAGAGCAGTAACTAGATGAGGAGAGGGTATCATCTGAGATGGAGGAGGCTTGAGATTTGCATGGATTAAGTGGAAAAGGGGAGAACAAAAAAGTAAAAGAGTAAACTCTGAAACATTCTCCCTCATCCTCACCTCTATCCCAAGACAAAACTTAGAATGGATTTAGTATATTCCAAGTGGTCATTTTGTTTGATCATGATATATGCTGTCTACATTTTATAGACCTTATTCTTACATTGGATAACACAGAGCTCCTATGTTACAGGTATTTTTATAGCACTAGCCCAAGAAGGAAAAAGAAGACAGGGTTATCTGTCTTCTTTCTTCAAGGTTTCAAGGTGCAAACTTGTTTTTTAGCATGTGCAAGGCAATATCTACATGGTTAGTCATGTAGCACATATAAATTGATGATGAAATAATAGACTAAAAAAAAATCCTCTTTCCATCAAAGAATCAATTGCCCAGCCTTCTGGTGTGGCTGCTGCTAAAATCAACAATTCCTTCAAGACAATCAGATGTCATGCTTCACTGCAAAACCGACTTGGCAAGTGTTGTCTTGTTTGTGATTGGTGGTTATAGACTAGATCCATTTTTCATAAAAAACATATAGCTATAAATTACTTTTTTAATCAGCAATTTAATGTCCAAAAAGTAATTATAGAAACTTTGTTTCTCTATAGCCTCTCAAATTAATAAAATTACATAGTGTAGCCCTATAAAATCAAGGCCACATAATGATTTTCAGGGGCTCTAGGTATATTTGCCTTTGTGAGCCTCTTCCTCCAAAAAAACCTTAAAAACATATTAAAATATGTTCTTTGACCTAAAAGTTCCTTTAAAAAAAAAAGGTTTTTTTTAAAAGAAATTAACATGTTTTTGTAGGCCAGTGAGTATTTGGTCCCTTAGCACTTTATCTACTGTGACTGGTAGGGAATTTGGCCCTTTGTAAAATGGGGATAAATAAACTATATCCTACGTTAGTGTAGGTCCATTAAAATGGAACCACATCTAAATCTTAATTGCTAGTTGTAGAAAATTTAATTATTTCATTAATTTGTCTTTTTAGATTATGCATATGTTTTTCTATCTGTTTTTCAATGTCTGAATCAAATAGACCACATTTCTTAGGATCTGACCTTAAAAAGACTGAGTCTATGGTTGTTTATTTCCTTATGGACTTGAAGAAAAGGAATTTATTGAATATAATCCTTTCATTTCTCTTCATTTATTAGCCTTCTTTTTCCGTGGCTGTCATTCTGCTAATGTCAAGGGCACCTTCAAGAAGAAAATAAATCATAAGAAGGAAAATGCAAATTAAGACAGAACAGAAAAAAAATACCATCACGCGATCTATAAATTTGAAAAAGTTATGTTACTATTGGGGCACTCCTGGACGGCTGGCACCTGCCTGTTGTAAGACAGATCAGACGGGTCGTAATAAGGCCTGGGATAGACACTGACCACCCTGACAAGCAGCAGGTGCAACTCCTGGCAGGGATGTGCTTCTCAGTTCTGTGATCTTAAGACCGCTGTATTATCCCTGAAGGCTGTGTAATGATAAATAATGAAGAAAAAAATGAAAAACTATTTCTTAACAAAGCTAAATGTTTTGTAAATTCAATAGAAAAATCCATTTCTTGTTCACCCTGAACAGTTAACTTAAAAGTTGAGGCAGGATGGTGTGGCAAGCATTAATTTTAGTGAAAGGCAAAAACAATGAAAAGAAGTAGCACACACAAAAAATTGTGTCAGTATTGGAAATACTGAGGGATCGGGAACCCTCATGCAGTGCTGGTGGGAGAGGAGTTGCCACTTATTGGAGATCCATAGGGCGGTGTTGAGTCTAAGCATGGAAATACCATGAGATCCAGGAGTTCATGTCTGTGTCCCCAATGGACAGGAGGTAGACGCTAGGAAGGCTCTTGTTACGCTGTTGGGGTGCAGGCAGTGGGAGGTGGTTTTGATTCCATTGTTAAGAGAAAGTTTGCAGAAACGTGTTGTACACATATACTAGAATGCTCTGCAGCCAGCATAAGTAATGAACTTTATTGAACATGGCTGCATGGGTCTCATATACAATATTGTGTGAAAAAGAAGAGACAGAGTGACGTACATATTGTACTCCTATTCACGCAACTTAAGCAACATGCCAACCAGCCCTGTGCATTTGAAAGAATCCATAGATCTAAATCAATGTTTCCAAGGAGCCATATATCTAAATAAGTCTATAAAATATGGATTGGGAAGACGTTTTTTAAATAGACTGGAGGGAATGCCAATGGTAAGGGGAGGGATTTGGGAGTGGAGACACATCCATACATTAAATAAAACGAAAGAGAAGATGGAGTAATGCTGATTGTGTGTCCCATGTTGACAAACGGAAGTAACTTAATTCTGTGTACCTTAAGGCCAGAGGTTTTCCTTTAAAAACAAATACAAATTTTAAAAAGGGGACATCCTGACATGTGTGAAAAGTAGGATTTGCAAACTGGAATGCTAATGAGGGTTATTATGGTGAGTTACTGGTGCCTGTACCCTTCTTCAAATGAGCACCCACTGCTCACTTAAGAACTACCTAATCCCATTAAGACCTGCCACCGGTCACCTGGGTGACTCAATGCTTTAAAGCAGCTGGCTCTAGATTTTGGCTCAGGTCATAATCTCAGGGTCCTGGGTTTGAGTCCCTTGACAGAGCTCCAAGCTTAGCAGGGTGTCTGCTTAAGGGTTCTTTCTTCCCTTCCCTCTGCCCCACCCCCTCACATGTGCACTGTCTCTCCTCAAATAAATAAATCTTAAAAAAAAAGAAAGAAAGAAAGAAAAGACCTGCCAAGCTATGATAGCCAACACTTCTTTTTTTTTTTTTTTTGGAGAGAAAATGTTGAATTTGACTTAGGACTATTATATTCCTATTTGAAAAACATCGTTTATGTTAAAATATGCTCTCTTTTAAAAAGAGTATAATCGGGCGCCTGGGTGGCTCAGTTGGTTGGGCGACTGCCTTCGGCTCGGGTCGTGATCCCAGAGTCCTGGGATCGAGTCCCATATCGGACTCCCGTCTCTGCGGGAAGTCTGCTTCTCCCTCTGACCTTCTCCCCTCTCATCCTCAGTCTCCTTCTCTCTAATAAATAAATAAAATCTTTAAAAAAAAAAGTATAATCATGACTCTCAGATATAAAGTGAATACCTATAAAATACTTTACTGAAATAATTAATGAGGAAAAGCACTAAGATGTTACAGCTAGTTCAAAGGAGAAAGAAAGAGCAAACAAATATGTAGGCAATCAGGATTGCTGAAATGAATTTGCTTACTTCATGCAAATTTGGTCAATATCCATAGGGCAATAATGATCAACTCTATCTGAGCTGGGACAATTTGCATTTCTGTGGATAAGAATCACTGGTGTGGTGGGACGCCTGGGTGGCTCAGTTGGTTAAGCAACTGCCTTTGGCTCAGGTCATGATCCCAGCATCTTGGGATCGAGTCCCGCATCGGGCTCCTTGCTCCGCAGGGAGCCTGCTCCTCTCTCTGCCTCTGCCTGCCTCTCTGCCTGCTTGTGTTCTCTCTCTGTTAAATGAATAAATAAAATCTTTAAAAAAAAAAAAAAA
>CM052799.1:35851392-35968115 GCA_028533885.1 Nasua narica | reverse complement strand
TCTGGTCACTGTAAGGAATTTTTACCTGATCCAGCTGTTAGTCTAGAACTGGCTTTGCTGATGCCCTCTTTCAGAGTGTGGGTGAAGCTGACCACAGCATAAACTGCCTTTTCTCTTCTTTTCTTTTCTTTTCCTTTCCTTTCCTTTCCTTTCCTTTCCTTTCCTTTCCTTTCCTTTCCTTTCCTTTCCTTTCCTTTCCTTTCCTTTTCTCGTCTTTTCTTTTCTTTAGATTTTATCCATTTATTTGAAAGAGAGGAAGCAGGAGCAGAGAGAGTGGCAGAGGGAGAGGGAAAAGCAGACTTCCCGCTGAGCAGGAAGCCTGATGCGGGGCTCGATCCCAAGATGCTGGGATCATGACCTGAGCTGAAGGCAGTTAACTGACTGAGCCACCCGGGTGCCCCTAAACTGCCTTTTCTAAGGAGCTTCCTTGCCTGTAAGATGGCAGATGCTTCCCAGGATGCATCCAGACTGGAAGGCTTCCTTTAGCCATGTATTCTAAATAGCAACATAAAGAGATCCTCTGCTGTGATTTTAGAAAATATTAGCTCCCATACGATGACCTCTCTGTTTCTGAGCAGGAAGATTTAACAGCCCCTAAAGATTTAGGGTTCTTGACAAATCGTGGCTCCATCACAATCTGCTCTTTCATCTAGAGTCCAAATGTACAAATCTCGGAAGGCTGGGCAATGAATATTTTCAAAAACATTTAATTATTTGCTAGGCTGGAAAAAAAACAGTGCATCTATTTGAAGAGGTTTTTGTATTTGTTTTTGTTTTGTTTTATTTTTCCAACCTTGGTGCTTTTGACATTTTGGATGGTAGATGTTTGGGCCTATCCTGTGCTTTGTAGGATGTTTAGCAGCATCTCAGACCTCTACCCACTAGATGCCAGTAGCACACCCTGCCCCCAGCCTCCAGTTGTAACAACCAAATGTGCCTTGTAAAATTCAAATGTATGTCGTCCCCCCCTCTCCCGTGATCACTGATTTAAAGTCAGGTGGAGTGGTAAACAACTGAGATCTTCACCCTTTGTTTCTCAAATTTGATTGATGGATAGTTGGACTACAGCATTTGGAGGAAAAGCAGAGGGAATAGCATAATACTCTCAGTGAGAAATCCATTCCATTTTAACATCAGTTCTATACAAAGCACCAGTTCACAAGAGGGAGCACGCAAGCGTGCCACACTCTGCTTCTGGACCGCTGTCTCTGCTCGCTTACTTGGTATGGTAGGTGCGTTGACGTGGATTCCTCGCTCAGATTGGATAATTTGATTCTAAGCACAAATTTTATAAGTCAATTCCATGGTGGACAGCAACCCTTTTGAGAACAATAACAAATTGATTTTGTCTGCATTTTTTTTTCCGCTTGGTTATAAAATTGAATAGAGCCCTCTTAAGAAAGGCCACAGTTGTGCAGTCTGTGTCAAATAATGGATTTGAGCTATTTGTACGAACTAATCAGCTCTCCTATTAGATTTGCCAATTAGTCTAAATTCTTCCTCATTATAGGAGATTTCAAGAGTGTAAACATTCTCCCCCAGTTAAAACCCCAAAGAATGTCAAACTGAGCATTTATGATGCCTTTTTGCAAACAAGGCGGCTCTGGTTGCAGCTTCAATAGCTTTCATGCTGCTTGCTTCTTCAGAATACAGAATGTGTTTGTTTAAAAATTACGCTTAACTTCAACTTCACCTCTGGGCCCAGGAATAAGCCATATATTTGAAGATTATTAAGAAAATGAATCAGATTTGTGTCATTTCTGTTGGTAGGCAGCTTTTCGTCCTGAGAGAACCTTGATTTAATGGCACTTTTATCTTCCTTAATTATATTCACTTTGTTAAGAAAAATAAAGATGGTAAATTACAATATTAAGATCCAGAGACTTCCCCTTCACGGTGTTCTAAGCTTTTCTGAAGCCAGCATCAAAGGCACTCTGGGTTCTCTGGGCCCCGGAAGAAGGGAAGGAGTGACATCTCTCTACTTACACTCACCTCAAAGACAGGAAATGATAGCTCAATGTTGTTCTCTCCCCCTCAGTTGAATCCTTACATTTTAAAACCAGTGTCTCCTGATTCCCAGCTTCAAGGAGCATCTGCTAAATTAGGGCGGGCTTTTGAGAAGGAATGTTTTGATTGTTAATTGTGAAACGCACTCCTGTCTCAGGCAGTTTTAACCTTCTCAATCAGCGGTCTTTTCTTACCTAATTACACAATTCTAAGAAAATCTAATGAAGTGCTGTCAGATTTACATTGGAATTATTTTAAATGTTATCACAGTAGCCATGGTAATGATATATAAATGGACAAAATGGCAAAGATCTGGAGAAATGTCACAATTACACCCATAGTCTTTCTTCACATAGACATTAAGTCAGTGTATTTTAAGCCTTTTGGGCCCTCAAGGAAATGAGGCTCTTCAGTGGGGGAAAAAAAGCTGTAAAATGGAAGCCATTTAATCTTACCATCGAGTTGATCTTTATTTCTTTTTGTTAATGTTGGAACAGGTCAAAACAGGATCCAGATCTATTTCTCGTTTTTTAGTTCTACCAGTGTTATTATTTGGCTTATTAGAGGATTTGTAATATGGGCTTCCTTATGAAAATTTTAGCTATTTTAATACTTTGTATTTTCTGTGGCTTCTTGGGGAGGGAGTTGAAATAACTTGTTATGTGCATTTACTTTTAAAACTCTAGAAACAAAATAAATATAATACTCATAGATTCCAGTTATCAATGAGCCCGCTACTTACAGAGACTAGATTTCACTTCCATGGGGACATGTACAGCTAAACCTGAGAACTGTATGCTTACTCAGCCTCAGTGATAAGAAAGGACATAAAGAAAACATTTGGGAGCACCTAGGTAGCTCAGTTGGTTAAGCGACTGCCTTCAGCTCAGGTCATGATCCCGGCGTCCCAGGATCGAGTCCCATATCAGGCTCCCAGCTCTATGGGGAGTCTGCTTCTCCCTCTGACCTTCTCTCTCTTTCTCTCTCTCTCAAATAAATAAATAAAATCTTAAAAAAATAAATAAAACATTTGGGAATTTTCCAGCCCCTCAAACATATGTACATATATGTACATATACATACCTACATATGTATGTATGTGTGTATAATCATCACCCTGTCCACAAACTATGGCAGACATCACTAATTGATCTTCGCTTAAATAATTTTTAACCTATTCTCCACAAAGCTTGCGTCAAAATTGGCATATAAAAGAAAACCAATCTACCATCACAGAAGTGGAATATAATGGTCCATATTGAAAAATATATCAACTTTCTACCTTAAATCACACTCATAGACAAAATTAAATCACTGTTTTCTAAATAGCTTCAGTAAATTGGTATATACTTCCTTCAGTGGTAGTCACTCATGGCTTGACCTATGTTAGCCATCCTCTGGGGTTGTACAACGTATGCTCTTCTTGGCCCTTTGGCCCATCTACTTATCAGTGATGGCTAAAACCCAACGCAAGTCACTAGATAATAGGCTCTAATTCCATCCAGTCACCGAATTTTAGATATAATTCTAGAAACTTGGTTACCAACTTACCAAAATTTAGATGTTTGGAAATGGTAGAGGAAGATTTACTGCAAAGAGGACTACTGATAACAGGGAGACTCTTATCAAAGGAAGTGACAGAAAATATTTTGAATGGAATCAAGACTTCCAAGTTGTTCATTATAAGAAATTAAGAGCCTCCAGCTTTTGCCTAACTACGATCATCCTTGATAATTAGTCACTGTTTATAATGTTATCCCTGATATATCCAGGAAAGTTTAGATTTTGTATGTTCTTTGTCAGCTTTCTAAAGATAAACAGTATCTTCAAGAATTTAATCTAAATTCAAATCTCTCCTAATTACAACCTTTTTACTCTCTCCTCTCATTCTTTTCACCTATTGAGCATTCCTAGTCCTCCTTGGGCCCTTCCTATTCTCTCAATTTATAAATTTCCTACTGGCTTCACATGTCTTTGCTCCCTATCAGAAGAGAATCTGGTAAAAAAAATCCAATTCAAATATAGTATCACCAACTAACAATAAAAAAAAAAAGGTAGTAGAACACTGCTATAAGTTAACTTAGCTTTGCAGGATGATTCTCCTACTTACCAGTTATGTGACCTTGGATACATTATTTAATATACTTGTTCCTCAATTTTCTCATGTATAAAGTGTTAAATATATTCTTGACACTTGGAACAGAGCCAGGATCCATATCAATTGCCTAAAAAAATATTAGCCATCATTATTATTTAGGGTTGTTCTACAGTTATTGATTAAATCATTAATGAACACAAAGTGCCACTCAGAGAAGGCATTACAATTTTTGGGTTATAAATCCCATGAAGAGAATGTCTATATCTTTCTTGTTCACCATTATATCAAAAGTTATGAATACAATCAGCATAAAGAACTACAAAGAACAATGGTGAATAGGAATGACATGTGAATAGTACCCAGGGTGAATCAGTCTACCTGAGGATTTTTTCTATTGGTCTAGCTTCCACTCCTAGACCTGGAAGAATTTTAAGTGGGCTTTTTGTCATAGCAATTACTGAAGCATATTGTTTTGTAGTATCCATTTAAATGTTGATCTTTCCCTTAGAAAGTATACTCAAAGGCAGGGAATGTGTTGGATATGTCCTTCAGTGGCTAATTTGTTGGTTGAACAAGAGAAATGATAAATAAACTATCCCATTGAAAATTATTTATTGATTTCATTTTTATAGATTTGGTTATTGTGTATATCATCTAAATTTGAGCCTCCCCAAATTTGCTTTCTCTCGTCTCTGAGATCTATCCACGCAAGATCAGAAAGCACTGCCAAAAGCAAGAAGGTGCAGGGTCAGGTAGAATATAAGATTCTCTGTTCCCTGTGTTAGAATTCTTCATTGTGCATGTTTTTAAAGGGGTGAGCATCAGATTGTATACTGGGAATTTAACAAGGTCATATGACAAGGGTACCTGTAAAATGAGTTCAAGTAATTACACTAGGCAAAGAGTTTGATTACTCTATCTGATCCGTTTACCTTTCCCGTAATTCAGAGATATGCCTGAGAGGGCAGGACTGACATCAACCCAAGTCAGTGATTTCAGAGTAGCAAATGATAAACATAATATGGGACATGGCCTGATAATAAACCTGCTGGGACTAGTACTTGAAAACTCATTTCCTAATAGTGTCATGAGGCCCTTCATTTATTTGTCCTAGTGACTTTTTCCTTCATCAGGCTGATCGCTGATAAGGATTCACATACTGTAGCAAACATATCAGTCATTGAGGCCACCACTGCTTGTTAATGATGTCCAAATCAATACCTTAACAGGCATTTTTTCCTGTTTGAAAGAGAGGAATGTTATGAGAAAGATGAGATAACTTGGCAAGAAGCAGCTAAAAATTTAGAGAATGACAATGAAGCCTCTGTGTGTGTGTGTGTGTGTGTGTGTGTACATGTATGTGTGTTGGGGATGGGAGTGGAGATTGAAAAGCACAAAGAGAAACTGAATAGAAGGCCTAAGTGTTAATGGAAAGATTATAATCACCAACCTGGAGAAAATCTTCTGAAGTTAAGGTGGAAGCACTTTTAAAATAGTTAAAGCAAATATAGGTAACCAAGCAGAAGTCTTTTTGATGGAATCTTAGTAATGTCTAAGGCCAACTCTTGGCGTGTCCTTAGATTCCTCTGTGCAGTGTACATATAGCGACACGCTGGGCTATTTTTGTGGGGTAGTACACCAGAGTTCTGGTCCAGAATTGTGTGCTCAAATTACACAATCTGGAGCATCTCTCCAAAACACTATTTTTAACAGATACCAGGAGATTTTCTCCTAAAGTCTGGTGGAGTTGAACAGTTCTCTGAATCTTGTGGTCTTGATGTATTTGAATGAGCTTCCAAAGGGATTTTCCCAAGTTCCCCTCATGCTCTTTCAGTGAGTGCAAACTGTAGAGCAAGAACTGGTCAGTGGTGATTGTTTAGTCTGGTTGGTGAAGTGATTTTTTAAAATTTTCCTTCTACAAATGCAGTGAAGTAAATTAGACCAGGTATCTCATAAGATCCCTAGGCCCCTTGAAATGTTGATATGATTGACTGGATCCTCATGCCTGCCTCAGAAGATACAAACCCTTCTCTAATAGTTCAGTGAATTCCTGGGAGGCTTAATTTCATGATCAACTCCCAGTCCTTCGTCCGAACCAGATAGAAAGTTCAGTCTATCTTCAACTGATGCTGAAAAATAAGTAAATGAATGAATAGTATCACCCCTACTATATGCACTTGTGAGTGTGCTGATTGGTTTTATTCAAGATATGGAAATGAGTTAGGAGAGGGATTTTATCATGGGTAGTCAATCAACAGTCAACTTAAAAGTGAACATTAGATATATACATTCCTTAAATGTCTGTTGATTATCCTTCAACCAGTGTATTCTCCATGTGGCTCACCGGGCATGGATACCAGCCTCACTCTACCTTAACTTACTTTCCCTTACAAAGACTATCTGCTTTGCTCACTTTCCCCCTTGCTTCCTAGAAGCAGCATTTCTCTTCTTGTCTCATGAGATGTATTTAGACTTTCCCCGTGTCTTGGCTTATGGATAAACAGAATGTGACATAGGCATTTATATACATAATGAGTTACTATTCAGCCTTAAAAAGGAAAGAAATTCTGATCCATGCTGCAACATGGATGAACCGTAAACATTGTGCTTGTGAAACAACATAGTTGCAAAAACAAACACACCAAAAAAACCCAAAAAACAAAACAAAACAAAAACAAATAATGTATTATTCCATTTATAGGAGGTCCCTAGAGTGAACAAGTCATAGAAACGGAAAGTAGAAGAGGGGGACCAGGGTTGGGGGGAAGCAGGAATAATGACTTAATGTTTAATGGTTCCAGAGTTTATGTTGGGGATGGTGACAAAGGTCTAAGTTGGATATTGGTGATAGTTGCAAGCATTGTTGACACACTAAAATATGCTGCTTTGATATAATGATTATTCTGAACTGTAGACACTTGAAGGGCAGCAGGTACAGGAACAGGCTTTCTCTGAACGCCTTATTTGCCCAAAGACAGATCCTCCAGAAGGAATCCAGTTGGCATAGATCCCTCCCCCATCCCTGGGAGTGTCATCAACCAGTGAAGACTAGGTCTTAACCACTGCAGAGGAGATTAGAAGTCAACACCACACCCAGACAGACTCAAACTATCATGCCTCCTGCCCATTCTTCTGAAGGCCTATTCATTCATCTTTCCTAAAAATCATTTGCTTTCCCCTAAGAAACCTACATCCCCTCTTCCCTTTCTCTGGTAGGCTGGTATCTAAGTCTGAATTCCAAGCCACCCAATTTCAAATTTCTCCATGTTAAGCTCCACATCTTGAAGAATCATTAAGGAGCTTAAAATCGAGAAATTTGAAATTAGGACAGAAATTTGAACAGAACTGGCTTCATGTCGGTATTTAATAATATTGTAAGTTATTTCAACACTCCTTTTATTCTTTCTACAACCATGAGTTTCACATTTAATAATGCCCTGAGTCCTTTGTTGTGATTATTCTTTTGGGAGTATTTACTGCCCTGTTATAGAACCCTTACAAGGATTTTATAAATCTGGCCTTGAGTTTAATTTCTTAAACATATTCACAGAAATTTCATTCACTAGGTTCTTGAGGAGTTTGGACATACCTACATTTCATGACTCACCACGCTTCGTTGAATAAAAAGGGAAACACCTTTCCAAATGTTGATTTTTGTCTCTCATAAAATTGAAGTGGTGGGAAAAATACTTATAAAACAAAAAATTCATCCATTTCTGATAAAATTATAAAATAAAATAAAAATTAGGTTTCATTTTAAATAAAATAAAAATTTCTGATAAAATAAAAATTAGGTTGTTAAAGAATATTTTTTTACTCAAGCTAAATATTTGGCCCAAATCACATAAATAATCTGAAATAAATATAAAGAACTTAGTTTCTGGCTATTCTGATAGGAATGAACACTATATAAAGAGTCTCTCATTCCTCCTAGCTACAGTGCTATGTGTTGGTACCTCCTAGACGCAGCAGGGAACAACCTAAGTCTCTTTGTGCCTTAGAAGAACTTATTATGTTAGGGTAGAGAAACAGAAATAAACAATCAAGTAAGTATACAACACTAGGTAGTGGTAATTAGTATGGAAGGTAGCAAAATATATAAAGAGTAGAGAGAGTAGCAAGAGAGGGTTGCTACTTTATATTCGATGATCAGAAAGTATTCCTTCCACTGGTGGTATTTATTGTCATTAAAAGATTGTCTGCATCTCTTCTGCTTATCTGATGATATATAACCAACTATCCTAAAACTTTATGTCTTAAAATGATGACAACATTTATTTTACTCATGAATCTGCAATTTGTGCAGCATCCTGCAGGCACACTTCCTCTCTGTTCCACTTCTTGTCAGCTGCGACAGCTTGAAGCTTGGAGCTGGTATCATTTAAAGCTTGCTCACTCATGTACCTGGTGCCTGAGGTAGAAAGACTAGAAGAGCTGGGGGTGCTTAGGCATCTCTCTCTGTCTTCGTGGGATCCCTCCACACAATCTCTCCAGCATGGGGACTTCAGGTAACTGAACAGATTGGCCAGGGAGAAGTTGCGACCTGGTCTGGAAAGTCTCATAGTATCAGCTCTGCTGGACTCTATATACTACAGAGGCACAAGCATGCTCAGATTCAAGGGGACAGGAAACCGACAAATGAAGGTTTTGGAAAACAGCATGCAGAAGAGAAATATTGCTGTGACCATTCAAAAATACCACCACGGGATCTCTCTTTTTATTTAATATGGAAAATTGGGAAGATAGCTTTGAGTGCAGACATCAAGATCTCTTACCCAAGGTCACAAGCTGATACAGCGACAAGTTGTTAGCTCTGCCCATGTGTCTGGGCTACACCATCTTAAAATAGTAATTACTGTCTTTACCCTTAACGTGCTCATGATGCTGGCGTCTCACAAAATTCTTTTATAATGCATTCCTTTTAACTATACTTATGAGAGAAGGTGATCATAGTAGATGTTTGTGTCTCTCACAGGAACTGTGTATGAACTGTAGAGGGTTGTGGTAACTCATACCATCTAGCTCAATTTGAAAAATACACCACACTGATACACTGCCACTTTCAGATTGGTGAAGCATCTTAGCAAGAAGTTATAAAAAGGGTGTAATAAGCAGTAATTGCCCAGTACTCAAGGTCCCTTGCAGGCAGTGATTTCAGAAAAGTGAAACACCTGCCAGACATCCTTCCTATGAGATCTCCCGTTTATTCAGAAAGGGTGGGGGCAGCACTGAGTACCCTCTCCTTTTGGAACCTGGGATCTTCCTGCTGATATGTGCCTGGGTTCCTTCCATATGTTTTCCCTATTAAACCATGTAACTAAAGAGTAAGAGAACTGTGGGCAGTCTATGTTCTTATACCTTTCCATTCTTGAAAAGTCCCCAGCAATTTGACCCCAAAGATAGACTTTGCCAAAGGCCACCAGTAAGAAATCAGTATCTTACTGAAGGTCATGAGGCATATGGGGAAAAGAACTAATGTAGCACACTACACAACATAAACTCATAAAACATAACATAAACACAGTAATGAAAGCTCATTTCTCAGCTATCTCATCTTTCCTTCCTCTTCTCCAACGACACACCCCTTTAAAAGTTCCTCCTATTCCCTAGAATAGTTCAGATTTCCCTCTGTTTACCAACCCCTTGACAGCCCAAGAAAAGCATAAGAGATGCTCAATGCTGCATATCTCTCATTATTCTAGGAAGACCTTGGAGTGTCCCATTTACATGGGTTCAATCCAGGCTGATTCCCTGGGTCCCCCTGCATAGTGGTTCTCAAGCTTGACCCACATCAGCCTCCTCTGGGATGTTGACGCTTTGCCCCAGATAAGCAGAGTCTAAAGCTCAGAGAGAGATCCCAGGCTGCATGTGATTCTGAGACGAAGGGAGGGACATCAAGGACTTACACCCTAGCAGGGACATGTGCTTCTTTCTAGTGCTTCTGCTCCTGTTTCTTTCTCATGTTCATTTTACCTGGTCCCACTCTACCTGTCCCTTCATTCTTAGGGTATCTGCATTCCCAGAAGTGACCAGAATCACTCTTTGGCTAGACTTTTGAGGTATAGATTTTAAGAAGCATTTCTTTCAGTGGGGGTCCAGTGATTCCTACAATTTACAGGACTAATAAAATCTAAGCATATTTCACATTTCCTAATTTTGTATATTAGGAAAGCAATACAAAGTAATGTAATAAGTGGCAAGTGACTCAAACACATAGAATTGTGCATTCATGAATTATTGCTATTACAAATAGTAACAAGCATGTGACATTGAGTTGATATACACTATCCCCTCAAATGTGACAGGATATTTGCATGTCTGTGTATTTTTGTATGGATAGATATATTTCAAATACAAAGTTATTTCCTGCATTAAAAATACTAAATTTTCAGACCTAACAAATTGTATACTTTATGGGTCATGGTGATTCCTTGAGATGATTAATGTAGAGCTTTGATCAGTGTAGGGTCAAGGTTAGGTCATAGTGAATGAGGCACCTGGTACAAAATTTTATGGCTAAAACTCAATAATTAAGGTAAGCAATATTTTCATGCAATGTTTCTCAAAACCAAAATTAATGCAAAAAAACCTCAAGATGAGCAAAATACCAAAGTTGGGAATAACGAGAACCCTAACAGTGCCCTGAAACAAAAAGAAAAAATAATAACAGATCCTATCTTTATTTGAAATTTTGCTATTTTCTTCATCATGAATTTATTACATTTGTTATGGTTTTTAAAATATTGCATTGAAATATTGTCTTGATTGCTGAGTATTGCTTGTGTCCCCTTTAGATTTTGCACCTAGAACGGGTGCTCCACTCATTTTGCTCTAGTCCATGCCCTTGGACTATGCTTGGGACAAAGTAGCTGCCCAATAAATGTTGATTGATCATAAGCAAGTCACACTTTGCCGTGTCTTACTCAATCTCATAAGTACTTAACTCCTCAGCTCTAAGGGCAGCTAGCTGCCCAGTCCAAAATGTCTTCCTTGTCTTCCTCTTTCTTTTCTTCCCTGGCAGGGCAAATGGGCACTTACTACGAGTTGTCCCAGTTTAGAGCTCAGTTAACTTCCTCTACACAATCACTTTTTCGTATATGGATTCCCTCTTTAACTCTTGCAAAATGTCCAAAGTTTTCTTCCACTCTCTAGGAAACTCCATCTGCCTTTTTCTTTATCTCATTAAACCTGGTTTTCATCAAACACCAGCCAATTTTCTGAAAATATGATTTTGCCTGATCATTACTGCTGGAACAATATTTTGTTGTTGTTGACTGTTTGAAGTATTTCATTTGTAGTATAAATAGCCATGATACTATGCGAAGCACAGTGGTTTTGGTGGTGGAAGTTCTGGATTCAAATTATGGCTTTCTACTCAGTACTAATTATATGATCTTTGGCAAGTTATTTGACTCGATTTATATTTTCTATTTGACAGATATTTTGTAAGCAAAGGTATTATACATTTATATGCTTTACTATCATTGTCAGTACTATTATTAGAAATTTAATGAGAATTCTGGGGTAGTTTTAGAATCTAGCCATCAGCATTTAAATCAATTCTATGTAAAATACAACTTAAGTTGCATAAAAATAAATTATGAATTCTGGAAAATAGTTTTTTTTACAATGTAAAAATTTTGTATGTATGAAGTAAAACGACTATAACAGAAGTGGTAGATTATATACTCCATGATTATAACATACATGATATTGTATAATAGTGATTGTTTTCTATATACAACCTATTCTGTTCTAACTCTAGCCCAGTATTGCTCAGATTTTCCTGTGTCCTATTGAAACACAGATTTCTGGGGGCTCCTGGGTGGCTCAGTCGGTTAAGCATCTGTCTTTAGCGCAGGTCATGATCCCAGGAGTTCTAGGATCGAGCCCCACATCCAGCTCCCTGCTCAGTGGGGAGCCTGCTTCTTCTTTCCCTCTGCCCCTCCCTCTCTTCATGCTCACATGCTCTCTCTCGCTCAAAGAAATAAATAAAATCTTAAAAAAAAGAAAAACAACAGATTTCTGGCTCTCACTGCCAGAGATTCTGACTCAGGAGGTCTGGGGTGAAGGCTAAGAATTTTCTTTTTTCTTTTTTTAAGAATTTTATTTTCTGACAAGTTGTTGGGTGATGTTGATACTGCTTGTCCAGAGACTACATTTTGAAAACCACTGTTTTAATTGAATCCTTACTAGGGAATTTGATTCAAATTTTCATCAGAACTTCGATTTTACTGCACAAAGAGCTGCTTAGGTGAGAGAAATGAAAAATAAGACAGAGAGTTTAATCCTTTATGTTTTTGCAACCTGCAACCACCATCACCATCATGCCCATCACAAAAGGTCCTTTTATAATTTTGTGTTTTTAATCCAGATTTTTAACTAAATTGATTATTTGAACTTGTATAAATAATTCTTACCCTCAATAAGTCCCTGGTTTCCATCATGTTATGAGCTCCTGAGATATAATTGAGTGAGCAGCCTTTCTTTCCTACTGCAGAATCCAGGCTTTGATTCTGATTTCTGATTCCAGAAACTTCCTTGGCTTTAACATTAGCCATTATCTCCTCACTCTGCCAACTTGCTCTTTAAATGGCCCAGCCTCAATCTCGGCAGAATGCCCTGATGAAGCCTGGAAGCAGGGTTGATTGCTACCAAGAAAACCTTGCCCTCTTCGTCCATTCCTGTAATCAGTTTGGAAGGCAATAGCTGGAAAGTCCATCCTGTTCACGGAGTTAGAATATTCAAAGTCACATCTGAAATTTTATTCATTTGAAAACAATTGAGTATCCAGTCATACTCACTAGTGTTTGCTTGCATCTCAGTAATATTTGTCCAGCATTGCCCTCTAGTGCTTGTGGGCATGTTTTTGATGCCTTGCATTTTCTAATTAGGGCATTTGGAATTAATTGCTTAGGGAAGGATACCTCCCCATCGTATCACAGTAGGCAGAGAAAAACTCAAGAACCTGGCAACATTAAGATTTTTTTGAGTTTTTTATTTGGTCCAGAAAGAGCAGTGTATGTGTGTGTGTGTGTGTGTGTGTGTGTTGTTGAGATATTGTACTTTTGTTCATTTTATCCATTATGACAGGCAAGGCTTGTCTATACTTTTGTCCTGCCTGAGAAGAAATTCAGTACAGGACAGCAGGTTATTTAAATAAAGTAATGTAAGTCACATTTGTGTGTGTGCGCGCCCACGTGCTCCAAGTCTCTTTTGTTCCGGAGACTTGTCCTTGCATATATTTTCTAGACACAGGATAAGGCAGGTTGCATCTATAGGGTATGCTAAAGAATTTCTTTCGAGATTGGCTGAAAAAGTTCTGGATGGCATTTGTTTGGGGTGGAGAGGTTTTCTTCATTTAGAAATATCTGAGCTATATACGGAAGCTTTCCCTTTCTACTTGAAATAGTAACAACAACAATCACAACAAGAAAATAAAAGAAAGAAAGAAAAAAAAAACCCAAACACAATCTCATGTGTTTCATTTTGAACACTCCTTCTTAAGCCGTGCAGGTAGCTCTCTGCACAGCACGGCCGTGAAAGGTCACAGACAGTGTCTGGCATTCTCATCTGTTTAGATGACAAGAAAAGTGCCCTCTACATTCTGGTCTGAAAAGCCAAAATGCAAGTATATGACCTTCCTGATCTCCTGAGTTGTTTTTTGGAAACAGAGCCTTTTTGTTTCTAATTGGGTTAGAAGTGCAGTTATGGCTTCTCCTTTGCCGGGGAGCTAGAATACCGTGGGATTTTCCAGGCTGGTCTGGCCAGTAATCAATGCTCCCTGGCAGTCACATCACTGAGGACTAAACCATATGATATAAAAGCATGATCAAGTTCTGTGAACAAAATCCCCAAGATATAGCTATTTAACTCTCTAAGTTAATATACATCATCTGAGAAAATAAATTTCTGACTCGCCCTCAT
This sequence comes from Nasua narica, assembly GCA_028533885.1. Classification (NCBI taxonomy): domain Eukaryota; kingdom Metazoa; phylum Chordata; class Mammalia; order Carnivora; family Procyonidae; genus Nasua; species Nasua narica. The sequence continues at coordinate 35,954,083 of CM052799.1, read as the reverse complement.
TTTAAAATGAGAATTAATAGAAAATAGTAAAGCTGTAAGAATCTCTACCAAATGTATTTTTAAGTGATGGAACTATCAATAATGAGTACTTTCTCTCTATCCTTTGCTTCATAATCTAAATTTTATACCAAAAAAACCTTATGTTTCCTTTTGTTGATGTATAAATTATATAAACAAAATTCATTTATTGTAAGAAGACAATTGGATAGTTGAAAAGACATTTATGAAGTGATACGATCATCCCCACAATCTAATTTAGAATATTTCATCACTCCCAAAAGAAACCTTGTGCATATTTATAATTACTCCCTAAGCCCTGGGCATCAACCATTAATGTTCCATTTGCCTGTTCTGGGCAGTTCCTATAAATGAAATCACATGCTATGTGGTTTTGTGTCTGTCTCTCTTTCAGCATAATGTTTTCAAGGTTTCCCCATGTTGCAGTAGCTCTTTCTTTTTTGTGGCTTGATGATAGTCCAGGTGCATGGATATTCCATATTTTGTGTAATGGTTCATCAGTTGATGGACATTTGGGTTATGTCCACTTTGTGCCTGAATAATGTGATCACAAACAAATGTTTTCATTTCTCCTGAATAGGTAACTAGGGGTAGAATTGCTACATCATACTGTAAACTTATGTCTAATATTGTAAGAAATCTTTAAACTGTTTTTGGCAATGGCTTCACCATTTTACATTCCCACCAGCAAGGGATGAGCAATCAAGTTTCTCTACATGCTTCCTAGGATTAGGTGTTGTCATTATTTTTTTATTTTCGTTCTTCTGATATGTGTGCAGTGAGATCTAACTGTGGTTTTAATTTGCATTTCCCTTGTGACTAATGATATTGAACATTTCTTTTTTTGTCTGTTTTAGGCTATTAGCATATCCTTTCCGGTGAATACTTACTCACTTATTTGGCCCATTTAAAATTTTCACTTTCTGATTTACAATAAAGTTACAAAGGTGGCGTACGGAGTTCCTCTATATATCTTACTGAAGTCCCTCCGTTATTAATACCTTATATTAACACGGTACATCTGTTACAAGGATGGAATGACAGTGAGACATTACTATTAACTACACTCTAAACTTTATTGACATTTCACCCGTTTTCCCATTAATTTCCCCTTTCTATTCAGGATTTATTCCAGAACACCACACCACCTTAATTGCCCTATGTCCTTAGTATCCTCTGGTCTATGACATTTTCTCAGTCTTTTATGGTCTTTTTAACCTTGACATTCTTTTGTGGCACCAGCCAGGTATCATGTAAAATATTTCCCAAACTGTGTTGTTCTGATGTTTTTTTCTATCATCAGACTAGGGCTTTGAGTTTTTAGGAAGAATATGACAGAGGTAAAGTGAAGAAGGAGAGTAAGATCACATATTAATACTTCTAAAAAAGCTATTTTACTACATTCTAATATATGAGATTCTTTGATAGTACAAACCCATGAAAACTGCTGCAGAATTATACACATGTATCTCCATAGTTGTTTATTTGACTTTTTAATATTGTAATCATTTGTTATTTTTATTACGAGTTATTACCACCACCTAATAGAAATGTTGAAATGAAACCTACTTAGAGTATTATGACACTGAATGTCAAAAACAGTTTTAACAAGTTTAAATTTTTCTGTATAGACTCTCCAGCATTGCAACAATGAGCCAAATCAACTTGTAATAGACAAGAAGATTTGAAATGTACCTTGTTATAAGGAAAGCTCAATAAGTATAGGCCAAAAAAAAAAAAAAAATCAGATTTCCAAAAATAAAAATGAGGCAGATGGCCATTCACTCTAAGACAGAACTAGTGACATGGTGACAGATATTAAGCACATTAAATATTTAAATATTCAATATAAAATTGAAGTCTCAACTTTTTAGGAATGGGCCTATTTTGTAAGGCTAAAATCCCCTCACTTGGAAATATTTTTCTTGTGCAATAGAAAATATGGGGAGCTGACATTGGAAATACTAGCCCTTTTGGAATTTGATGGAACGAAGATAATTACAATACAGCTCCCGTCCTGCAGTCGTTGATTAGACAAATTATGAAAAATTAATGAACCAACAAGGAAACCTATGAGGGGTTTGATAAAGATGGAGTATATGAGGGGATGCTAAAGATGGGGTGGCCAAGGAGGTAGAGTGCATAGAAGCACAGGCTTGAAATCTGTAAGTCTGGGGTTGAGGTTCTAGCCCCATTATTTGAAATAAAGTTATTGAAATATAATTCACATATCATATGGTTTGCCCATTTAAAACATACATTTCACCGGGTTTTTAGTATATTCACACAGTTGTTCAACTAAAACCACAATTTAAGAATATTTTCAACACCGACGCCCCCCTAAAAAAAGTCCCATACTCATTAGCAGTCACTCCCCACTTCTCTCCAATCATGCCCTTCCCTTCTCAGCCTACGGCAGCTGCTGTTTTATTTTCCGTATTTGTAGATTTGCCTATTCTGAACATTTCATATTACCGAATTCATGTAATATGTATTCTTTTATAACTGCTTCTATACCTTAGATGTTATATTTTAATATTTCATTCTTTTTACTGTCAAATAATTGTCTACTGTATAGATATAACATATTTTGTTTATGCCTTCTCAGTTGATGGACTTTTTTTTTAAGATTTTTATTTATTTATTTGACAGAGAGAGGGAGATCACAAGTAGGCAGAGAGGCAGGCAGAGAGAGAGGGGTAAGCAGGCTCCCTGCTGAGCAGAGAGAGAGATGCGGGGCTCGATCCCAGGACCCTGAGATCATGACCTGAGCCGAAGGCAGAGGCTTTACCCCACTGAGCCACCCAGGTGCCCCTGATGGACTTTTGTTTCTCCAATACTATTTTTATCTGCTCTGTGATCCTAGACAAATAATTCTAGCAATTAAGAACCAGGCTCTGTATTCAACTGCCTGGCTTAAAAAACCAGTGCTACACTTCTAAGTCCTTGGACTTGTTTCTTGAGCTCCCAATGCCTCAGTTTTCTCATCTGTGAAATAGGAATACTAGTAGTAGTACCTTATGGAATTGTCTAAGAATTTCACAAGTTAATACTGAAAAGCCTTTGGCACCATCTTTGTTCCATAGTGTATTCTCAGTAAATGGTAGTAACGATGATTATGGTTCTATTAATATTTAATATTGTAATCTTAATATTGTAATCCTTTTGAATTTTCTAATCTCCCCATCTTAGAACCAATAATCCCTCTTGAGTGAGCTGTTCTGAGATTAAATAGGAGAGGATGTTTGAAGCCTTTGACTTATTATCTGACACATACTAGGTGTTCAGTAAATAGGTTTTAGAGGAGAAATATCTCACTGTGTGCTGGAAAGTCAAGATACAAAGCTTGAATTTATGGAATGAGCCTTGAATTACATGCTCAGGTACAGAGGGAAAACTATGTGAAGACATAATAAGAAGATTGTTATTTTCTTTTCTAGAGTTTGAACTCAATGATTAAAATAGTTGCCAGAGTCATGAATTTAGTTTTACCTTCTATCCCAGGTTCTGATGATGGTCTTATACATAGTACAATGACCAAACAGCAAGGAGAAAAAGTAGTGGAGATGAGTCAAGCAGGTTTGGGATTCCAGTCAATGAAGGGAAGGAAAAAGGCATTTTCAAATACCCCAAGTTCCAAAAACTCCGAAGCATCTGAGAAGGATGTCAGAATGTCATCAGCAGTGCTTAGAATATATCTAATTTGGAAGTAAGAAATTTTCTGTGTTTCTTCTTTTACCTTCCCCAGGACCATAAAATAATGGAATAAGAAGCCCAGAAGGCTAGATTCTGATCCAGATACTGTTTCAAAATAAGTGCAAGATCTTAGGTAAGTTCTTTCTTGATCTTAAGTATTTTTCTAATTTATGAAAGCACATGTTTGAAGTAGAAGATATAAAAGTCTTTGTTAAACCCTAGGAAATCGAACTATGTATTTATTTTCCATCCCCAGCAAGTATCCCAAAGGCTTTTAGAAGTGGAGTGCCCATTTGCAGACCACACTGTAATGGTGGTCATGGTGGCTGCTGGGACCCTGTTGATGGGGTAGGGAGAAGAGGTGATGGAGGGAAAGCCTCCAGTTGATGTTCTTGGACAAGTTATTTAATGTATGAAGCCTGGTGTCTTCTATAAAATGGTGCAATACTAGTACTTGTTTTATAGGATTGTTAGGTGGTGGATGAAGTAGTAAGTGCTCTGTGTTGTTTGACATTATGAGCGATTGACATGGAAAGGTCCAAAGACATAGTTTCTAGATTTTAGAGGGTTACCTCTTCCATCCCAATTTTTTCTTCTCTTCTTTAATATTTTCATAGTATTCAAAAGATTTTTTTAAACATTGGAAAAAAGTGTTGATTTATTTGTCTTTAATTTCATGATGTGATGTAGTCATCTAAGTTGCATTTTTAAATCACATTGGAATCTTTGAAATGAATCATACTTAGCTAAGGGTGTCATTCTTTTACTTTGAACATGTTGCTAAATTTTATTTGCTACTTTAAGTTATTTATAGTGTGTCAATATTCACAAATGGAATTAGTCTATAACTTTTTTCCCTGTTTATTTTGGGGGAGGGGGATGTATAGTGACTCACCACAAAGGTAACCAAATTTCTAGAACTTGTGAATATGTTACTTTACCTCACAGAAGAGAATCTGTGCATGTAGTTGATGTTATTTGCCTTAAATCAGAGAAATTATCCTGGATTATCTGTGTGGGCTAAATCCAATCACACAGCAATCAAGGCACATGGGCAGCTTCTAGAAGCTGGAAACAGCCCATAGTTGACAGCCAGCCAGGAAATGGGGGCCTCAGTACTACAACTGCAGGGAACCCAGTCCTACCAACAGCCCACACTTGCAAGGAGATGGATCTCTTCCTAAAGCCTCCGGAAAGGAGTGAAGCCCTGCCAACAACTCCATTTTGGCCTGAGGAGACCTATGTCAGAGTTCTTAGCTATAGAACTGTGAAGTAATAAGTTGAGGTTAGTTTAAGCCACTAAATTTGTGGTAATTTGATATGGCAGAAATAGAAAACTAACAAGAAGCTATCTTTGTTTTGAAACAAATAGGGTGTTGTGAAAAGAATTTGGAAGTTTTCCTTCTTTTAACACTCTCTATAACAGTTTAAAATATATCAGATTTAGGTTTTGTGAAAATTTAAAAAAAGGAGCTGAGATATCATCTGAAATTCTGAAATGAAATCTTAGTGTTTTCATATTTATTTTTCTCCTTTCTATACCATCAGGATCCATTTTGTAACCTTGTATTTATCAAAAACAGTAATAAAAATAAAATAAAATAAAATAAAATAAAATAGTTCTATTCAGATTTTCAGATTTTCAAGGGTACTCACAGAGTTTTGAAAGATTTCTCCCATAATTCTTTTTACTTTCATCTTTATTTGTGGTCATTTCCACCTTTTCTCTTTCCTTTGTCCTATTATTCTTGGTTAATGTAACTAGAGATTGATGTAACTATTTTATTGGCAAATGAAAATGACAAGCCCTTGATGTTTTAAATCAATTTACTTTATTGCTTTTAAATTTGATATTTTTTTGCTTTTATCTCTATGTCCTGCTATTTTTTTTATGGCTTCTGTATCTTTTTTCCCTGAGTTAAGTGTTAAATCACTTATTTTCTTACTTACATGAATATTTATATAAATATTTACGTGAATTTTTACATATTTGATGCTATAAATTTTCTTCTAAATACAACTTCAGTCATATGTTCAAAGTTGGATATGATATGTTTATTATAATTTTTTTAGAGACTTGGTATCTTCAACTTTGGGTTCTTCGTTAGCTTAAGAGTTGTTTAAGAGAGAATTATTTTGAAATTCAAGGGCTGATATTTTGGGGTCTACTTTTCCTCTACTATTTTCTTACTTATTTTTATTTTTATTGTATTAGTTGCCACAGAATGAGATCTTTGCTTTTCAAATCCTTCTAGGATTTCAGATTTTTTTGGGGGGTGGTCATATTAAGTAGGCATTAAATAAAGATGTATGGTATATTTAAAGGATTTAAATATATATTAATTGTATCTCAATTCATATTGACATATTAAGTATATGTTAATCTATTCAAAATTTTTAATAATATTACTCAAATCATCTGACACCTATCCTCAGTTTAGTATATTTCACCCGTCATGGGCTCTCAGAATTGAGTTAATGTTAACTGAGTTGACCATGTGTCCCTTTTTTTTCTTCCATTTCCTTCAGTATCTACTTTCATTTCTTTTACTGCTTTGTTCTTTGATGCAGAAAATGGGGGAAAGACCTTCTGGAATGGTGGAGTGAAGAACTCCATAGATTCTTGCTCTAGAGAGACAACCCTAACAGATGAAAACTGTTAACATTTATTTTAGAAAAACTTTTTTTTTAAATTTCTTTAAATCATTCTCAGGACCTACAACAAATGAAGAAATAATTAGAAAAATCTACTAAATCTTAGTAAATAAAATGAATAAAGCAACATTCATCCAAATAGTGTAACATTCTGTGATCACATGGAGATCAAGGGGACAGAACTGAGAGCCAGAAATAAACACTGTCACATTGTCAAATGATTTCTACAAGGTGCCAAGACAATGCAAAGGAGAAAGAATGGTCTCATAACAAATGGTGCTGGGATATCCACAAGCATGAAGTTAGATCCCTTCTTTATACCTTAAATAAGAATTAATTTAATATGGATCACAGACCTAAAGGTAAAAGCTAAAATTGTAAAAATCTTAGAAGAAAATATGGATGAAATCTTCATGACCTCAGGTTAGGCAAAGCCTTCATAGTCAAAATTCCCAAATCAGGAGCTACAAAAAGAGAAATAGAAGATAAATTGAACTCATCACCATTATAAACTAAGTTACCATTGGGAAAATGGAAGACAAACCCAAGAAGGGGAGAAAATATTTCCCAGTCATATTGCTCAGTCTTCTTGTCCTCTTCAGAGTAAAATCTCAAGGTTCTAGAAGTTCTGTTAGAGCTTTCAGGAACTCTGACAGTAATTTCTATAGTTCTCTAACCTTATTCCCTTCATTTGTTCTATGTTGATATTTCTAGAGAAATGAAATATCTACTCCCATAGGTGACTAGATTCCTTTTCCTCTGTGCTCTCCCAAACCCATCATTTAGATGTGTGGTTCCTGTGGTTTGGCACCTTTCCTGCTAATAACCACCATAATGTAGGTCCTCCCCAGCTTGATTCTTTCACCTCTCTTCATGGAAATCAAAGAAACCCTATAATTGGAAAAGGGAGTCTTCTTTTATGTCTAAAGAATATGACATGTAAACAAGAAAGAGACTAATCTTATGGAACAGAGAAGGAAAAAAAAAAGTGAAGTCAGCTCATGTTACATCTTCAGGCCATAAAATATCAAGCAGATCTGTTGGCTAGAAAAGTATTTCATATCTACTCAGGAGAAACCGTGTAATACACAGCAAGGAACCTTATTAAGAAATTCACACATTCATGTGAGACTTACACCCGTGTCCAAGAGTAGTTTGTTAATTTCCTTCAGCCATTTGATAGAGACTTTTGGACCAGTTCAGCTTTCCTTTGCTTGGGCAGAACGACCACTTCCAGGAACAGCAGAGCTAGCCTGTCCTTTTCTGTGTGTGATGTTAACACTACTGTTTAGGTCCAACCCTTACCCAACCTATTTTCTTCCCCATCTTGCTCTTGCCCAAAAGGCAACAATCAATTATTTCAGGCACTAGGAATTATTTAGAAGCAATCTTACTTGCTATCCACAGGGAAACCATCCATACTGCTGCTGTCTGAAATAATGACTGTGGGAAAAAAAAAATTACCTAGGAAGCCATTTCTTGTTAAAGAAGCATTTCAATGCCAGAATGTCCATGATTTGGATTCACTGATATTAATCTCTCATTCATATAAAGAGTTTTTTTTTCTGAGAGAATTAGTTTTCAAAATAACATTACAAGAGGCCAGGTTAATGGATGAAGTGCTGAGGTTCAAATGAAAAGAAAAATGGTAATTTTATTTATTTATTTTTTATCTCTTTCTTCCTTTGCATGTGAACCCTTATTGCTCCTCAAGGGTAAACAAGGATTAATTAGTACTGGCATATGACCGCTTTGCTCCAAGGGTCACATTTCCAAATTTATTCCAGCTCACAAATGTTTACTTATGTCTCTTTGCACTCCCAGGATCTGTGCCAAAAGAAGATCATACCCAAGGCTTGATTTCCTTTTTTTTTTTTTAGTAATGGCTCATTAAAATGCATTGTAGATCCTTTGCTCCTCTCTGGAAATAGTAAGAGATGACTTTTTTTTAAAGATTTTATTTATTTATTTATTTGACAGAGAGAGAGATCACAAGAAGGCAGAGAGGCAGGCAGAGAGAGAGGGGAAGCAGGCTCCCCGCTGAGCAGAGATCCCTATGCTATGCGGGGCTTGATCCCAGGACCCTGAGATCATGACCTGAGCAGAAGGCAGAGGCCCAACCCACTAAGCCACCCAGGCACCCAAGAGATGACTTTTAAAATGAAGTTCCTTTAGGAGCCCATGGGTTGTGGCTCTGTTGGTTAAGCATCTGACTCTTGGTTTTAGCTCAGGTCATGATCTCATGGGTCATGAGCTCAAGCTCTGCATTGGGCTCTGTGCTCAGTGGAAAGTTCACTTAAAGATTTTCTCCCTCTACCCCCTCTCCCCCTGCCCCACACTCACCTGGTGCGCTCTCTCTGAAATAAATAAATCTTTAAAAAATAAATGAAGTTCCATTAATGAAAAGCATACATAGACTGAGAAAAACCTTTCCCTTCTTACCATGTTTTCATTCTCTTCTTCCCACCTTTTCCCCTTTCCTTCCTTCTTTCCTTCTTTCTTGGATTTCTGTAGTAATCCAGTTGGTAGCTAATACTTTTTCACTCAAGTGCTGTATCCAGGCACTGTAAAGACATTTTCTTAATTATTGCCCATAACAAGTCCAAGGGGTATTAGATCATCTCCATTTTTAGATCATGAAATGGGCTCAGAGTTTAGGTAACTTACACAAGTCACTTTGGCAGAGCTGAGATTTCATAGTCTATCAGACCGAATTGTTCTGCATTTATTTTGCAGAATCAATATGTGCATATCAATATGTGCACATATCAATATGTGCAGGACTTCATTGGCACTGCTTATCTAATACCATATTCCAAACTAACAAATAATTATTTAGCATATTGCTTTTAGAGTACCAAACCAAAACCTTATGCTATTGATTCATTACATGTGCAAAGGCCTTTGTTCTTAAAGGTGTGATAAATCCAAGAACAGAGACTGTGCCAATACTATGGACTGAATTGCATCTCCCCAAAATTCATGTGCTAACACCCTAACTCCCAAAGTAACTGTATTTGGAGATAGGGCCTGTGAGGAAGATTGAATGAGGTCATAAGTGTGGGCCCAAATATGACAGGGCTGGTGCCCTTTGTAAAAAGAGGAAGAGACCCAGGAGCTCTCTCCTCACCACCACATGAGAACATAAGAAGGTGGCCATCTGAAAGCCAGGAAGAGAGCCTTCCCCAGAAACTGAATTGACTAACACCTTGATTTGGACTTCTCAACCTCCATAGCAGTGAGAAATATATTTCTGTCGTTTAAAGCCACCATGTCTGTGATACTTCGTTATGGCCACCTCTGAGCAGAAGAAGTCAATGCCTTACACATTTTAGTACCAATTGTCACACCCAACAGAGTTCTTTGTACATAATTGATACATAAAACGGAACCGTTATTACCCACTAGGTTAAGATAGTGGGTAGGAAAACATGCAGTCATTTTACATCCTCCTGACAAATACTAAAACTTCAGTGAATTATCTTAATCAAAAATAAATACACAAAAATGGAAAAACAGGAGAAGGAGAAAATTGAAAGAAAATACAAAGTTTTAGAAGATGAAAGCAGTTGGACAAATAGGGACTAATTTAGCAACTAAGTGGAAGCCGTATCTCAAGCTGGTGGAGAAATGCTGAGAACCACCCCAGATCATACCTACCCTGTGGTCCTAACTGACAGAGGAAACAGCATGTCTCTGAAGCTGTGGATAAATGGAGCGGGAGAGGGTTGGATGGAGGAAATGATGAAGAATTGGTGAAGTCTGTTTGAAAAGACCTAGATTTTCTCCTACTTTATGCCCTGATACCACCCCCACTCTAGTAGAACTCCAGAGATTTGTTACCTGGAGATGTTGAAAAAGAGGATGACAAATACAACCAAGAGTAATGGGCATACTCAAAATAGGATGATTAAACAATTCTCTGGCTACCATCTGCATGCTAAAATGCCTAATGTGGAAAATTCCAAACTCTTCCCTCACTGAGTCTACGAAGATGAGTGAGTGGCCATACCCTGTTGGTTGTGGACTGGTGAATCTGAACTGCCCAAGAAGAAATATGCAAAGATACTTATATTGGGGGTGACTCCAGAATGACCTACCCACCTTACCACACATTGATGCTCAACATTGAAATGTCCTTCTCATATTGCTCAAAACCTTTCATCAGCTTTCTAAGCTCTAAGTCTCACCTAAAACAGATGCCATGGATTTCAGATATTTGAGGAAAACCTCTAAAATTGATAATGGAAACCAGAAACACACACACACACACACAGAAAGAAAGAAAGCAGACCACAAGAAAAATAACATTAAACTTAAAAATTCAAGATAATAGATGATATTGCATCCAAGAAGCAAAAACAGGATAATTTTAAAAAGGAATATTCTGAAAACAAAAAGTACATATAGAGATGACTACTCTTGAGTCTTATTTCTTCAGAACGTCCAGGTTTTGGCCAGTCTTGCTGGATGGCTTAGCCTGGGTGAGGATTATAGCTCCTGGAGGTATCCCTGACTTCAGCCACTGATTGTCCCACACTGCACTCTTCTAAACTGAGATAAGGGGAAAGCAGACTCAGATCTCTCTCCCTGTGCTTTGTCTAGGCAGCCTTTAATTTAATAGTAGCTTCCCCTGAAAGTCTGAATCTTATTTTCCTGAATATTCATTGGTTTATATTTGTTATTCAGCTTAACAAAATGAAACAAACAATGTTCACAAATGCATATACAAGTGCTAAAACTCTCTGATGTCCCTGGCTCAGGTAGTGCTTACCTCAGCTTGGGAGAGTAATCCATATAGGAAACACCAGCATCATATGGGACTTTAAAATTACAGGTAATGTTCTTTCTTCATCTGGTGGCGTCTCTTTTCTTGTTCTTTTTTTTAAAATTTTTTATTAACATATAATGTATTATTTGCCCTAGGGTACATGTCTGTGAATCATCAGGCTTACACATTTCACAGCAATTGCCATAGCACATACCCTCCCCAATGTCCATAACCCTACCCCCCCACCTCTTTTCTTGTTCTTAATGTGCTGTGTAGTCTCTATGTATGACCCATTTTACCATTTAAATAGGTAAGATGTGGAGAAAAGAGGCACTAGAGGTCCGAATATCATAAATCTTTAAAAATGCAGTTTGGTGACTTTAAAAAGAAATCTTTCTACCTCTCCTTTCTGGAATTGGAGTTACTGCCTACTTTTCAAAGCTATTACACTAATAATTAGCTCAGGCCATGTTGCTTAGTAGGTTCTCAGGAAGTGTTACCTGAATTTGCTTTCAAAAGATTTTTTCCCCACTAGTTACCATTTGTTCAATGTTCATTGTTCGTTTTTGTTTTTATACTTTTATTACCTTTTTTGTTGGCTTAAAATAAGGTTAGACTCACAATGTTCTTCATTATTTTCATTACATTTGGTTTGGTTTTATTTGTCTCTTTACCAGTGTTATATTGAAAGCACCTGGGAAATTAATTGGCTTAAATTATATTGTCAAAAAAGTTTTCCTGAATAAATTAATGAATTAATATTCAATTTAAAAAGTTTTATCATAACACATGTTTACCTTTGAAATGAAATGAATGCTCTAGGTCTTGAAATTAAACCATTTTGTTTTTTAATACATATTTATGATTACTTAAAAATAAAATGCACCAAAAGATTTTCTTTTATAGAATGATGGAAAATTAAAATCATAAATATGAAAGCAAGGAAGCAGTATTATATACTTTAGGAACTATACACATACATACCTACATACTTTTTAACATGGGTTTTATGATATATATATACATATACACACACTTTTTAACATATTTATTATATATTAACATCAATGGTTATGTCTAATCTTGAAATTTATAATATCATATTAGAGTATAATTCACATACATAGCTCTATGATTCTGATGAATTTACGCTATTTTCCAGATGAGAATGTTTCACTCAATGAAATCTCATACCCTTGGAGAATATATGTATTCTCCAAAAAGAAAAGTTGATCATAAAAGAACAAATATAACAATGTCATCAATCCTACTAATGCTTGTAAATAGATTAGATCAGGCTGCTTATGTAGCATTAGGATTGATAATAACCAGTTATTTTGTTTCAGTGTGCAAAGATCTTCCTTGTTGACTTGACAGGCCTAAGACATCAAAAATATTTCCAATTAGAATGAAGTTGGTCCTCTAAGGATAATGAAGAAACTGTAGCCAAGGTGTTTACATGTGGGCATAAGAAGAGTTGATTTCCTGAACACTGGCGTAAAAGTGAGCCGTTCCAGAAATTTTATGTGCAAATCTTTCTGTTATCTGGAGCTAATCACCAAGGAACCAGAGATGGCAAAAACCATTGGATTCCAAGGCAGATGCGTGAGGGAAATTGGCAGAATGAGCACGAAGATGTGCTTCTCTTTCCAAGTAGTTCTGACCTGTGAGAATTTCATTATCAGCTCATGTCTTTTACTGTTAAGATGTTAAGAGGGAGATTATCATTTGCAAACTAAAAGCTTTCTGGGGAGCCTCACAATAATTGATTTTTTTCATTAAAAAATTCTTGATAGCTGGCACTCCAGAAAAGTTGAAAAGATCTTTAGAAAGCTTTATTTGTGGGTAACATATGCACAAAGAAAAGAACTAATGCAAATCACCCATACGTATTTATAATGATAACAATTCAGTAGAGGTTGGCCCTGCAAGTGTGGCTAAAAGGTGCCACTACGGTTAAGCAGGATTTCTCAACTATCCAAGGATATTCATTAAAAGAAGTGGCTCATTAGATGCATTTCAGTAAACTTAAAAAGGAGAAAATAACCAAGCGAGAGGTTCAAGGAAACCAGCTCCTTTTTTGCATGATACTCTATAAATCAACCTCTGAGATTCTAAAATACGCATCAAAGTGGTTTTGAAATTTTGAGTTCAAACTTCAAAATTGCCATCTTTCCTAAAATGTATCTGAAATAAAATCTGATGATTGTCCTTCCTTTACTCCCTACTCTGAAGATGTACACATGTAAGTAAAGCAATGCTACAGGACTGTACATGCCGGCAGAATTTAGTTGTTGCTATGATGTAGTTATTGGTATCAGGTTAGGAGTATAAGGAAAAACATTTGACGACTTTAGATTCTATCCCGAGTCCATGTTCTAAAAATGAGTGTTGGGCAACAGACATTCTCAGTGTGTCTGAGAAGAATAGAGCGGGACAATTAAGATGAATAGAATTTTCTCAATTTTAAGGTCTTCCCCCCCACCCACAGTTTTTTTTCCCAATCATTGGCATTTGCTATGATTTAATTGCAGCAAATGAGCACTGGCAGAAGAATTTAGAAATTGGTGGACTTAATATACAACAATGGTTTCATTTTTAGGGCAATATTTGTTTGTCATTGTGATTTTTTTTATTTTATGGCATGAATATTGAATTAAATTGAGCATCCCTAAATTCCATGAACTTAACCAAATTATATAAGTTTGCCCTAACTACATTCATTAAATTATTACATATAGTGATATTTCATTATGCTCTGAAGGGAACACTACAACTTCCAGGTGGTTCTACACATGAACAACTTTAGGAACCACTGAGCTATAAAAATACCTTTTCCTTAGTCCAGGTGAAGAGCAAACATCAGTGGGAATTTACTACTCCCATTGCCAGTCATTTGCAACTGAATGGATTTACCAATTATCTTTCTCTTATTCTCTAGCACCCTGTTTATTTTATAATAATTTTTTATCACAAAATGCGATTAGTTATTACTTAAAAGTTTTTTCTTGCCTTTTTGCCACACCTGATAGTGAACTCTCAATTGTCTCCAGGCTGAGCGAGTCACATAGTGAAAGCTCAGTAAACGCTTGTCGATTTATTGAATTCATTTGGTAGAAAGAAATCTGTATACCAAGTTCCAGAGTTTCTTCTTCTCCTCCCCCTCCCCCTTTCCCGCTCCTCCTTCTATTCCTCCTTTTTCTTCGCCTGATCCTCCTCCTCCTCCTCTCCCTGCTCCTCATCTTCCCCCTTCTCCTCTCCCTTCTCCTCTTCCTCTTCCTTCTCTCCCTCCTCCTCCTCCTCCTCCCTGCTCCTCATCTTCCCCCTTCTCCTCTCCCTTATCCTCTTCCTTCTCTCCGTCCTCCTCCTCCTCCTCCTTTCTCAATGAACTGACCCATTCCTTGACAAATTGACTAAGTAGTTGAAGTAACTGCAGAATGAAACAAATTCACTTGGGTGAATATGATATCAGAGTCACAAAGTACTAATTATGAAGGATGTTGCAGAATACCAGAGTAGACTTCCTAAATCCAAGAGAGATGTGTGCAAAAATAATACATATTTTCAAACCCATGGATATTCAGAGGTCAAGGGATATAGCAGACTACAAAAGGTGCCCAAGAAAAGCCAGAGCTGGATAAGAGAGCTTTATTAAAAACAGATTTTATTCAAGACTATAGCAATAGAGGAAAAGAGACCTCTGTATACAACAGGGATCAATTATGAATACAGCATAGGCAAGTGGGATTTATAGCTAAGGAGCAGGGCTGGGGTTGGTGGATGGAAAATTACTACCAGGAAAAATCAGGGATAAGCTGGGTTCTGGCTAAATCAACCTAACAGGATTCTTGCTGAGGACAGGCCAGGTAATTGGTTGTCACCTGGTGGTAGGTAGAGGATGGGGAACATGATGAGATACTAAGGGTGATCAGATATTGAGGGGGTGGTTCTGGTTAAACTGAGGATTCTTAATAAAACAGAATTTCACAAGGACTTAGAATTTCACAGATGGGCTTAGAAGATTCAGGAACCTGACTATAGTTTGGTCAAGCAAAGAGTCTTTGCCAAAAGGGGGAGTAGTAACCCTCGCTCATGATAATAACCAATTCTTTAATACAAAAGAAACATTCAAATAGACAATTTTTCTTTTCTTTTTAACTGCTTTTCAGTGCTATCAATATTTTGTAGCTTACAGAGATAATATAAATCCTCCCATGCATACATTGGAATTACTTCTCCCATTTTACTCCACTAAATTACATCCCAGTTCACTTTTTGAGAACATTATTTCCATGTCCTTGCTCTAAAGAACGTAAGTACCACAGGAAGCCATTAAGCACAGCTCCGTTCTGTTTGAAGGTATCATTAAGACCAACCCTTTGATGCATTGCTATCTGTATCTCCTAGACGCTCCATTGTGGCTACCTCTGTTGCCAACAGGTTTCATTTTTTTTCTCCCC
The DNA here is from genome assembly GCA_028533885.1 of Nasua narica. NCBI lineage: Eukaryota > Metazoa > Chordata > Mammalia > Carnivora > Procyonidae > Nasua > Nasua narica. Next base: position 35,938,483 of record CM052799.1, on the reverse strand, counting down.
CTTTTGATGCCAGGTACAAAGCCTCCTATACTTTTGACAAAAGCTGCTTGCTGGCCCTGTGTGAAAATCCATAGGACATATTTTTTTTGTTCATTTTTTTATTGAGATGACTGGTGTCAGCAGACATTGCCTCCACGTGCTCTCTCTGTGCACACTGGGAAGCACGTCAGCCGCCCCGGACTTGTAGCTGCGTCGGAGTCCTGCTGGAGTAACTAGGCCCTCAGGCACTGCCATTAAGAGGGCCTTGTGAGGGGCGAGCGGTGCCTGGGCGGCTCAGTCAGGTGAGTGTCAGACTCTTGATTTCAGCTCAGGTCCTGATCTCAGGATTGTGGGTATGGTGCCTGCTTAAAATTGTTTCTCTCCCTATCCCTCCGCCCCTCACCTCCCATCCTCCGCTCATTTGCGCATGCACTCTCTCTAAATTAATTCATTAGTTGATTAAAAGAAGAGCTTTGTGAATTACCTGTGCTCAGTGAGAAACCTTTTTCTAATCCATCCCTAAACTTTGAAAGTAAGAAATCCGATCAGATTCTGATGAACCAAGAAACGGAAGCAATCCCCAAAAGTGGCATTAGACTTTGGGTAGTGGGAACCCCACTTAGCAGCCGATCAGTTGCCACCCACAGGCTGACCATGGACATGTTTGAACTTTTTCATTTAAGATGCTCTCCTTGCCTCTGCTTCTTATCAGCATCTTGTCTTGAGCTCATTCAATTTTTTCTCATGTTCACCTTCTAAATAGATTTTTACTGAGGCTGTTTGCTGCAGGCAGCATATCCCTTGATTTCCTCTGTGTGTGTGTTTTGTATTCCTTTTCCTTCTTCTCATCTTGGACTCTTCTAGATTCTGTCATCTTTTTTGCAGGGCCCATTATTAGAGTTCACCTTTCTGGCTTTCTTTCACCACTTCTATCGTCTACAGCCATTTGAACTTCTTTCAGCCTGAGAAATCCTATGGTAGCTTGGTTCTGTACCCCGTAGAATCATTTGATTAAAACATACACTCAAGTAAAACATGAGAGATTCTAATTGCAGAGGATATTTACTTAGCCTCCATCACCCAACATTCACTTCTTCTTCAGTAAGCCATCCTTCCCCATTCACAACCATATGTTTTAGGTGAGGCTAGTTACAGGCAGTCATGTTCTGATAAATGTTGAATAAATGCTTTGGGGCATAGGGGAAGAAGAACGCCCCAATTTATATTGTTTGCTGATATTCCCATGGCCAACTTCAAGCTAGAAGTCATGGAATGTAGGGTTAGGACGAGATGTGTGGTAGCATACCATTTTATAACATGGCAAAAACTCTACACATAAATAATCTCAAGAGTGTCTATCAAGATTAAGCATTTTTTAAAATAAAAAGCAAGATAGGAAATCCTTTGGATTTGTGAGCTAGAAGTTCTCTGCCACCTCTATTCACCTCTGTTAATCTACTATAAAAGCAGCATTAGACAATATGCATATGAATGAGCATGGCTGTGTCCCAATTAAAACTTTATTTACAAAAATAGGCAGCAGACTCCATTTGCCCTGAGGACTATAATTTACTGACCCCTATCATAGATAGTAGTAAAATGTAATAAAAAAATTAAGCGATTTTTTTATTTCCTTAGTTTTAAATATTAGTTATTTCGTTGTAAGTTTATATTTTTTTATATTAATAGCATCTGTTGAACAACAAGCTTGCAAAATTTCTGCTAATTTAGCAATTGGCCATTGTAAATGAGTACAGACATGCTCTAGGTCACTGAATCTATCCCTGCTCTGGGTGGGAGAGGTCATCTCTTTTTGAATGATGCCAAACAATGTATTCAATGTATTCAATGTATTCAGTGTATTCAAAATTGAAGATTTTTATTGGTTGAGGACATAGGAATGTGACCCTATGCAAGTGAAGAGATTCAGAAAAAGGTTTATGTTTAGCAGAGCTTGTGGAATATAAGGTTGTCTGTATTGTCCAAAAGCAACTAAAGGAAACTGTCTTTCCTTGGGTAATGTGGGAGTGTGTATATAATGTCTGAGTGTGCATATAATGGATAGAGGAAGTCATTTAATATCAAAAGGAGAGAGCCTGAAAGTTCCTGCAGGGTCATTTACTGTGTGAAACCTGAGGATTGAAATGCCACTACTGAGAAAGAAAAGGAGGCAGAAAAATAACTTTAGTATCTTACTCTTAATATTGGTGACACAATCTGAGTGACTGGATCAAGTCTTACCTGAAATCAAGACTACCTTTCAATGTTGAATCAGTAAATTCCCTTCATTATTTAAATTGGTTTAATGTCCCACTGTTATTGGAATCGAAAGATTTGTCAGTAAAGCATCTAGATTCCACCATCTTGTTTCCAAATGACTCCAGGCTGCATGCAAAATTACCACCATTCAGGGACAATTTTGAAGCAGTTCAGCATTAAATACCTTATTTATTTCCCAACTATTTGCCTTTTTCTTATAAGCTTTTGATTTTGTGGGCACCTTATTTCCCTATTGAATGATATGTGTAAGGATGTGCCGTGTGATTATCTATTCATAGATCAATAGTTTCAAAACCAGTGATCCAGCCAAGTCATCCAGGTGCTTTAGAAAATTGTAGAAACATTGCATCCTTCCTTCTAGGGCTTCTTTTTTAGTAGATCCAAGGTTGGGCTTCAGTATCAAAATCCTGGATTGTATGAATGAGTCTGTGTACCATTATGGTCGAAAGCCCCTGTCATTGTGCATCATTTCACTGCTGATTTTAGAAGACCCAGAGAGGAAATAATTCACTGGGAAGGAAATAATTTACTGAAAATAATAGAGAGGAAATAATTTACTGGAAAAAATGAGTCTTGTTGGCTCTTTCTAAAGTTAACCATGTTATGTGGGAAAGTTGCTAACTCAATTTATACCTGCCTCTATTCAGTCATTCTTCCTAAAATTAGTATTGGATACTCACTTCCATTTGTCTGACAAATGGTAGAGAATTTTTAAATATTGGAGGTACAGATCAAACAAAAACTGAAGAATCCCCACCCTCATGGAGTTTATAGTCTCATGGGGGAAGCATCCAATAAATAAGCATCTTAATAAGTAGTTACAGAGCAAAGCGCCATGATGAAGTAAGTATGGTCATGGATGGTGGCATCCATGCGAGTGTCTGATTTGTATGAGTTAAGTGAAGTCCATGCACTTGCATGCCTCAGGATGCCTGCCTCCTTTGGTTGATGAACTAGCCATTCAAATACCTGTTGCCAAAAGGCTAACTGCTCATTCTTCCACTCCACAAATAGTAATGGCCTACTAAGTGCTATATGGGTTGTGGTAAAGTCAGTTCACAGGGTTTTCTGAGTGGAGACCTAGAACCAGAAAGATAGTGTTTAAAGTAATTACTCTCTTTGAATAACTCATAAAGGTGTAAGATGCCACATTCCTAAGGTACAACAGATTAACAGTGTAAAGAAACTATTCCTTCTTTTTCCCAGCAGCCCACTTCTTTCCTCTCTCCTATAGAACCAATCATTGTTACCTATTTCTGTGTGTTTCTCCAGAGAGGCTACAGGCATATGCAAGTGTGTGCATGGGTATTTACACCAATGACAGCACACTGTATCTGCTATTCTGTAGTTGCTTTCTTTTAACTTAAGAATATATCCTGGACATTTTTCCATCTCATATATGCACAAGTGGATCTTTTTAGTGATGTTATAGTAATGTTTTATATGACTGTACCATAATTCATTTAATGAGTCTCATATTGAAAGATTGATAGGTTATTTCCAATCGTTTGCTATTAAGACTTCAGCCAAGAACTTTCTTACATAGTCATCTTTTAACACATCTGAGACTCTCTGGAAAACAAATTCTTTGGAATGGAATTGTTTGGTCAAAGGACACAAACATCTGTGATCTTGAAAGATATCCTTAAATTGTCCTCAGGGCAGATTGTGCCCATTCACACTCCCACCAAAGCTTCAACAGACTGTCCATGTCTTTGTCCATAAAACTCACAAAGAGAAAATGTATTAACATTAGCTACTATATCTTTGCCAATTTAATAGATGAAAGTGACAATAATTTATATTCATATTGCTTATGAGTGAAGTTGAACTTTTTGTTTTTAATATGTTTAAAGTGCCACTTTTACCTTGTCTGTTAGCTATTCCTTCCTGTCTCTTGCAAATTTTTTATTGGGATATTGCCCTATTTCTTTTTGATTTGCAGTTGTTATTTTTATATGAAGAAAAACTCAACCATTTTTTCATGACTTCTATTGCAAATATTGCTTATTAAATATTGCCTTTTCACTTCATTCATAATTTTTCTCACATAGAATATTATTACTCGAAGCCTAATATAAGCAATCTTTTTGTATTAAACATTCCTCCATGTTTTATTCTCAAACATGTTTATGTTTTTATGTCTAATTTTTTATCCCCCTGGAATTTATTTTGTGATAGGCAATAAATGGAAAATACAACTATTATTTCCAAGAAAAATATCCATTCTACCTCACCGACATGCTGTGCCTATTTTATCAAATACTAATAGCAATTTACCATATGTATTTCGGTCTAATTCTGGACTCTGGCTTCCATTCCATTGACCTGGGACTCCAAGATTTGAGAGAGGGAGGGAGAAGGAGTTTAAAATGTCAAGAGAAATATGTAGCAAAGTGAGGCGGATTACCAGAGTAAGGGGTCTGGGTATTACTCAGTGAGATGACTAGTCACTCAAGAGTGACGAACTACTGAAAGAAAAGAAAAAGACGCCAAAATGGAAGTGGGTGTGGGGGTGTGATCTGCAAACAATCTTCTCTATCACACAGTCTTCCCTGGGGCTAAGCCGAAGTTTTTGTGGGTTTTGTGTTTGTGTTTCCTCAGGTTTAAGGTTTTGGAGTATTAATAACCCATAGTCACTAACCACTGATCAGTACAGGTGTGGTCACGTTAATATCTGTCCTGAATGTCACCAGATCTCAGACCCTCCTCTTTTGACTAGAGGACCTCAGACTTCCCAAAGTCCTTTTTCAGGTCTTGTTTGGGCTATCGTATGCAGGAAATCCGCTTAGTGGATTCAGCGCAAGCTGGCTGGCCCGACGTGTTTGAGGGGCCACCGGTATTGGTGAGGTGAACATACACTGCTGCTTGGCCACTCTGTCTGGCACAGTGAGCCGTGAGGCGACTCTCCTGCTCCTCCAGAGTGTTCAGTGGCGCTGCTGTCAAGCACTCTCAAAAAACAAAACAAAACAGGTAAATACGCTACTTCCTATTCTCTGTTGACCTTGACTTGGATCACAAAGTCACCCAGCTGGTGCCTAGAACCTCACAAAGAATTTCACAAAGACTTTTGGAGTTTCTGACCATACTCCACCAGAGCTCAAAATATATCCATTAGGAAGGGTAAAGGGACAAAAGCCAACCAGTTCACAGTATTATTCATATCACTATGTCTATTTTCTCCAGGAGCCCCTGTCGTGGAAAACCAAAACAAAATCCAAACAAGAAAAAAATAAAAAATATATATATTTTTCTCCTGCTTACTCCAAAATTACTGACAAAATCAACAAAGATAAGGTTACAACCCATGAAAATATAAGTCAGTACTTGGGGACAGGGCAGAGTTGGGTGCTAGGCATTGATTAGAACCAAAATTCAGGCATGTGTAGAATCAGGACTGGCTAATCGAGGACAACCTGTATGACAAATATGACTGTGGCATTGTCTATGAAGTCCCATCTTTTAAGGTTTTCATAGCTGGAATAATAACTTTAAGATGCTATAATTTACTTTTGCCTCTGAGCACACAAAATCAATGACCTAACTGTAGAGTGTCCAAAAACTCATTTAGATTTCCTCTCTCAAATAGGAGTGTAATTTGTTTGGTTTTCTTTCCCTAGGAATTGCACATGTAAAGCGTTTTGTATTTTAAATTGCCAACTTTACAAACAATAATAAAGCCTAAATAAGCAAGAGGATCAATAATATTCTCCAGGATATAGTAACACTCCCTTCCCACTTTCTGTCTTTTATATTAGAATGCAACTATTATTTCTGTATGTGAATTAGCAGAAAGAGGCTATTAGTTCCCCCCCACACTTTAAAAGGATCCGTTCTGTTTTCTTTACTTTTGCCGTGGGAAAAATATGCAAAGAATAATTCACAAGCAATTCATCAATCATGGACAAAAATAGGGGCAGATATAAGAGCCAAGGAGATTTTTACTCTTTCTCTTATCTCTATTCCATTCCCTGACTCACACATTGCATTCATAAGGCTGTTTATTAAGGAAACTGAGAACAAGATAGGAAATACCTTATCTACCCTGACAAAGAAACTATTGAGAATAAATATAGCACTGAAATTTCCAAAAATAGTTAAACAAGTTCTCTGGGCATTATTTATTTTGGCATTCATGTAGCATTCCTTCATCTGACTATAAATCCTTATGTGGGGTTAGGGTTTTTTGCGTCTGGAGCATGTGTCCTGTCTGCTTAGGACAGGAAAGAAATAAACAACCTACCAGTCAAGGGCATGAATAAAAATTATGTCATGAATTGGAAAAAAGAATACTTGTAGTGCACAAGGGGACCTAAAGGAAGTCCTTATCCAAAGTAGGTATAAAGGAAAGCAAATGATTCAACAATAGGTTTTGTCATCTTATAGTGACTGTTCAGATGTACTTGAGTGTGTTAGGGAAGGAAGCCACTTAGACCTCACACTCTGTTCTTAGTTCCGATTGCTGAGAAAGACTCATTCATGTTTCTCCAGGAGTGAGGGGGTTCATTGTGAGACTAGACTTAGAACCAGGAGCTGAAGGGTATCAGGAACTCAGAGAGCTCAGGATCCTCTGCTAGCAACCCAGTTTATGCCTTTTAAAGTTTGGAATAAATGCTAGAGCCCTACAGCCTCAAAATACATAGCCATCATAGGCCGAAGTCTCCAGGAATGCCAATTTTGATGTAGCAGACTGCAAATGTATTTTTTCCATCTCACAGTTTTTGCTTTCTGATCATATCTGCTCCTGGATACTTTCATCTCATACCCAGCCCTTTATGGTTTCTCAGCCAGGATCTGTCAGCCTTGATCTCACTGTGATTTGCCTCATTCTCTTGGTATTTTCAAGATTAGGTGCTTGGAAGAAGGAAACATATTGGTTCATGTCTCCCTTACGCCTTGTTATATGAAAACCTAAAAGGAAGCTGCCTTTGGCTCTCTGTTCTCACCTTTGGCCCAATCAACGCTGGCAAGTTTGTGGACATGATTAGAAAATATGGCTATTTTACCAACTGGGGCCATGAGTTGTAATGTCTCTTTAAGCCAGGATGAGTCTGGCTCTGTCTTTGGTTGCGATAGTACACCACCTGCTCATCTCTGTAGGTACATTTAAGAATTTCTTACCTTGTGAATGTTCCCAAAATAGTTTATGTATTTTGATTATTCCCTTTGCTTTTGTAAGAAACATGTCAAATGCCTATCAATTCAGTGACTCTGGGAAATTAATTCCCAGTATAATGGGGACAAAAATATTAATGGAAGGGACCATCTTCACCCATCCTGGCTTCCTAGGAGAGGAGGCTATTACTTTTTTATTTAGATAGTTAAAAAACAAAATTTGAGTAAATGTTAATAATCTTACTGGTTTTATTCAGTCATTCATGAATCAGGCAGCATCCAATATAGCTGATAGAAAGGCGCTAGACAAAATGAAAGACTTTTATAGGCAGAAGGGAGGGAGAACAAGGAAATTATACCAGGCAAAAAAGCAGGTTGGTTATTGCAAGGTTACTTATCCTATAGGGACTGTAGGTGTCTATTAGGCAGATTACTTAACTAGCACTGATCAGGTGATTCCTGATTGGCTTAAGGTACCATTTCTGGGAAAGCCAAAAAGGCAATTAAGTTTTGTTTTGGCGATGTAGGGCTTAGCATAATTGATTTCATTTTGGACCTGTTGTCTTGTTTTTAACAGGATCTAAGTCAGTAGAGTTGATTGCTTTTTTTTTTTTAATTAAGATTGGTCTCATTTGAGGCTTCAGCCTATATTTCTACATATTTTGACTTTCTAAAGCATTAGTATTTCTCCCCACCTCCAATAATTAACATGGTTCCAATCTCAATGAATTACAAGCCACTTACAGATACATCCCTAACTGTATGCCAAATTACCGGTCAATTAATCTATCTCTATGAAGCAGTGTCATCAGATTTCCATTATTTGAAGTTATGGGGAGTCTTTTTATTCATTGAAGAGGTTTGTATGGAATGATTACTATACTCAGAGAACTGCTTTAGGTTTAGGGACTATCACAGTGAACAGTGAATATCCCTACACTTTCGCAACTTCAAGTTCAGTAGAGGAAGAGAGGAAATGAATGTTTCATTTTAAATAGAGCAATAACAAAATAAAGTAAATTTAATTTCCTTGGCATGGATTACTGAAAAATATGCTTAATTATTAAAATACATAAAGCTGGCCTCAGTTTGTAGTGCTGAGCTCTTCACTGAGCTCAGGACCTTTGAAAAGACACAAAGTTATGGCCCATATATTTTAACTGTGCCATTCTGCAGACCTACAGTTACACTGTAATAGGAACATTGTCATCTGGAATATTGAGAATAAAAAGGAATCTCTGTGACTCAGGATTAGCCAGAGATCTGTTTTAACTGTTCCTCATGAGCCTCTGTCCAGTGTGTGAGTCATCTTGGCATATTTCGTGGAGTTAATTGTCCTAGACATAGCTTCCTACGTTGGGGATAAGTGGGTTAAAGCAGTGTGGTTGGGGTTTAAATGAAAATAGGGAGAAAATAAGCAAGAAAGGAAGTGAAAGATGGGAAGTAATTAATTGGACATACAACACTGAAGAGGCCCAGTAAGGTGCCTCAATTTATTCCATTTTTGATATAATGAGGTTTGGATATGAAGGTTGTAGGAAGAGTTTTAAAGGACCAAGTATGAACGGTGATACCAGAAAGCTAAGGACAGAGCCGAAAGGTAACCGATGTCCTGTTGAGCCAAAGTGGAAAGGTACTGATTTGCTTACAATAAGACTTAGAATTAGGCATCAGCCTTGTGTTAGTTTGCCAGGGCTGTTAAAATAAAGTATCTCAGCCTGGGGCAAGGTGGGGGCAGGGTGTGTGTGTGTGTGTGTGTGTGTGTGTGTGTGTGTGTGTGTGTGCTGCTTTTAAACAACAGTAACTTATTTCCTCACAATCCTGGGGGCTAGAAGTCCAAGATCAAGGTGTCAGCAGGGTTGATTCCTTGATTGAGGGCTGTGAGAGAAGGATCTGTTCTATGGCTCTCTCTGGCGTTTCCCTGTGTCTTCATATCATCTTCCCTCTGTCCATGTATGTGTTTTATTTCTCTTCTTATAGGGACACCAGTTATCTGGGTTATTGGAAGACCAAATTTTGACTTAATTACCTCTATAAAGGCCCTATCTCCACGTATGATCATGTTCTAAAGTTAGGACTTCAACGCAGGGATTTTTATTAAGGGATACAATTTAGCCCATAGCAGCTCTCATATGAAATCCCTAGGTAGCAGACTTCTCCCTCCAGCAGATCATTTTCAGCACTGCCACTTCTTTGAGGCCGTATAAAACATATCACTCTGTGTTTCAAAAATGGTCATTTGAGGCCTTTTAAGATCTGACTCTAGTCTACCTTTTCAGCCTATTCCACATTCTCCTTATACTCTTTTCCCCTGAACAAATTATTTATCCTGAAACAAACACACGCTCTGTCTGCCTAGGTAAGTCCAGTCCACCTTTCAAGGACTTGCCCAATTTTTGTCTCCTTCACGACGTCTTCTCAGAACCATGAAAGAGAAGGAGCTATTTTTGAGTAGCTTCTTATGGAACAGAAAATGCAGCATGGGTCAAAGACTTGAGTTTTTAACCTAGCATTGTCACTTATAAGCCATGGGCTTTTCAACAAGCCAGTTAACCACTCAAAGGCTCAGAACAGTTATAAAATAGTCTAAGGGAATGCTTATTGTGTATGGCTATGGCAAATTCCATAGGTCAGAGGCCTGACATGGGGTCTGGAATATACTAAGTGCTCACTAATCAATAGTGTCCTGCTTCTACAGGCCACTGGCATCTCCTTTATCTTCCTGCAGTCACATTCGTATGTGTGTGAATGCGTCTCATGCAGTATTTACCAACTTATCAGTGTGGTTTGCTTTATAAGCATTGTGTGTGCGCATGAAGTCGTGGTTGGGGTGACACCCATGATTTATGTTGGCTTCCAAGTTGACTTCTTTTTCTTTTTTTTAAGATTTTATTTATTTATTTATTTGACAGAAAGAAACACAGCAGGAGAGGGAACCCAGGCAGGGGGTGTGGGAGAGAAAGAAGTAGGCTTCCCTTTGAGCTGGGACCCTGATGTGGGGCTTGATCCCAGGACCCTGGGATCATGACCTGAGCTGAAGGCAGACACTTAACAACTGAGCCACCCAGGCGCCCCTCCAGCTGACTTCTAAAACAAACTGAGAGGCTAGCACATGGAAGAAAAACAAAAATTACGTGCCAATGGCAAGGCAAAAGGACTGGATTGAAAGCAAGTATGTGGAGTTTTATTTCATTTCCAGTATCCTACATACATTCTTGTAAATTGCCAATGTGTGTGAAAAGTGCAAAACCCAATTCCATCTATGAAAGATGATTGAAGGCCTGGGTTACCCTCAGCCCAGAAGATTAGTCTCCAAACAGTTGCGAGCTACTGTAGTTTGCCTGTTTTACTTGATAGCTTGAAATTTTTAGGTATTTTAAATATAGAAAGATGGAGGGACAACCAGGTAAAATGACTTTTGCCATTCAATATCCATCTCCATTCCATTCACATGCTCCTCCACTACCCAAAAAAAACCCTATACTGTCACACTATCAATAAAATGATCCTTTAAATATATAAAGTGAGACTAATTGTTAAGGCTCTTTATAAACATTGACTAATTAGTTAATCAATAATACTTTCCAGGCTTTTTTCCCCTCATCACAGCTCTTCCTATGACTTCATTTTGTGTTTTTTAAAAGGTAAGATTTCTTTTGCCGGTGCTACTACTGTGTTAAGTCTCTTAATGATAGTCATAAGTCAGAGAAGGCAAAGGGGTTATCTCCGAGCCCCAGGAGCAATTAATACAGCCTTTTATCTGTTAGACCGACAAATGTGCCAGGAACAGCATCTTAGTGAAATGGACTTGCAGGCATGTGTTAAGGTTTAGTTTCATCCTGAGGCTTAATTTTTTTTTTAATTTTTATTAACGTATAATGTATTATTTGCCCCCGGGTACAGGTCTGTGAAGCATCAGGCTTACACATGTCACAGCATTTGCCATAGCACATACCCTCCCCAATGTCCATAACCCTACCTCCCCACCTCCCAGCAACCCTTAGTTTGTTTCGTGAGTTTAGGAGTCTCTTAGGGTTTGTCTCCTTCCCCATCCCATTTTGTTTCATTTCTCTTCCCCACCCCCCATAACCCCCTGCCCTGCCTCTCAAATTCTTCATATCAGAGCGATCATGTGATAATTGTCTTTCTCTGACTGACTTATTTTGCTTAGCATAATATTACGCGAGGCTTAATTATTTTTAAGTGGGAACTGTCTTAAATTCAACAATACCATATGCCAGTGGAACAGAAACATATGAAAAAGTTGTGAAGCAAAAACAGATAACCATTGCTGCATTCTTTATTTAAATTCAAAAGAGTTAATAATTTCATGCTACCAGGAACTTCCAGACAAACTACTTTCTTTCTGTTCTCTTGGTGGAGAAGTTAACTAGAAACTTGGAAAACTAGTCAAGCTTGTGTTCTTTTAAGAGAGAGTTCTGCAGAATGGTTAGGAGATCTTACTCTGCAATCAGTGAGACCCTGGTTCAAATTTGGACTCCAACACTTAGTAGAAGTTGCATAATCTAAGACAATTTACAAATGTCTGCAATGCTTAATGCTCTTGTCTATGAAAGTAGGATGATGTTGTGTAATTTATAGAATTGTATTGTGAGGATTACAGCTCTTAGTTTGGAATTTGAATAAATGAATGATGTGTACATAATATATTTAGCATCCTTCCCAGTTCCCAATATGGTAAACATCCAGTAAATGTTGGCCATTACTGTATCCTGCTGATCGTTGTAACACTATCTTATTCATCAGGTCACTCTTAGGCATTCAATACAAATGGGAGGCCTGGGACAAAAAGAGAATTAAAAGCTAAAGTTGAAGGGAAAAATGATAATTATGGTCCCTAAATCTTACTCAGGACCCTTCAGCCTTGCCAGTTCAATTAGTAGTTCACAATACCTTCCACTATTGCCTATCCTTTTCTTCTTTTTATTGTTTTAATTTATTTAAAATTATTAAATTTATAAGCGTTTGATGAGCTAAAAGGGAAAAGACCTTTCTTGCTTATCCTCTTACAACTGAGCTGATATGGTTTAAGCTTTATATCTTGATAAAAAGTAGACCAAGTTAAGAACTTGGCTTTTATGATGACTGTCTTCAGTGTTTTTCCAGAAATGATGATCAGTGGGTATGATCAGTGAGAATGGTTGAGAATGGTCCTGGAAGTGAAGCCTACTTCCATGCCAGGTGTAAATCTTTTAGTTACTGGATCAACTAAAGATCCAGCAGGAAATTGTTCTGAATCTTGAGGCAGCATCAAGGGTGGGACTGAGAGGGTCACTTGGAGACATTTGTAGCAATAGCTCCACGCTGATCACTACAAACACATTTAAATATTTTAACATCAATATGATAATGCTATGGTGTACTAGTTGAATATAATCCCTACATTCTTTTCACATATTTGGTTATGATCTCCATTCCCCCATTTCATTGGAGCCCAATTTCTCTGAGCACATATTGAAATGATGAAAGCAAATTGATAAGTTTAAAGCTCCATAAAGAAACAATATAGGACAGTGATTAAGATTTTGAGTTTTTTGGGGCACCTGGGTGGCTCAATCATTAAGTGTCTGCCTTCATTTCATGTCTTCATCCCAGGATACTGGGGTCGAGCCCCATATTGGGCTGCCTGCTTAACGGGAAGCCTCCTTCTCCCTCTCCCAATCCCCTTGCTTGCATTTCCTCTCTCACTCTCTCTTTGTCAAATGAATAAATAAAATCTTAAAAAAAAAAGAATTTGAATTTGGGGGGATACCTGCATGTTTCAGTCAGTTAAGTGTCTGCCTCAGGCTCAGGTCATGATCTCAGGGTCCTAGGATCAAGTTCCTCATCAGGCTCCCTGCTCAGTTGGGGAGTCTATTTCTCCCTCTACCCCTCCTCCCTCTGTTCATCCTCTCTCTCTCTAAATTAAATAAATACAATCTTTAAAAATGTTTAAAATAAAAAAAAAGAATTTGAGTTTTGGAATTAGGATGACCTGGATTTGAGTCTTGCCTCTGTCACTTAAGAGGTATATGACTTTTGGTAAATCACCTGTAATCCTGAAGCTTACTCATTCATTCACACAGGCATTTAATCAGTAGATATTTCTCATGTACCTAAACTAAATATCCCAAGGGAGTGAGTAGAAGATGATGAATAACACTGAGATTTCTGACATGAGGATTACATTAAAATTGGGCAATGTGATATAAAAATAGATTATTTATCAGTTAATTTCATATGGTGATACATGCTGTTGAGGAAAAAGTAAAAGAAAGGGGAATAGAGGGGGAGAAGTCCTTTAGAAAGGTGGCCAGGAAAGGACTCTCCATATAAGTGACATTAGCACTGAGATCTGAATAATGAGTAGTCAGTTATAAAGAGCTGGCCAAAGAGCTTCACAGGCAAAAGGAAACAGCCAGAGAAAAGGCTATGAAGCAGGGATATATTCCAGTGACTTCCAGAAATAGAATAAAGAGAGTGTAGAGCAAGAGCCCATCTTGAGGTAATGTCAGAAGGGTAGGCAGGGGCTAGAACATGCAGGACCTTACTAGCTACCATAAGAAGTTGAGGTATTTATTTCAACCATAGTGGGTGGCTATTGGTGTTTTCAGTGGGGAGATTGCAGGGTCTTATTTTCCTTACCTGTAAAATGGGATCCTATTGGTGCTAGTGGAAGGGTAAATGAAGAGATGCATGTAAAGTGCTCAGCAGCCTCTGAAATATATTGAGCCCTTGGTAACTAGTGGATTAAATGTTTTGGCTGCTAATGTTTAGCCAGGGAACATCCTTGCATTTCCAACGTGAAGGCAAGAGAACAAAAGGTTAAACCAAATGGACCTTGGCAAAGAACAACCAAGCATTGTGGACTCTCTAGACCACAGAGGCTTATGTTGAATAGCCACTGATCATAATTCAGGATAACAAATCTCTTTTCATTTCATGGAACTGTGGCATGCTGGGACTATCTTGTTTATGAGCTTGATGAATCAGATGAAAGGCTTTCCCAGTGTTGTCTGATACTAATTATCTTTTAATGAAACCTTCTTGATTGCTGTAAAAAATACCCCAAAGTCTGTTTTCCAGGCAACAAGCCAGTGCCACACAGTCAGCAGTGGTGAATGCTACTGGTGTGTTGCTGTAGGCTGGGAGTCTTTGTGTACCTCTCCTGAAATATGGGACTTCAGGATTCACGTTCTCATGTCTATGTCTGATGTTTTTTGATACAAATTTTCTTTAGGAATGGTATATACTATCTTAGGCATTAAGGACAAAGTATACCATATTATTCTCCCCTTTCCTGAGACCAGATTGGCCTTCTGACCGTATCCATTTCCAATATATTTGCACTCATTTTTCAACAATACTGTGTTTTGGAGGAGACCATCACTAAACTTGAGTTTACAATCACCTGTTCCTTTTCCAAGAGGCATGATCCCCCCACCTTGAATGGCCTTTTATGTGAGAAGATAGTCCCTTTTTCAAGGAGTAATACAAGAGCAGAGGACAACACAACTGCAAGTATCATTCAATGCCCTTGGTTGCTTTGACATTATTTTTGGATGTATTCAAGCTGTCAAAACCCCTCTGCCTCAAGACCCAATTCAGCCATTGTCTGATCAGACAATGTGGCCCTCATGTGAACAGAGAGTGAAGACACCTAGTCACAGACCAATGAGAAAAAATCCACACAGGCTGGCAGGCAAGATGGGGCTACTTACGAAGGCTTAAACTGCTCTAATGTCAAGAGACAGTAAGCAGATTGTCCTGGCAGCTGCCAGAGCGGCCACTGATGCAGCTCTCTTCCCGTTGCTATGACCACAGGCTCCAGAAAGTAATTTTGTGTTAACCTTTCCACCTCAGTCCCTGAAGCGTCATTGAGACCTCTAAAAATTGGTAGAGGATGATAAGAGCTTGTACCTGGCATTGGTCTTCAGTGAGCGATAGTGTCTAAAAGTAGGTGACTGGACCTGGCCTTCCATTTTGAGGTTTCAGGGGCTAGCCCTTGTCAGTGACCACCTAGCATGAGAAATGTCAGGAGTCATGCTACCTGTAATGCAGAAGACTGGGGTAGAAAATAGGAGACCGATTTATTAGCAGACGGTAGAAAATATAACTGACACATAGAACTGAAACCCCTTTATGTACATGATTATTTCACACTTTCTATAATAGAAAGCACAGTCGTTATTGGAAGAAAACTTTGTTGAATCATTATAAAGAGATAAGAAAAAAGTCTTACAAAAAAAGTCCAAATCACCAGTACTTTCTCTATTTACAGATAGACTGCTTCATTGCAGTTTCATTGGCTATAAGCACTAGCAATTCACACTGACTAGCTTATGGTAAAAATGAATTTAATGAAAACATATGGGGAAGCTCAGTTTAAGGAAATAAGAACTGGATTTCAGAGAGGACAAAAACCAAAGTAGCACTGGAAATCCACTGCAAGCTAATGTGTTGGGTGTTGGGGGACCATTTTCTTGAATCTGTTCCAGTAGTTTCTTGTCTGTAATTACTCCACACAAAGTTCAATTTTCTGACAGCGGAAGTTGGTCATAGCTTAGGTCGAAACTCACTCCCTGAGCAGGGAAGGGCAGAGAAATCTTGATGAATCCCCCAATATAGCTTCCATTAGAGGTGGGTACTAGATTCTGGGTAGACCAAAAAAATGAATGCACTGAAAGGAAAATTCAAAAGTTGTTTGATGGGCATGAATACAGGACTAGAGTATGTATGTATATGTACATGTGTGTGTCCATATAATTTCCTTCTATTTTGCATTTTTGATACTTTGACATCTTGGGGCCTCACTGACCCTAGAGGTACAGAATCCTCCCTCCCCCAGGGGTAGCTGATTTCTAGAGATAGTAAATGAGCACAGCTTTCATATGAAAAGAAACAAATCCAGAGCTCATAACTCCAACCACCTCCTTTATTGGGGTCTCCCTCTGGGCCATTTTGTCCACCTGTCTTAGTCACCAGGTATAGACACCTAGGGACAACCCTTAAGCCATAAGCCTCAGAGCCCCCTGAGATTATTCAAAATAATCAATACTCAGCCTCACCCATCCCTTCTAAAAGAAACTATCATAAAGGCTCTTGACCACATCTTCTCCTTGTTCTTCTACTTTGTGAGTGACCCTGGTGCCACCCCACATGGCCCTGCATGGTTTGCTGTGCTTATGGTGTCTAGGAAACTGTGAGTAAATTACATCCTTCATGGCAGTCATTTCTGTGTCTCCATGTCTTAACATACTTGATTAAAACAAGATTTAAAATATATATATATATATAATTAGTTCCAAACCTAATTTGAACTGACTGAGAGATGGTAGGTAGATCTCTAGTGTGGCATTTCCCTAAGGATTCTCTAAGAGCGGTTTCGATTGAACATCATCTGGGCTTCCTCTGCTGACTTGGCAACTTGATCTTGTGTCATAAGATAGGACCCAGCTACACACCTCATATGACTTCAAAATAATCTTCATATGTTGTCACTTCATTATCCGGAACTGACCTCCAATCCAAAAGCGAAAGTGTTTCATTTCAGCTCCTTGAGGAAAGGGGCTTTCTTGTAGAGTAAAGAAATAATTTTAGAAGAAAAATAATGGGCTGCATCTCCAATGTCACTGAGATGAACATAAACAGAAGTCTTAAATATCCTGTTACCTTTTGAGATATCAGTGCGACCTACAAGTGCTGACATCTGATCAAGCTAACACAGCAGCATGGGGGTCAGTGTCCAAGCCTCACCTGAAGGAGTTAATGCAATTTTCACAGACCCTAAGCCTGTCCCTGGGGAAGTGGATAAGGTACTAATAATAGTACTAATAAAAGTCCCTTTTGTCAGTTGGTTCAATTCCTAATGCTTTTAAGGAGTTAAAAGAGGTGTATGTGTGTGCAGTCACTGCCCTTTTTAGGGATTCTTTTACTTTAAAAAAAATTCCTGCTAAACATTTTAGAGTGTGATCATGTTTGGTGCCAAATGAAAAATGACATAAGGGGCTTTAGGGGAATCTGCACATTCTGAAGTTTGAGCTTTTTAAGCTCCTCATGAGGGTGATTCTGAAGCAGAAGAAATAGTTAATTAAAACAAAAAAGACCTTGAATGTTGTGAAGGTGTTTAGGGTTGGGGGGTGGTGGGTGGAGATTTTCAGACTCTCTCTCTATTCTTCTTTCTCTAAATTTCCAGTTTGAGCATTATTCTGCATATATCCCAATTCCCTGTTTGGTGTGTATGTGATAGGAGGCAGAGAAGCGGCAATGAGAGTCACAAAAATGACCCAAATCCAGAGTCTTAGTCAATACTTAGAATTGATGCTGCTGGATTCTGAGTTCTTCTACCATGAAGACACTAAAACAAGAAAGAGGCTTATACCCCCAAAGAGTTATTTATTGCTCTGGGAGATTTTCCATTTTCTGGGCATTGTTGTGCCTCTCTGCAGAATTCTCCTGCGGCTAAAATTGCTAGGTCAAGGCTTTCTGAACACCTCAGATGAGGGAGAAGGAAGTCCTTGGCTATCCCTCCAAACACCGATGCTCATATGAATCTGCCAGCAGCTATCAGGGTTAATGTCATCACTTTGTAGAGGTCACCCTGAGGTCTGACTTCAAATTTTCCTAGAGTAGTTAGGGTTTCGGTGAATTCACACATATCGAAATGTTCCATTTGGCCACTAAACTTTTTTTTTTTTTTTTTTTGATTTAGAATCATCCCTCAGCCAGGTTCAAATTGGAATTAGTATTTTTGATCATGGCAGAAATCCATGAAAATGAAAAAGTTTCTGCGATGTTGGAGAGGAAGGAAGGGGTGTATAGACTTTGTGAGTGAAAACCATTGGTTCATTCATTCATTCAAGATACATTTATTGCATAGAAATTAAAGGAAAATACCATGAGAAGTTGTAGGAAAAAGTACCTTTGAACAAGGGACACTTTTAGGTGATTTTGTCTGGCTCTTCACTGGGAAGGGGAATATAGACTAATTATACATGCCATGTAGCTGTAGTGGGGCCTGAGCTAGAGCCTAAACTGGGAACCAAACGTTTGAACATGTTTCAGACTACTGGCCAGTCTAAAGTCAGTTTGCAGAGGATCCAGGGAGTATTCTGAAACAGAACTTCTGCTAAGGACCTGGTATATCTAGGAACTTCATGCATATTTATTCCTTACAACAACACTATGCAGTATGAATTTTATTACCCTCTCCATGTTTAAATTACAAGGAAAATGAGATCCAAAGAAGTTCAGTGATTTTCATTCATTCCACTTAACAATATATATTGTATACCTACGCTCTCGCCCTTTTTTCTTTCTTCTAGGGATAGTCATGAGCAAGAGACCAAATCTTTTTCTCCTAAACTTCACATTCTTAGGATCAGGTAAGGCATCAGGCAGTAAATATGAAAAGCAAAACAATGAAAGAAAACCGTCTGTGTTCCCTCAGCCATATGAATCAGAGCTATAATCTCATGCCAGATTTCCCAAATCTGTTTGCCACACTGCCAGAAATTTCTCAGACTATAAAATCAGGCTCATTGGAATATGCCAGAATTTACCAAATGAATTTAGAAGAATTGGTGGGTGCTTTGGGTTTCCACTTTTCTTATCCTTTAAGGTTGCCCTTGATGTTGCTTGTGACTTCTTTTTATCCATAGCACAATGCTGAGAAAATACATAGCGAAAGTCAATATGACTTTCTCCAGGTAGAGTTAGATATTGGGTTTCTGGAAATCTAGCTTTTTATTACTTCCATTACTCTTTGAAATCCTCAGCCTACCTTATCTTGAATTTTGTTCAGCACAATTTTCTTAATTCTGCACACTCCTGAGGATTCATTTACACATAGTAGCTCAAGAGTGCGGGCCACGATGAAGAAAGCCATATTCTTGGTGGAACCTTAATTATCCAATAGAATGTGAAAATGGAGCTGTAGAAGTATGCTTGTAATAAAGAGAAAACTTTTATCATAAAGCACTCAGGAATGATAGAAAATATGCATACTAGTGCATGTGGTAAAAAGGGAGCCCATAATCTTTAGTCAGAATGTTGGCCCGCTTAGGTTGTTTTAAATATACCTTTATAGGTCCATTTGGAGAAATTATCACTTGAGAAGTGTTAAAGAACACTTTAATTTAAAAAAATATTATGGACAGAATGGTGTCCTGCCTCACTACCAATTCATATGTTGAAGTCCTACCCTTCAGCACCTTTAGAATATGACCAGTCTGGAGATAGGGCTTTTAAAGAGATAACTAAGGTAAAATGATTATTTTATGACTGGGGCCTAACTCAGTACAGCTGGCGTCATTATAAAAGATTAGGACACAGATAGGCACTAACAGGAAGGCTATGTGAAGAATAAGAGGAGAAAGCGGTCATCTGCAAGCCAAGGGGAGAGACCTCAGAAGAAACCAACCCGGCCAGTGCCTTAATCTCAGACTTCTACCTTCCAGATCATGAGAAAATACATTTCCCTTGTTTGACACCCACTCTGTGATACTTTGTTATGATAGTCCTAACCAACTAATAGACAAGTGTAGTTGTAACTCTCATTGAAATTTGAAATAAATACTTACCCAGTTTCATGGAAAATCCAAAAGAACAGACACACGGTTATCAGGAATGCTGAAAAGAATTTACAAATATATAACAGATTAGTCAATATCCATGGGACAATAACCAACTTATTTAACTATAGTTTGCATTTCTAGGAAAAAGAACTATTTGTATTACTATCAGTATTCCATAACTTATAGAGCTGTAAAATAGCTAAAAGACAACACAAGGGAGAGGTAGCCCAGGAAGATATGCTAGACAGGATATCTAGAAATCTTTTAAAGTTTTTTTTTTTTTTATTAGGAAAGAGAGAGTGAGAGAGAGCATGAGAAGGGAGAAGGTCAGAGTGAGAAGCAGACTCCCCATGGAGCTGGGAGCCCGATGTGGGACTCGATCCCAGGACTCCGGGATCACGACCTGAGCCGAAGGCAGTCGCTCAACCAACTGCGCCACCCAGGGGCCCTAGAAATCTTTTTTACCCATTCAAAATATTTTTCAACTTTTCCTTATGGAAGTGTAGCTTTTGGGTCCAGATGAATCTTGCAGTATTATTGCTTTTCCTTAAAATGATAAAGAGGACACAAGTTGTCTAAGCGAACACATCTTAGATTCATCCAGGTTTGTCCATAGTTATTCCTATTTTGAAATTTGGATTGCCTGGTGATGTGGAGGGGAGAGCCACTAAAGACAGAGGACAGTCAGTTTTACATCAGAATCTGGATCAGAGAGTAGGAGCAAGCAAGGGAAAGGCTACTGACACTTGTTTTCCACATCCAGAGAGTGGCCCCAGGCAGAGCCTTTTAAACACAAATTTTCTAAGCTTTTGAAACTCAAAAATCAAGAATTGTTGTTTTCTATTCCCTATGTATTTATTCTTTGACATTCCTCCTGGACAATGTGAAGACAAAATTCAGGAAGGTAAAAAGCAAATACTGGAAATAAGGGAATGTATGTCCCATTTCTAAATATCATATTGTCTCCTCATCATGAACTTAGTATATGCAAATCCGTGCTAAGTAACTTGACATCCTCCCCCAGTCAATTTTCATAATGAGTTCATTCAATGAGAGCTATTATTAGCTCTGTGTTTTAGGTGAGAAGACCTAGTCTTAGGGAAAGAAACATTTAAGAGCTGGAACCAGGGGAGGAGCCCAGTTTTGCATGACTTCTAAACTCAACATTTTAATCTGTTTTACTGTCTGCCCCTTTCCTGATGAGAGGAGGGAATGTAAGCATTAATCAAAGCCTGAGTCTTTTCACCCAGGCCCTGTTCTCATGAACCCCAGGCTAACCTTTCTGAAATACCATTCCAGCTGCCTTCCTTGACTCTGACTCATTGAATCTTTCTTGAGTTTATTCTTTGTGAGAAGACATTTTGCGAGATGGTATTTTGGTTTTCTATTGAAATAAACCCCGTCTAAACTTAGTGTCCTGATACTCAATGATTTGCCATTTCTTAAGATTCTGTTGGTAGATGAAGTGATCCATCTATTGGTCTTCGAGATTTCTAGTGTGGCTATATTCAGCTGGTGGGCTGGGGTGGGGGCCCAAGAAAGCTTCTCTCACATGTATTGGACCTAATGATTGCTTGCTGTCTGGGTCACGTCTGCTCTTCTTCATGTCTTAATCTACTCCTGAGATTATCTCTCCACTAGCACCTCTTTCTTCAAAGCCTCTCTGTGTGCTAGAAGATAGTAGTATTTACTCCCTTGCAGTATGGCAGCTGGGCTCTAAGAGAGCATAGAGGAAGCTTCTGGGCCTGTCCTGTGGCAACATTTCTGCACTGTCCTATAGGTCAAAGCAAGTCACACAGCCAACCCAGACTCAAGTGGAGAGGAGAGAAACTCCACCTCTTGCTGGGAGTAATTTCTGGCAGTCATATTTTGACTACAAAAGGAAAAGCATTTCCTTTTATAAGCCTATTTTGCATATTCCGTTCAGATAAATCATTCTGGAAAGTCAAGTTCACTAAGTTACTCCTCCAGATAAAAGTTCTTGTGGCTCTTCATTGTGCACGGGGAAAGCTATACCACCATACTCTGATATTTAGGGTCTTTTGTGATATGTTCTCACTTATCACTACCATTTCACCATCTTTTTTCTTCTTTCCAGGTAGCCCTCCCCCATCTGCCTAAGTATTGCAAACTTGTTTCTGATTGTACTGAAGTGGGGATAATTTTTCCTTTCTTCCCATCTAGGTTCTTTGGCTGGTCTAATATTTAAATTGCTATAAGACAGATTAACAGGAGAAAAAACAACATTTTGTGCATATGAGAGCCCCATAAAATATGAGACCCAAAGGGGAGCCAGGTTGTTACAGCTTATGTAACATCCTGAGCTAAGGAAAGGGTTAAGAGTCTGAGGATACAAAGGAAAGAAAGGTGAGAGAAGAAGCCTGAAAATCACAGTTTGCCCTGTTGTGCAGGTAAGTCTTCTAAAAAACTATTTCTGGTAAGAGCTCTCCTCTTTTTGTAGACCCCCTTTCCATTGCAAATTTAGGTAATTGAGAGGGAGGTAAAGAGCTTTCCCTGAATCTTTAGTTTCTTAAAAATAATCAGTCTAGAATAATCTTTATGCCAGAGAAGCATATTTTGGGGCAACAAATTCTACTCCCTTTCATTACAAACTTCCTATAAAGGAAAGATATTTAGGATAAATTTCCAACATCCACCAAGAAGAAAGATACCTTTCATTGTTTCTTTGCAACTATAATAATTGCAGATTTGCAAAACTAAAACTAAGCACTGTCGTGGGAATATCAAACCAGCTATTCAGAGCTATACAGACAAATAGAGTCTTGTCTGAACTTGTCTTTTTCAATTGGTTGTGAATTGGGTAATGTATAAATATATTCTATGATGGTTCCATGCCAGATTCTGTTTATTTTAGAATATGCTCTCTACTAGAGAAAAATAATCATCAGGCAAATACCCATGAGTAATTGCAACACAACATTTTCAAGCAGGCTTTTCTTTTTTAGTATAAAAGCTGATATAAATATTTATTCATGTGTCAGGTCATTTCAGTTGAAGTTATGAAGCAGAGTAGACAAAGACATTTATCACATTTAAAGTGATATTTTTCAATGTTTTGATTCATGTAATGAACTTTCTCAGAATTCACTATTCATGGACACAGCAGCTGGAAAGCTATTTAATGATCATAAGTTTTATTTAATAAATAAGTCAGCTTTGTCAAAATGATGTATATTAAACAGTATCCTTAAGAATATAAAAAAAGGATGGAGACTATATTTCATTCTTTCCATTCTTGTTTCTACTGCCTTAGGATTTTTAGCAAGTTTTCCCAAAACAGTCATAGAACTTCCAGAAAGGACACTTGAAATTGGGCCATTTTTCTTTTAAACTGTAAGTGTTATCATTCATCATCTCTTTGGGATATTGAATATAGTATCATATATCTGCTTCCATTGTTCTCACACAATAGTTATCAAATACGGATGAAAAATGATGATGGAAAGGGTTTACATTTTTTAGTTATTATCAAGGGCTAAAAATTACCTATCATATCCATTCCAGGCAGTGTTCACTTAATGTACATTTCAAGAAGAATAAAACAATTCCTAATCCAGTTTTATCCTTCTTCTTAAAAAAGTTCAACTCCCTGAACCTTGACACGATTTAATGAAATGCTTCCATTTTTTTACCTGAAAAGAACAAAACCTTAAATAGCAGCTGCATGAACCATTTAGGGTTAGAATATGTAATTACCAAGGTTTAAAACTCAGTGATATAAGGTATCATGAGACTTTGAAAGAAGCTAATCGTTAATTTATAATGTATCTACCCAATGGTTTTATTAAAAGCACATTAGACCAATATTTAGACTTGATCAATACTCCATAGACTGGGTCTTAATCCCTAGGCTTCCTTGAGTCTCAGACTACTTTGAAAGTGCATGGATGCATACATGAAGAAAATATTACTGCAAATATTAAGGGCTTTGTGTATCTTCAGAATCCTGAGACCTATAGTATGTGCGTGTGTGCGTGTGTGTGTGTGTGTGTGTGTGTGTGTAGTATAGGGACCATAGAAATGAAGAACTCCTGATAGAAATGAACCCTCTTGGATCTCACTCCTGCTCATGTTTCCACCTTCATCTTGTACCAAATTCTGCAAATTTTTCTCTAACCACTTTGGATTTCTTTTGTGTCATTGTACATGCCAAACTCATCTTGCCCAAGACCTTTGCACTTGTTCCTCCTCTAACCTAGAATAATTTTTCCTTGGATCTTTGCAGGGCTGGCTTCTTCTCATCACTTAAATTATAGTTCTAATGTCATACTCTCAGAGGCATAGTGATGTCATTGTGTCCCCATCACATAGCTGCTTGTGTGCATGCATGCATGTGGGCATGCAAGCATACACACACAAACACACACACTTATACAGAAGCACACAGTATATTAAATTGTGTCAATTTCTTTACAACCTTATTACTCTGATAGCAGGAACCATGCCTATCTCTCTCACCACTAGACGGCTAATATCTGGTACCTAAAATGTACTGAATGTATGCTAATGGAATAAATGTATGCATGAAAGAATGAATTAATAGCTGAATAAACATAGACTCCATTGAATTCCAACTGTATTTTCCATTAAATTAATGGAAATCAATTTATGTTACTAAACATGGGATAATACATAAAAACTTCTGTTTGGTGAATGTTCACATGCATTTTTAATGTCTCGTCTAACTTATGACAGGCTGGAATAAATATGTGACATGAAAAAAATTCCCAAACAGGTGTAATCAACAAAGAGATCATATAGTTGGAAAGTCTTAAAAAGCTCCTCTTTGTTCTTACCTCTCATAATCCTTCACATGTTTTGGCGGTGATCAAAGACAGTGTCTATAAGGAGGAAATTCTTAAGACGGAAGCTTTGCCAAAGACCATACTGAAAGACAAACAAAGTGAATAGTAAATGAGTTGCTTGGATTAAGGGATGGGAAAGACACATTTTGTTGGAGAAATTGCTCCACAGTGATGAAATGAATCACCAGAGACTTTTAGCAAGCAAGGCCTATAAATCACAAGATTTATCATTTCATACCTGCTGTTCTCCACATGTCCATTTTTGGCACAGGAGTTGGCATATGGGAATTTTATGTGTTGGATACAAAATAAATGATTAACATCCCATTATTAAAATTCAATGCCCTAAACTCAACTGTTGTTTTATCAAATTGTCTAAAGAGGTTAATATCTTATGTACTGATTGAGAGTCTTTAGTCTGATAAGAACTCTCTGATAAGAACTCTGAGAATCTTTAGTCTGGTAAGAACTCTCCTAAAATCTTACAACTTGGTCCTGATCTGCAGGAGCTGATTTTCTCTCCAAAGATTAACATTCTCTAAGGGCAACATACTCCAGGCAGACTACACGGCCAGAGAACCTATGCTTATATTTTCTCAAAGCTTATTGGCAATTGGGGGTGGGGAGGAGGAGTGCTCAGTGCCTGGCAGGATGCTATGAAATTGATAAATGATGAACTGAATTGGCTCCTTCAATTATTTTGAACACTGTGCTGAGAAGGCCACATTTATTTGTCTATTGTCCATTGGACTAATCCATGTTGCTCTCTTATGTACACAAATTAAGTTTCTTGACCCACTCTTCCTGAAAGTAAATTTTTTAAATAAGAGAAGCAATTATCTTACTTTTATTCCCAGCCCTTAATTACAATGGCCAATTGTGCATTGATTCACTTTTATGTTAATATCTGACTCTGGACTAGAATGTGAGCTCCACAAGAATTGGGATCATGGCTGTTTTGTTCTTTTTATGTATGGTAGAGTACTTGGCCCAAAGAGATCTATCAATACAAACTTAAAAGACAACTGTATGAATATTTGACTGTGAATGAAAAAGAGTCATATGTAATTTTTGTTCTTTATTTACTCATGCGTTCAGCTATTTACTGGACCAGTTCCTATGCTCAAGTAGGTTATTGTCCAGTGAGTGATGTACCTACTGGCAACTAGAATATGGCCTTCAGGAGCTACATTAAAAGGAGAACAGAATGATGGGGGGGTTGCAAAGCTAGTGAAATATATATCTGCATGATCAAGCTAGGACAGCAAAGGGAGTTTGAATGTGATCATCTCGTACTGGGAATCCAGAGGGTGGATCAGTAGAGCAGGTGTGTTAGAAGCATAAGTGCCCAGCCCAGCACTGCAGAACACAACCCAGGCCCAGTGGTGACAGTTTCTGCGCTGAAGCTGGAAAGAAGCATGCTCTTCGACTCAAGAAATACAGATAAGGAAATGGGTCGGTCTAAATTTGTTATTGTCCATCAAGAGGCGGGTACAAGTGAGAGTCGGATTGTTGTTTTAGAGTTAGCATCATTATTTTAAAATACAAAGGAACTAGCCAATATTGGGAAAATAAGATGTACAACCCTGGTGCCTTGGTTGTATTGTGTCAGTTTGGCTAAACTGGAATTCCTGTTCTCAGAATTCCCTTCCCCATGTTGTGAACCTCAGCATTAGCCACAAGAGAAATTTTATGCAATATTTGGAAGGCAAATGTGATGCAGCAGACGTAGCTTTATACTGTGAAGATTAGGGTAGGGTACTGACTGAATGCTGTGGAGTGTGCACACCTTGTTACTTGTGCACGTAGATGGCCTGGGGCAGCACCGGAATCACAGCCCCTCTGCCAGCTTCCCTGAGCCCTAGGCCAGTAGTGGAGAAGGCCAGCTCCCTTTGCAGACCACCTGCCCTACCAAGGTGGGAAGCACTGAGATAAACCTGGGTTTAACTTGCCCACATGGGTTCCTTGTCATCCTTTCACTCATCTGTGTCCCGTTCTCCTTCCTCACTGCCAGTCTCGTCCCCCCCAGTTATGCTGGGCTCTGCACTAGACACAGAGACTACACCCTGTATAGATTCCCCCCCAGCTCCTGAGAGTGCAAGGGCCAATGCTCTAATAAATCCCTTATTGTATAGCATCCCCAGAAGTTGTGCTTTTCTGACCAAACCATCACTGATATAGAACCTCTTTGCTGTTGGTACTGTCAAAGTTATTAGAGGTTTATTGGGCATGTCGTAGGTAAGATCCCTGCCCCAGGAGTCTACAGCCCTCCTGAGGAAATGCACTTCTCATTTAAATTTCATAATGACACCATGAAGTGTAGATATTATTGTTATTCCTAATTTACGGATAAGAAAATTGAGGTTGAGCTAGGTCAAAAGTGACAAAAGCCATATAGTTAATTAGTAACTACTCTGAGATTTGAACCCAGGAGTGACTAGGTTTTCCCAGCCACTGCCTACACCACCTGCTCCCAGAGAGGCTGTCAATCCCAGTGGCACCAGAGGCACTCCTTGGCACCAGGAGCACCACTTCTTGGAGGTGATTTGGGGCATATTCATAGGTAAAATGGGGATAAGTGTTCAGACTGCATAAATTTGGGGAATTAAATGAGCTGATACATCTAAAGCACTGAGAAGCATACATGGCAAACAGTGTTGTTACTACTGCCGCCTTTGCCCATCCCTGACCCCCTCTCTGGCTGTCAGCCCCTCAGGGCTCAGAACAGCCATGCCCTGGTGCTCCCACTACAAGGCGTCACGTGGCTGGTCTAACCCATTCTGCTCTTAGGCTCCCAACAGAACTAACCTATTTCATGTCTCATTTCCTTGGCGCTGTGTTGTCTGCTAGAGGCCTCAAAATGCTAAAGCAAATTGAATGAACTCACCTTTGTTAATGCAGTCCCTAGTTCAATCGTGTGTTCTTCAAGAAACTTGGTGCCCTAATCTTTACCCAGGTTTAAAAGTAAATGACATTAAAATAACTACTGGAAGAGCAATGCTAATGGTGAGAATTTCAAATAGAGATGCAGATTGGGATAGTGTGTGTGTGTGTGTGTGTGTGTGTGTGTGTGTGTGTGTGTGTTGAGTCATTTGCTTGCTCTGTCTGTGGTCCACAACTAGCTGAACTGGTTGTAAAGTGTAGCTGAATAGCATTCAGAGGCATGACCCTCTGAATTCATCCTTTCTTTTTTAGCTATTAAATCTCTCCCAGGTCTTCAATAAAGCTTTCCTTGCTGGCATTTATCATAAAGCCTCACATGTGATAGACACTTCCCTTTTCCCTTCTTTCTCATTGCCTCTCATTCAGCAGATGTGCTTTCAGTCATTTCTATTGGAAATATATTTTATGGCCTTTTGTTCCTGCCCTTTTAATATCAATTTACACTTTGAATTATACTGGCTATTATTATATGAGAACTGTTAATCATGAACCAATGGATAAAGCACATTTCTTTTTATGATGTAGACCAAAGATCAATAGTCATTATTGTTGGGTCTTATACATAGGAAACCTGGAAAAACATCATCTGTCAAAAATTCCAGATTGCCGTTTGCTCAGTTCTAAATTAACACTGACATAAATCAATCACCACAAATGAGGAGGAATGTATGTGCCTGTGTGTGTACATATTTTTGCACATAAGTGATCTCTGTATGATAATTCCTTCTCATGTTCTTGATCTTGTGCTACAATTCTAAAAGTCTCATAAAGTTGAAGGGCAATTTGCAATTCACAAGAAAGAGAAATATGGAATTGAATTTAAAATAGAGAAAATTAGAGAGCAGATATAATTGTATCACTTTCTTCTAAAGATCAAAGGTTTCAAATGAGAATTTGAGTTGTACCTCTATTTATACATACAGAGAGATTCTGCTGTTTCTCCTGACCCCCCTTAAAAATTTTTGTAAAAGGTCGTGATGCTGTGTTTCTCTGATCCTTATCACCTTCTTACAAACCTGGAAATGTAATCACTTCCTCTCTCTTTAAAAGTCTCTTTTTTCAGATCCACTCCAAATGTATTTAAGAGGAAAGGAAGAAAATGAATTTTAATTTTTATCAGCAACAAGTACTTGCCAGGTTCCTCAACTGCTGACATTTTGCTTTCTAAGGAATCAGGTAAAATGACTCCAGGGGCAATGACGGGTACTACCTAATGGAAACAGTATATGAACTTTGTTTTTGCATAATTGGCCTCACAATTTCTAAGTAGGCAGTTAAATGCCTATGTCCACTGAACAATACAAAATTTAAAGTGCAATCACTGGGTGAAATTGTCTGAAAATATTGTAGGACATGTTGACTTACTATGCCTTTTGAAATTCCAGATTAATTTTTGTTGTTGCCCCCTTCAAGTAGCTTTTCTCACCCATGCCAGGTAAAAGTCTGTCATACATATTCCAGTGTCTCTGTGGTTTCTCATAGCAAAGGGTAATATACCTGTCTTGTGGTTATCTTCATGTCCCCAGTCTACAGCCCTCCTGAGGACAGATGCTTAGTCTGTTTGTGGACCTCAGGGCCCAGCAGAGTGTAGAGTACATCACAGGAATTGTTAAACCATGGCAGAGTGGATGCAGTGATGACACTGACTTGACACTTCAAAAAATAAATATGCACTTTGCATGTTTTTGGTGGGGAGGAGAGTCAACATGTAGGGAATGCAAAACCCTCTTTTCCAATTGGAGAGTAAGCTTCTAAAATACGGATCAAGTTTCTAGGTTTAATTTAATTCTGTATCAGTCACTGTGTAACAAATGACCACAATTTAGCAGCTTAAAATAACTCCCATTTGTAATCTCACAGGTTTTTTTAAAAAAATATTTATTTATTTGAGAGAGGAGGGGAGAGCAGAGGAGAGAGGTAGAAGGGAGGGGCACAGGAGAGGGAGAACAGATTCCCAACTGAGCAGGGACCCTGACTCAGAACTTGATCACAGGACCCAGGGATCATGACCTGAGCCAAAGGCAGATGCTTAACCGACTGAGCCACCCAGGTGCCCCTATAATCTCAAAGTTCTTTAGGTCAGAAGTCCAGGTGGGCTAGACTGAGATCTCTACTTAGGGTGTCATAAGACCAAAATCGAGGTGTTGACTAATTGTGCTTTTATCTGGAAGCCCTCGGAAGAATCTTCTTCAAAACTCATTCAAGTTAGGGCAGAATCTGGTTCCTGGAGTGTTACTTCATCATATTTTCACAGATTGACCCCATACAGTGGTGATGGGATGGGAATTACACAGCAATGTGGGGCACTGTGGGTAATTCTTAGTATTTTACCTACCATATCTTTTGTTTGCACCAAAAAATGATACACACATAGAAGCCATTTGATAAATGCTGAGGAATAAATAAGTGAAATGTGCAACAATAGAAGCCCCTGTTCCCAATTAGATGAAGGAACTGTGGTTGGAGAAAAGATGGGCACACCGGCTCCCCAGGTTTGGCTTTCCATTTCATCCTACCTATGAGTCTTCAGCTGTTGGCCTCTATCTCCAAGTCCTTGAAACATACATGATTTTGACTAGAGTATCCTTAACAGGTTAGGCTGAGAGACAAGAGCATCAACTAATAGGTTTTGTTATAGAACAGTTTGGTTATAGTATAATATAGATATAAATTAGGTTTCTTTTGTCATTTTAGACATGTTGGTGCTTAGAATTTTCTCCAGTTCTTAAAAATGCTTGAAAGTATGTTAAGATGTATATATACATAAAATCTTTAAAATTAAATTAAAATTAAATATATTAATTTACTAATATATTAATATATTTAATATATTTCAAATTTAAAATTTAAATATAAAATATAAATTCAAAAATATACATCATAATTATGTTACATATGTAGTGGTCCCTAGATGCTGGAAAATATGTGAAACTGCATATATTTACATATAATATTTTATGATATTTTGCATATATAATTTGCATATATATTACATCTAATGTCATGTGCTTCCCAGTGTGTGGCACAGGAGCCACAAGCAACTGTGATCCCCGCTGCTGACAGAGGCAGATGTGTGTTCAGACAGTGGCTGAGTTTAACCTCCTACACGAAGGCCACTTTCAGTCTTGAAACGTTCCTGTCGTAGAGATGCTGAAGTTAGATTTGAGTGAGAGATTTCAGATCAGGGTAACAGCTGCACCAAATGATTCAAAAAACTGGTTTTATTGACTGTGCAGAGCAGAATCAATAAGGTAGTCACGGTTTGTTTCAAGCCCTTATGCCCCATCACGGTTTGTTTCAAGGCTGGGCTATGGTGGAGCAGCTACTGATTCCATAGGTGACATACCGGAACTGGAAGTCGTCCGCTCATGGCTGCGGATTAAAGGTAAATCTGTGATAGGAATTTTGTGCCTAGCCACAGGAAAGGAGGAAATTGCCCTTGGCACCCACAAGTGTCTTTAAACTTCAGCCTCTTCTGTCAGCACCCGGGCTCAGAGAGAACCGCCCACCCAGTGACAACATAACTCCATACCTCACCTGTTGCTTAAATTTTCACTTTTCTCCTGACTGTGTTATGCAGCTGAGTACTAAGTTTCTTCATTTTTGCTCTTTTCATCTACTTTCTGACTTTCTTTGACACATCATGTGGAGACCCGATAAATTTAAAGAAGTTAATTCTATTTCAAGCATAATATTGAAATGGCTTGGCTTTCTGGGATTAAAAATAATCAGCCAACTAAGCTGCAGGAATTTAAGAACAAGAGTAATCTTTTGGATTTGTCTTTTTTTTTTTTTTTCAATTTTTTGGGACTGTCCCATAACTGTCAAAAATTGGAGGACTTCGCACCATCACTGTAGGAGGTGCTGAGGCTACAGTGGTGAATTAAATAAAGCCCTTAATTCAAGGAGCTTATATTCTAGCAAAAAAAAAAATGGATGTGAAATTAAAATGTTGCATCTTTGGGGCGTCTGGGTGGCACAATCAGTTAAGTGTCTGACTCTTGGTTTCAGCTCAGGTGGTCCTCTCCACTCAGCACAGAGTCTGCCTGAAATTCAGTCTTCCTCTCTCTCAGCCCCTCTTGCTCGTGCTCTCTCTCTCTCTTTCTAAAATAGATAAATCAGTCTTTAAAAAAATAAAATGTTGCCCATTTAACTGCAAGAGTGCAAAGTGCTGTAAAAGAAGATAAGATGCTAAAGAAGCATTTAATGGGGGTTCTAACGTCATTTGTGAGAGTCAAGAAATGTTCCCTGAGGAAGTGGTACTTTTGTCAGGGTCCAAAAGGAAAGTGGTCAAAACAAGTCTGGAGAGGGAATAAGAACATTTGAGGTTAGCATAATACCCTCTAGTTCCATCCACGTCGTTGCAAATGGCAAGATTTCGTTTCTCTTGATGGCTGCATAGTATTCCATTGAATATATATACCACATCTTCTTGATCCATTCATCTGTTAATAAGTCAGTCAGAGAAAGACAATTATCACATGATCACTCTGATATGAAGAATTTGAGAGGCAGGGCAGGGGGTTATGGGGGGGTGGGGAAGAGAAATGAAACAAGATGGGATGGGGAAGGAGACAAACCATAAGAGACTCCTAAACTCACGAAACAAACTAAGGGTTGCTGGGAGGTGGGGGGGGGATAGGGATATGGACATTGGGGAGGGTATGTGCTATGGCAAATGCTGTGAAATGTGTAAGCCTAATGATTCACAGACCTGTACCCTGGGGTAAATAATACATTATATGTTAATAAAAAAATTAAAAAAAAAAAGAGCATTTGAGGTGAGGGAAACTTGGATCCTCAGGGCCCAACATGCATGAAGGCCTCAAGTCTAGAAAGAGTATGACACACTCCAGGACCAGTGACCAGGTCACTGTGGCTAGAGAGGGAGCCTGCCCCCTAACAAGAGGGTCTGGAGAAAATAGATGTCAAAAGACACAGGTCCTGTTAGCGCATTTTAGGAGTCTGAGCCTTACTCTCAGAGCAGAAGAAAGGAATGAGTCAGAATTGACTAGGTCATGATGTAATAACAAGCTACTCCCCAAATTTTTGTGATTTAACCCAAGAACATATTTCATTTCTCACCCACACTCTATACGGGATCCATGCGTGCAAGCAGGAGGCTCTGCTCTACCCAGTTACTGAGGGACTCAGGCAACAGAGGCCCCGCCATCTGGTAGCTACACCCACTGGAACACCATCATCTTAGCAATCCTTGAGGCAGGGCAAAAAAAGAAATTACCGAATTGTGTCTGGAATTGTCACTGTTCAGAGAGTGACACGCGTCCCTTCCTGTCAGATTTCCTTGCCAGAAAAAGTTACCAGGCGCTGCCTAATGGCAAGAGATCTCCAAAACGTAAAGGAACACATAGAATATTTGATAGTTGTTACCGTCTCTGCCAGAGTGCCCGGAATGGTTTTAAGTAAAAGACAGACATCACCTGTGTTTTGTTTTTTAAATGGGTGCTATGTAAACAACAGGCCCAATCAGCACTCTGCCATTTTTCATTTATAGCAGGTCCATACCTGACTAATAAATCGTAAACGCTATAGAGTAAAGAATTTGAGAAGTTCCTCATCATATGCTCACTGTCAGAAGGCAGTCAAAACTATGTTATATTATCTGTGTGAGTTATAATCAACAGAATTATCTTACCATATGGGATCTTAACTAAACTTCGGGAGCTAGCTACGGGTACATCACAAGGCTCTGTCTTTAGTCCTGAGATGCTTAATATTGTAATCACTTGAATGAGGATTTGGAAAACAGGCCATTGAAATGTTCACAGGTAGCAGTGATACCAAGAGATCATGATAAGCTAATGGAGGCAGTTTTAGTAGGGAAAATGATAATAAGGTCATGTTTTGGGGGCAAAAGACCAGCTTGCTATACACATGCAAAATCAGGGCCATGAGGCCCAGAAGCATTATGTGTGAAGTGAGTTGTGGGAAATGTATTGGTTGACTTTCAGTTCAAGATGAGTTAGAAGGATGACAAAAATTGGGCTATCCATGTGTTTCAAGATCAGGACAGAGGAAGTCCGATTCCCACCCCCAACCTTCATGCTGGTTAAACCACAGCTCAGGTGTTTATGGTTAAAAAAAACAAAGGGAAGCTAACCCGCTGTAGGCAGAGGGTTAGAGGAGAGAAGACACATGTTATAATCCTAGACATGTCACAGTAATAATGGAATTAATTAAATCGAAAGGTGGGCAAGGAGAGAGTGGTTGGGAAGAAGTGTAAATGTAATTTAAGATAGATTTAAGGCAAATGGAGCAAGGTCAAAAGCGCAAGCCAGTGTGGTGAGGGAAACAGTGAAATGAGGCTTGGCTGAAGAAACAGACTTTAGAGGGATGTAGTGATTACCTTTAATCACCAAAGGGCTTTCAGGTGGGAGATGGATGGGATCCATTTGACCTTAAGGGATAGAGCCAGGGCTAGTACTGCAAATTGCAGGCAGGTGGATTGGAGCTCAATATCTTAATAGGCAGACCTGCCCAAGGACGCCACAAGCTGTCTCAGGAGAGAGGGAGCTCTCTTCGGCACCCCGGGCGGCTTCGGCGGAGAACAGGCAGGGTATGTCATTATAACTGCTAACATGTACATAAATGCTTACAGGGTGGAGCTGGGGGCTTGTTCACATTACATCCTTTAGAGTTCACCCCGTGAGATAGACACTCTTTTTCTGTCCATTTCACTGATTGGAAAATGGAGGCTCACGGAGAAAGACTCTGTGACTTGGAGCTCCGAGGAGTTAAGGTGTAGCAGTCTGACTGCAGAGACCTTTCTGCTCCTCAGGATGGATGTTTCCTTCTTGGGCAGGAACTGTTCTGAAGGAATTCAGGGATTGGAGTCATAGGAAGTCAAAAGATCAAAGGTTACTTCAGCTTAGACTCTCCAAATAAATGGGGCGAAGTCTAGCATTTGGAAATTTGGGGAGAGTTAACAAATTTGAGCCAGTAAAATATACTAATATAACAATTACTCTGCAGTATTTTGTTTGATAAAATTAAATGCCCCCACAGAGTTTGTCCGTGGTCTGTTAAATTGTGTTTTCCTCCCAATTAGAGTTTTTCATTAAAACAGAATTTTCTCACTCTGGACGCCCAATCTTTTCCTTTCCTTTTCTTCATTTTCAGGGGCTTCCTGGCTGTTCCTCAAAACCGGCAGCCTCACTTTTGCCCCGGGCTTTTTCCACTAGCTGTTGTGTTTGACTTCAAGATTCCTCCCAAATGATTCCCATAGCTGGGTAATTACCCTTTTCAAGTGGTGGTTAAAATATCTTCTCTGTGTGTCCCACATGTTCTGTAAAGTCCTCTGCCCCCCTTCCCCCATGCATTCTTAGCACCCCCTTCTCCTGTTCCCCTTTTTCTTCATCCATCGCACTTAATTCTTATGTACTATGTCCTTTACTTATTTCATATTTTGATTGGTTAATGTCTTTCTTTGCTGCTAAAATGTACATCTTCAAGGGGCAAAGACTTTGTTCGGTGATGTATTATGGAGCCTTGGCACATTGTAGTACACAAGAAAAATTTGTGGAATGAAGCCAGAATTTACTCAAAAGTTTGCACTTGAGGCCTGCTAAAGATGTTGAGAATCGAGTATGAGCCATCCCACCATCCATTTACTTTTGGCAGATCCTCTTGATCCATTAGGGAAAGACAGCTACGGCCACCATTGACCACTTTCATCCCTGCTGATGCACTTTAGCTGGGGTCAGCAAACCTTCTTAATAAAGCGCTAGATGGGAAGTATTTCAGGCTTCACAGGCCATATAGTTTCTGTTGTAGCTACTCAGCTCTGACATTGTAATATGAAAACAGCTAACAATATGTAAACAAATAGGAAATGGGTGTGTTGCAGAAAGTTTTTATTTACACAGATTTTGGACTGGGTGTGGCCCGTTGGCTATAGTTGGCCCACATTAGTGTCAGAAGTTGAAAGCTAGAATGGTTTAAATGTGGCTATCACTTCAAATTAATCGAGTCAACACATTTTTATTTGCAGGCCTACTATGTGTCAGCAACTGTTCTTTGGGCTGAGAAATATGCCACAAGCAAAACCATCTGTGCTCAGCATGGAACTTAGAATCTTGCAGTGGGAATAAAGTGAAGTGCATCGTTTATCACAAAGGTAAAATTCTGTGTCAGATGGTATGTTGTAGAATAATAACTATAAACAACTTGTAATGGCAGGGTGATGCCTACTATGAATAAAACACATCAGGGTAAAGAGACAGAGGGGCAGGAGGGGATGTGCTCTTGTTAATTGGTTGAGAGAGGATCAGTCTGATAAGGTGATATTTAAACATGGAGATATATAAGAAATAAGGGACTGAGCCATGGCAATATTTAGAAGAACGTTTTTCAGACATAAAAGAAAAAGTGTGAAGCTAAGAGGCTGAGGCATTCTGGGAGTGTTCAAGGGGGACGAAGACTGCACGTAATATCATAAACCCACCTCCCCTCCTTCCTAAGCCATATATTTCCCTACCTCCTTTCTACATACTGTTGGAGCTAAAATTAAGTCACCAGTGTTCACTCTTTTCCCCACATAGAGAGCCCTCTGCTCTGACTCTTTTATGCTGTCATAGCAAATTATCTGAAAGAGCAAGTCACATAAAGGTGGAAAGAAGTTGGTGAAGTGCCGCTCTCTCAGAATAATTTAATAAGCATTATCTACCAAAAGGAGAACCATCTAATGGTGGAGAAGTTGATATCAGCAAAGATGGGAAACTAAAGTCATTTAATCAAAAATACTCACAGGTTCATCTTATCTATGTGCTCACTGTGGTTGTGTAAAGAACTCAGGTCTATACTTAAATTCTGTCTCTGGTTGTGTTAATCTTGGAGTGACTTGTGGTTATGTCATCTTCCCTTTCTGAGAGTTAGTTTTATCATCTCTAAATGAATGAGTTAGGCTAGAACCAATGTGAAAACTATCTCCATTATCTCATTATAACTCAACCCCATTTCAGCACCCATGGCCAAGACAGTAGACCTTAATTGTAGCTATTTTGCTGTTGAATACAGACTGAGCTTCAGAAACCTACTTAACACAGTATTTCAGGTGACACGGCCCAATCAGTGAGAGTTGGTGCTGGAGAGGAAACATATTTGACCCTATGGACAATATGACCTCCAAGACTCCTTTTATTTCTAAAACTAAAAAATACCTAATCTAGACTCGTGAAAATAGGCACTAAGCAACTGGTGAACAAGTTCCCATACCAGATGAGCAAAGGATGTTTTGCAAATATATTCCAGGAGAACTTATATTCTTTGTAAACTTTCCTGACCTAGGCATGCTAGTGCTGATGTTAATAGCATGAAACAACTATAATTTGGTCAGGTCTTGAACTGATATTTTGGTCAATTGAAGGTGGGGTAAGGTTAAATAATTAAAATGCCTTCCCACATAATAGTGAAAGGAATTGCATATATGGTGTCAAAAAAAAAGGGCATTCATTAAAGAAAAAGTAGGTGAGTGAACAGGAATAATAGAATCTGTTTTGGGAATGATTGATACACAAATAAAATTCAGCACCTGACATTTTTCCTTGTTGTCTTATCCAAAGAGCCTGTTAGCAGCCTGTATTTCTTCCCAGTATGAATCTCCAGCCCCAAGGGTCCCTTTGACCATCCACACAGTACTCTGGGAGGAAAGCAGGCTGTCTGAGGCACTGTTTACTGTGCCGTTATGCTCCCAGGGAAAGTTAATAGATCAAGTTTAAGGGTTGTCTATAAACTTGGTGGCCTTTTGAAGTAATCAAAACAAGAGGGGGAAAAAACATAACCCTCTGTCTTACCTTAACAAGGTCTAAAATTGGCTTTAACAGAAGTTTTTAATGGGAGAGAGACCCTTTCCATATTTTTGAACTTTGTGTGCCATTGACTCAACAAAGCTATTCTCAAGAATGAATTCACTGCTTCCTGGAATCTTAAACACTTATTACTATTGTAAGGAGCAGTCCATGCCAGAAAGAAAACGGTCTTACCTGCACAGTGTCACAAACACAGTGTAGGGTGTGGGGCAAATAATGTTATACTTTCCACCAGCCGGGTCACCATCGTGGCCCTTGACCATCTACCACAGTTGGCCCCATGGGAGTCCTTTCTCTCTGTCCCTCTCCCATCCCTTCCTGCTTCATGGTGTTTATATTAGTCTATTATCCAGAGACTTATGTCATTCAGGTATTTTGTAGTGAACAGCCACATACAATAGTAATACACTCTACAAATTTGAATGTATTTTGTAGCATAACTTTGATTTGTTTCTTAGCTAACAAAGTTGCTTGATTTCTTCTTTCCCATTTTAGCAAAGAATCCCTCAGTTGAGGGAGGAATGAAAAGGTGAGGAGGTAGGAAAAGAAGGAAGAACCCAAGCCCTGCAACACAAGAACATTTCTCTGGAAGACTTCTGCCTGGAGGTAAGGCAGATGGATCTTGATTGTGACCAGAAGCAATTTTTATGACCCAAGGTCATTCCACATTCCCAGCACCAAGACATCAAGTCCAGAAAGGGAGCAAGGATCACCTTCTTTTACTGTGATGGTTCTTATATGTCTAGAATTTGACAAAAATTATGAAACATTTCTCTAGAAAGTTAGACAGTTTCCTAGATTTATGTACTCTCTCAAGTTTTTCAAAGAGATCAATAGATTTGAGTTTATGCTGGAAGTTTAAGAGCTCCTTCTATGCTGTAACTCATCCTGTATATCACCAACAAGCTACTTTTACCATCCTTCATGTTCCCTTTATCTTTCTCCTTCTTCGACTTTAGGCAATGTGACATGAAGGTGAGAAACTTTTGAGATACAAATTCCTTTACTCAGATCCTGACTCTGACCTTACTCCCTGAGTAACCTCGGCCACCTTTACTTACCCTGTCTGGGCCTCTGTTCTCCTCCAATAAAATGGGACAGTAATGTCATCTCAATCTCTCTATGTCAAGAATAGTGTTTAAACTGCCACAGCCTAAGTGCTCAGTAAAGAGGAACCCTTTTTATTTCCAAAAAATTAGGCAGACTTGATTACCTTTTTCTGTTACTTACAGAATCAAATCATTTATTTTCATTTTTATGAATTTTAGTTACTATGATCAGAGCATTTGTAGTGAGCAGGAAGACTAGTATTGCTACTCTGAGTTTTAAACACCTTCCTGGTATTAATAAATGGAACTCTGAGCTCGTACACAGTTCTGATCTCTTACAATATTTGGGGTTAAATAATATAATACATAACATAATATAATACATAATATAATGATAATACAGTAAATAACATAATCACTGACTCTTCTATAGATAGGTTGATGATGGAAGCACAAAGACCTATCCCATGAATACAGAAAGAGCCTGAAATTGTTTGACAAAGGCTAGTGCAAGCACTCTGACCCTTGACTTCATGACCGAGTCCTCTTGTTCTAGTTTCAGTTCGCTTAGCTAATTAAATGGGGTATCATTGTGAAGATTGAATATGATAAAATATTACATGTGGAAGCTCTGGGAAAGAATTCATTCTTCAGTTCTTTCAGATTGTTGCCAAAGTCAGTTCTTTGGGGTCCTAGGGCTAAGGTTCCTATTTCCTTGCTGGCTGTGGATTGAGAACTGCTGCCAGCTTCTAGAAGTTACCCTCAAGCCTCAACTAATAGCCACCTTCCTCTGTCTTCAAAGGCAGTCCAGAGTGCCTCTCATGTGAAAAAAAAGCTTCTTTCATCCTCTCCTCTCTGTGCCTAATCCATCAGCCTCACTCTTTCACTTTTGATGACTGTTATGATTCTTTGGGCCCACTGGTATAATTTAGGATCATCTCCCTTTTTTAAGGTCAGGTGATTAGGGCTCTTATTTCTATCTGCAACATTAATTCTCTTTTGGTAAATAAACTAACGGATTCACAAGTTCTGGGCATTAGGACATGTATCTTAGGGGGAAGAAGTGTTACTTTGTTTACAACAGCTCTCAATTACGTCTTTTTGGATCAGAGAACTATTTTAAGGTCTACATTAGCCCAAAACAACCACAATTGATGCCAGTTGGAAAAGTTCACAGAGGTCACAACACAGAATTGTTAACAGGGGAGGCAAGGCATAGACATTAACACTGTCTTTGTAATTGTTCTAGCAGGTGTGATCTCATAACTGCAAGTGTTTGATGCCTGTTGTAAACAAGGTTTTTAAGATCACTTAAAAGGCCACCCAGTAACTGGAGAGCACGACTTTATGAACAAGAAAACAATTCTTCTCAGATTATGCAAATGAAAAAATGGGGCTTGGAATAAAATCTGCAGAGACTGCCTCCTGTACAGATTTTAAGTCTGGATCAACTTATAGAGAAAGGGAGTTGGAAGAAATCTCCCTTAGGGGACTCAGAAAGTAGCCCTGCTGATAACAGATGTACTCGAGTTGAAGGTCACTAGGAGGAGATCGGATCAAGTCATTTTATAAAATGTGAGGTAATAAAAGCAGTAATTAAAAATCACATATGATATTCTAGAATTAATTTAAATATGCATAAGGCAGTAATTTAAAAATTATAAATAGAAAGGTAGTTCAGACCTTTAAAAAACATAAATATCTCCTTGGAAAAAGCAAGTTGGTTTTATGCTGAGGATTGCCTTATGTCTTGTATCCAGCTCTAAGAGAGTCCTATTTCTAGATTACCTTTCTGGTTTACCTTTGGCCTAGAAAAAAAGACCATAGCATAAAGAGCTTGTTTTCTTCCCACTGAAAAACCGGTGGTATTGAGTTAGTCTCATAACTTTGAAGAAGGAGGCTTAAGTCCTTTCCCCATGGAATACAATATTGTAAGAAAAATAACACCAGCAAGAGATCAGAACCAAATTTTCTTGTCCTTTTATCTTCTGTTTCCTAAAAGTTCTGTAGTTTTTCATATCCAAAGGAACAGAAAAGACACTGGCTACTAGCTTGTAAAATTAGAATTCCGCTCATAAAACTTGAAGCCCCAGGTCTCTGATTATTGCGCTCTCTTTCCCAAGTCAAAGTTCAGAGGAAAGTGCTCCTTTAAAGTTAGTCGAGTCTGTATTACCAGATTATTCTCAGAGCATAACTGTATGTTATTTAAAAAAACAAAACAACAACAGAAAACCAACTTGTGATATTGAAGGTGGTGGGATGGACCAAAAAGGGCTTCCTCAAGTAAAAAGAGCTAGTTGCCAAGCTTGAATATAGTACATTTTTGTTGTACTGAACACTGTGCTTTGTAAAGCTCAGACCTCCGTTTAGGTAGAGAGAAGGCTGAATGATGTAGAAAAAGAATAAGAAAAATCACTGAGATTAAAAGTCATGAGAATGTAGGAAGTTGAATGCCAGAGTAGTGGGGTCTGTGTGTAGGGATAATCCCTCCTTCTCTGCCACATTTGTGGTAAAGGGAGCAAAGTGTTCACGGTATCTTGAATGTGATGAAATTTCTTGAGAAAAACAGAAAGGAAGCTAAAATCGTCAGGCCATTGGCCATGGGGCAGACAGAGAACACGTAGCTGAGGGGACAATGAGCTCCATGAGTTTTATAGAAAATGAAGTAGTCATAAATTTACAGCTGTCTATAATAATTCCTGGCTGTTCTGTTAAAAAAAAATAAGACACCACTTGATTATTTATAGCTTGTTGGCACCTTAGTTGAAACTCTGGTGTTTCAAGAGCTAGAGGAGGTACACAGAGGTTTTTTTATTCCAACCTGACAAGGCTTGGTTGGACCCATTCTCAACAGTCCCAGTACTTACATGACTTAACTGCAAGTGCCCCTTTAAACAAAACAAAACAAACAAACAAAAATCAGTCTGCACCTGCTTCAGGGGAAAAGATTTAGATGTCAGGTACCAGACTCTGAATTTCCCTTTGGAAATGATAAGGCAGCTGAAATATTAATAATTGGTCTGGTGGTTATCTTTTACTATGCCTGATGCAATAAATAAGTAAGCAAAAAAATAAATAAATAGGCCAATTGAAAAATGAAGCTGTTGCAAGCTGATCTCTATGGAATCACTGAAATGCAAGGAGAAAATATCAAAAGCAGCAAATTAAATTCAAAATAATCAGCCCTGTGGCTTATCCTCTGTGGATCCTCTAATCTAGCTCTGCCTAATTGCATTCTTCGTAGGACATATTATTTCTGTTTTCCCACTAGGGCTTTTTTTTTTAATTTTTAAGTTTGGGGAGTATATAATATAATTACTATCTTTTTATGGTATAAAATGTCATGATTTCGAAAAGGGAAATTTCATGGAGTACATAATGTCAGTCATCTCTCTTTATGAGAGTGTATGTCATTCATTTTGTTTATAACAGGCTTGGGGAAAATACACTTTATTCTGAGAGCAGTTGATTTTTAAGTCATGTTTGACCTCATCTGCATGAGAGTATACTTAAAGGATGTTGATACACTTGGGAGTGGAATGATGCCCTGTCCAAAGGAGGCTATTTTATATTTTAATTATATTCTTAGAAAAATCCAAACAGGATTATATAGGAACCACTCTTCTCTCTTCACACTCATACTCACAAACTTTCACATGTATTCACATTTTAACACCTGTAGACAAGTTGAAACTTCAGATACAGACATGGTCTCTCTACTTACTTCTTCGAACCCCACCTAGTACAATGATTAACACTTCTCAGAAGCTTCCTTAAACCTCAGCATCTCATTGTTCCATGTATTTTGTGACATGAGCAGCGTGGCTGCTCTCATGACCTCATCGAAAATATAACTGAGAAACTTAAAACCAGAAATGACCTAAAGGAAGATGCTCTCCCAGAATCAGAATAAAAATCTTTCCAGCTCTCCCATGTATAAGACTTTATGGTAGCTTTTTATAACCATTAACTCCAAACTGACAGTGTAGATGTAGAGAGCACAAGGAAATAAAAACAATATTGAGCCATTTTATGTAAGCCCTAAATTGAGGGTCCATTCTTAGAAATCTAAGGAATCTATCAATTCCTTTTTTTTTTTACCCTTCTCAATGTATAGGAAGGCACCCACATATGCAGTGAATTTTACCCTTTTCTTAGTTCCTGAGAGTCTTCCTTATTGGGATTTTTCACATGTCCCTACATACTGTGGTATGAGTTTAGGCTTCCCCTTATTCTGAACCCCAGTCCCCCTTGGTAACCTGCATCCATTTGTGTTTCATTTC
Source organism: Nasua narica (assembly GCA_028533885.1). Classification (NCBI taxonomy): domain Eukaryota; kingdom Metazoa; phylum Chordata; class Mammalia; order Carnivora; family Procyonidae; genus Nasua; species Nasua narica. Next base: position 35,895,606 of record CM052799.1, on the reverse strand, counting down.
AGAGATGATTCTTCTTAGCTATCTGTGGACCCTGCCTTCTAGCCAGCTGGGCAAACAAAGGTAAGGTGGGTTGTTAATGGAAAAGCATTATGTTTTCTTCTTTGATAGTGTTTGCATTTTAGATGGAAATTCCTTAGCAGAATTGGATGACTTCTTAATGCAAATTGGTCTATCTGCAGTAGATGAAATCACTACTCAGCAACTATTCACTGCTGCCCCCACCATCTTTGCAGGTAGAATGATCTTTTCATCCTTTGACTTTGAGCTTGTCCCTTTGACTTGCTTTAGCTGATGGAACATTAGCAGAGGAGTTAGGGCAGAGGCTTGAAATGTGCTTGCATAATGAGCTTGCCCTCTTGAGCTCCTGCCTTTTTGCAATGAGAAGAACATGCTACTGTTCCAAGCAGGTAAGAGATGCATAGAGCTGACCTGGACTCAACCTACAGCTTGAGGCTGGGTCCAGCCTCTATCTGTCAAATCCCAGCTGTCCTGAAGATACGTAAATGACAGACAAATACTTATTATTGTATGCCACTGAGTTTTGGGGTTGTTTTGCAACATTTTGTGGTACTAGCTTACTACTATGAGTTGGAGTTCCTTCTACAAAAACCACTCTGGCTAAGCTTTTTTTAAAGAGAGACGAATAAGATGTAGTCCCCAGAATCAAGGGTAAAATAAAAAAAAATACAGATTTCTGAAAGAATAGAGACAAAGCAGCCTCAAGGAACTATGTAATCTCAACTAATAGTGGGTCTCTGTAAAGCACCAAATTCAGGATGTATGCAGGTCAATTAATTGCATTATTTGCATCATTTTCAAGATTCAGAGAGACAGAGTTTAGCCAATTCCAGTTATAAAAACACTCTTCAACTCCGGCACCTCTGGAGAGTATTACGCTTTACTGATAACCTGCAGGGGAGCTCTAGATTTCCAATAAAAGTCAAGCTGCAACTTTCAGAAGAGGCCACGGATATTGAGCGCACAGAGATAACAACTGTAATGACTCCACGATATTTTGGTGAAGAAATGTCTTTCAAATATTCATATTGTGTCTTAAAATCAACTAAGTAGTTTGGTTGTTGCTCAGAGTTCTTGGAACATGGATTGATCAGGATAATGCAGGAGGGAATTATATGAAGTGTCATATATATATATATATATATATATATATTTATGTACGTATGTAAGTATGTATACACACACACACACACACACACACACACACAAATATTCCACTACCCTTGTTGAAGTTTAAGGAACATTACACCAGGTTTAATAAAGTTAAGTTCTAGGCATGACTCTTTGATTAATTAGCTTTATAGTCTTGAATAACTCTGGGCATCAACGCTCATATTCGCAAAGTAGAGGGAAAATGTGTGCTGATGTCAATGTAGTGAAGCCCTTACCCTACTGTTACCTAAAATATCTGCACACTTAGTATATTATGTACTAAATATTGAGCAAAAACTTTCAGTATTATGTCACCTAATTTTTATAACTATTTGAGGTAGTATATTCATAGTTCCATTTTACAGATGAATAAGCTGAAATGAAGAAAAGTTAAAGAACTTTCCAACACTTAGACTCCTAGTAATTGGTGATTTTGATTCAAATACCACATCTGCCTTGACCCTGGGCCCAAGCTTCTGACCTCCTTTATTACATGCCAGTGAAGCAGTAACTCTGTGCTTGGAAAATTATGAAGTATGATGTGAAAATAAGATTGTTATTTTCCAAGAATTAGATTGGATTTTTATCTAATAGTAAATGACCCATCTTAATTCTGGTCTTGCTAAATTGAAAATGTACAGAAAAAAATACATCCATTTATTTGGCATGAGCATCTTCAAGTTCTAGTTACTCAAGAAGAAAGATGGAGATGTAAAGAGAATGAAGGAAAAGATTCCAGATGAAATAAGAGGAGAGGCAGAGAGGCATTGGAGAAACTAATGTGCATTTCAAATAAGTAAGAACCAACCAAGCAATGTAGTAGCTAAAATTGATTGGATCAAAATTTTATTAAAGAGTTCCACAGTATAAAACATCTCTGTGTACAGTGATATCTTGTGCTCAGCATTAATTAAAATGTTAAAATAGCAGATCTTGTTTAGTGGGAAAATGAAATAGAGAAGTTATGCCAGCAGTTATAAGCACTGAAACCTTTTGTCTTCACATCCAATCAGGATGTAGCTTAAAATTTTGAAAGATAAAAGTAATTGATTTGTATATAAGACTACAAAAATGCCCTGATCACCACATGATTACTTGTAATGTGTTGCTGTTTTACAAGAGGATGGGCTGATTTCTGCTTTCAGCTACTCCTGGTATTCTGATGAACTAAGCCAAACACAGTCCTGGGATAAGACTTGTTTAATGGGAAGAATCTGGAGAAGTTTGCCAGTGTCATAGTATGTAAGGGTTAGGACATGTGAAACACTAACCTAAAGATGTTCCACAAGAAAGTATCCTTCTGTATCATGTACATATATCCTCTTGTTAAAAATTCCCTGAGTTTATTAGCATTCCCTATGCATATTTCCATCTTAAGCTCTGAGAAGTCTTGCAATTGTACATGTTTAGCCATAGGGAACTTTGGGTAAGTAGATAAAATCACACACAGCAATGAACCCAAAACAGGTTTCATGGGAGTGTTTTATTAGGAAACAATAATTATGCAGAAAAAATAAAAACACAAATCCTTTTCAATTGAGAAAATAAAAGCAAAGACCAATTTAACAAAATGTGTCCAATGTCCAAAGGGCTTATAAGATAGAGTATGCTGATTTCTGTCTACTGAGGAGAGAACAAGTGCATTTAAGCTTGAACTGCAACAAAATGGAAATTCTTATGAAGAGAAAAGAAGGTCATCAGAGTCGAACACTGAAGTGTTTAACATTGTGGTTAACATTACGATGCTATGGTTGCGAACTACACAAGAGAAACTCTGATGATTCCATCTAGCCCAATAATTGCATAGTTATCTTAGACCTAATGCTCTTTCTCTTTTGATCCCGAAGCAATCTTCAAAATAAGCCCTTTATGAAACAAAGATAAAGTTAAAAAATATTCACTGTGGTTCATAAATCAAGCCTACATCATTATCCAGTGTTTTAAACATGACTTTTGTGGAAATAAATGAAGGCCACCCCAACGAGAGCAAGCAAAGCCTCTTTATTTAGTCAGCTTGTTGTAGAGAATCAGCCCCCATCTCTTGCATTTGACAGACTCAAAGGCAGGTAGAGGAGCGGGGAGGCTTCAGGTCTGCCCTAGTCAGAGGCTGTTGGCCCGGGAAGCTCTAGGTGAGCTGAAAGGAAGGGCCTGGCTGCTGTGAATGGAGTTGGGGAGACCCCTTAGGAGGCTCCTGCAGAAATTCAGAGATGCCGGAGACTTGAACAGGATGGTCGCAGCAGAGCTGGTGGGTTGCAACTGCCTCTGGCTATGATTTGAAAGTGGAGCCGACTGGAACTCCTAGTCCCATTCCATAGATGGCTGGAAGTTTTGTGGTCTGAGAAATGAGAATATTGGAGCTGAACTCAATGGAAATAGGCAAGACGATAGAGCGGAATTGTGGAGAGTGGAGGTAAAGTGCTCATTTTTGGACTGGTTAGGATTGTGAGGTCAAATATGTGAGTGTAGAGGTCAGGGAAGTGTCAGAGTTTGTCGTTAGTTAGCCGGAGCTGCCGTAACAAAATGCCACAGACTGGGTAGCTTAAACGACAGACATTTATTTTTCACAGTTCTAGAGGCTGGAAGTTCAAAATCAAAGCTTTGGCTTGCTGGGCTTCCTCTGAGGCCTCTCCTTCGCATCCAGAAGCCACCTTCTTGCTGTGTTCTCACGTGGTTTTTCCTCTGTGCACATGTGTCCCTGCTGTGTCTCTTCCTGGTCTCACAACATCTATTTGACCGGATTAGGCTCTACCCTGAAGACTTCATTTTAATTTAAGTACCACTCTAAATATCCTATCTGCAAATGCAGTCACATTCTGAGGTACTGGGGATTAGGACTTCAAGATACGGATTTTGGCAGGGGCATAATTCATTTCATAACAAGAGTAGAATTCAGATTTTCGGATCCCAAGTTCATGACCCTTTTTTTCCACTGGCCCACAATGAGTCAATCAATATTTTTGACTGTGTATACGGATGTATATACAAGCACATGTGAACCATCTGAATAAAACACCTTAACCCACTTGGATGCTGGGTGTAGAGAAGCATTCCCTGAGTAAACCCAGTGTGGAGCTGTGCACATTCTGTAGACAGGGCCTCCATCTGCCCTGCCACGTAAATAATCAACACAAGAGAGCAGGCCATGGCAGCAGCCCAGCAACATGGCACTTTTGTTCCATTGCCATTTTTCCCACATGGGACTAGGGCTTTCCAAACTGGAGCCTTCCAGCCCAGAATTTATACTTGTTGTATCTCTACAGGGTGGCAATCAAACCTGTGATGTCACCAAGGCAGAAACCATCAAGAAACAGTTGCTAAGATAGCAGGAGCTGATCAAATTCTGGAATCCTGCTGCAGGGACTGACTGCAAAACATGTCTTGAGAATAAGGCAACCTCTTGTCGTGTGTGGGAGTGCGCACGGTTATAGATAGAGTTCTCTCGCTGGATTGTCTTGGGCTGAAGAGAAGAGTTTTAAAAAAAATTTGAAGTGGCTTTTTGTATCTTCTGGCAATCCATCTTGTAGTGTGGGCTGTGAAAAAATAGGAGGAGAGAAGAGTGATAAAGTAAATGTAACAGAAGGAAGAAGGAGTGAGGGGTATGTTAAAACACTTCCCCTTCACCTGGGCACAGAGAAGCAGAATTACTATAAGTGAAAATTCCTATTTCCTGTTTCCTTCCTGTATTCATTTCCCGGTGCTGCTATAACAATGTTCTACAAACTGGATGGCTAAAAACAACATAAATGTATTGTTTCCTAGTTCTGGAGGCTGGAAGTCTAAAATCAAGGTATCAAGGCGTCAGCAGGGCCATGCTTCCTTTGAAATCTGCAGAGGGAATCTTTCTTGCTCCGCTGAGCTTCTAGGAGCTTGCTGGCAGTTGTTCGTTGACTTAGCTCTTTGACTTGGCTCTGCATCACTCTCTCTCTGCCTTGGTCACACGAAGCATTCTCCTACGCGTCCTTGTCTTCTCATGGCTGTCTTCTTACAAAGGCAATGGTGCTATCGGAGTCAGGAGCACCCTACTTCAGTATGACGTCATCTTAACTAATCACATCCTCAGTGACCCTCATGTCAAACAAGGTTGTATTCCAGGTGCCAGGGGTCACAGTTTTAATATATCTTTGGGAGGGGGGGTCACAACTCACCCCAAAACATCTTCGTAGAATGTAGAAGGTGAAGAGAACCTGAGAAGTCAGTAATCAAGTGGTTTTTAAACTTCTTGATATGGAACTGGAGTCAATCTTTTTTTTTTTTTTTTTAATATATGTTAAGTGAATCTTCAATGTACACAGACTAGAAGGGAGAACTTCTGGAGGAATAGGAGGCTGTCGGTATTACTGCCATGACTAGGAGTGGAGATCAGGGGAAAAGGGAAAAAGTGACATAGAAAAACATCGGAAATGGTCCCATGATGAAAACGTGCCATGGAACAGGGCATGGAACGTGCCATGGAACCAGGGACTCCGCTATCCATATTTTGGTTCCTATACATAAAGAAAAAGAAAATAACCAAATAATATTAGAAACCACCAAGATAGGAAGTTGCAGGATCATCCCCTGCCCAGACTAGTATTCGCTGAGGAATATTACTGCATTATATCTGCATTTGTTTAATGTCTTTCCTGCTCATCCTTTTCCATCCTAACCATGGAGTCTTCCAAGATGACTTCCTTTCAGCTATTTCCATGACCACCCAGCAATAAGAGAAACAGTTAGCTTCTCCCAGAAGCCACATGAAACCCAGAGGAAATTTCTGATGATGCCTCAGGTTCACCTGCCTGGACCCCCGGACCTCCCCCCACCCCCACAACCATCTCTACTTTAAAACTTCCAAACGATGCTGAGGGTGAAGAGTTTGCCAGTGAAGGGCCATCTCCCCAAGGTGGATCAGGGAAGAAGACACAGATCTTGCCAGTTCTCAGACCCCTCCAGGTTAACCTGAGCTTTCTAGTGCGCTCTAGCCAGGCGTTAAATCTCAAGATCACAGGGAGGAAAGCTGTCCAGTTTCTGGCCTAGAGGTGGAAAAAGTGCCTCTTAATTATTCTCCCAGATCTATTGTTTATGTTGTCAGATCTGCAAGGCTTTTGAAACTCAAAAATTTCTCTCCTTTACTATTGTACTAACTATTCTTTGAGGCAATGAGCACTCTCTGATCTCGCTTGCATGGAGGATAGGCAAATGACAAAAAGGAGTTCCCAGGAATAAAAAACACATTGGCTGATATATTAAAATATGACCCTGTGACATGCATGTCACATTACTAACTAACATATGTAAACCATAAAATAATTTCCAAGGTACTTCTTGTTTGGGAAACCATTCATACTGAGTGGAATCCTTTAGAAAGCAGACCACCATATTTCTCATCCAAATAAAGTGATATCATGAGTAAAAAACACATTACAGTGTTCTTAGAATACAGTAATATTTGAGAAATGTTTGTAGTATTAATAAAATTATTATAATTATCTTACATGCTCAGCATTGGTGACTGTGTTATTTGTATTTCTCATGGACAGCCCTATACTAGCCCATCTTTGAACTTTTTTCTCCTTCCCTATATGAAAGGTGACATCCCCTTGATCCTAAAGTCTTTTGAAGTCTTTTTGTTTTATCTTTGTCAAGGGAAAAGCCTCCAAGATAACTGAAAATCACAGATAGGACCCACAGAGAATGCTTGACTTACCACTGGCCAAAAAAAAGAGGGAGAGAGAGAAATTGAATTGGGACTGTTTAAACACTTGAAAGAAAATTGCATTAACGAGCTAAAAATCAACTCTAAATATATTACTTGGGGAAAACCTTGGGACAGCACAAGCAGGCAGTTTTCTCCCCCTTCAAAGGGGGAGAAAACTTCCCATGGTAAAGTGACAACATCTTTGATTTATTTTGTCATTTAATTTCCCTTCCATGTCTTGGCCTTAAGCCACAGATGCTTTAAGCCTCTTGGTTGGACAATCAGAATTTTTTCTTTCTTTGCCCATTTTTCCCCCATTGGCAGCATTCCCATAATAAGAGCCCAATGAAAATGTGCTTTCTCCCGTTCCCCTCATTGCCTCTGAAAACTCTCCAAAGGGGTTTGGGTGGCTTCTATCAAAGGAGAGATCTGGAGGAAAGTTCGAATAGGTTTTGGAAATCAGTGTTGGGTGGTTTTCTCCCTAATTGTGTATGCATGCTCACGGAATCAGGAGAAAGACACTCTTCAAAGTTGGGTCTCTTCAAAGATTTCACAGAACTGGAGGGCATTCACCAAGACTCCCGATCCCTGCTGGGATCCCTCTTCCAACAGGTCACAGAACTGGGAAGCTTATTTCCTTTTAAGATGCCACCCCATGGAGAGGTTTTTACCACGTTAGACTGGTTCCTATTGCTAAGGGGAGGCGTAGGAGCCCCAACTTAAAAGAGATGCTTCTCTTTTGTGTGCTTTTTGGGAAGCCTGCCATTTTTTTTTCATCTGGTGGGCCCTCATTCTACCAGTTTATGCCACTAGTGCAGTCCAAATTTATCATTTGATAGTAACCTGTTCAAATGTCTGCTTTGACTTAGAATAATTAGCAGGATCCATATTGTTAGAAACAACAGGAACACAAGGATAGTGTAGTAGTATCGTGCCCGATTTGTGTCTTTATCCATCCAGTTTATTTCCGTTCCTGGTGATACTAAAAGGCTTCCTTCTGGTAATCCTCAAGTGTTCACTCATTCATTGGAATATGCAACAAGCAATATTAAACATCATCTGTGTGGCTGGCATTGTTCTAGGCCTTGCAGATAATCAGCGCTAATGCAACAGAAATTGAGTAACAGACTGTATTGAAATATCAAAGGTCCCATTCTTCAGCCTCTAAGCCCTGGTTGTCTTGAGCTGGTTCTTGTTAGTATAACTCACCACTAACTTTTATCTCCTCTACTTAATGATGCCCCTCTATGAATTATGTATTTTTAATTTTTTCCAAACTAGGATTTGCTTTGCTCAACACTTTGCATCATAGCAATGTTCATCAAAATAGTTTCCCTTCCTGTGATGTAGAAGTAAGCATTTTCACCACAGAAATAGAAAAAGGAGCCTGATCGATCCATTTGCTTGAGGCTATTCTCATAGAGGGTCTGTCTCCTAGCTTAATGTGGATGGAGATGTGAGTGGGGCAGTTTTCCCAACTTGTGTTTTGTCAGCCAAGATATAGTGTTATCATGGGGAAGAAGCGTAAAGGATAAAGCAGAGAAGCTCTGTTCGAAGCTTCCAGAAACTTCATCAGGCCTGACATTGAGCCTGAGAACCAAGGGCTTTACTGGGGACAGTGGGGAAAACCACCCATGTACTCAAAAGACAATGGATTGAAATTGGGAGATCTGAATTCTAATCTGTTGTCATTTAGTAATCTCTGCTGCTCGTGCAAATTTCTTCACCTTTTTGGACTTTGTCATAGATTTATGCCTCAGTACGAGGAAGGAAAATATGTGAATACTTCATAGCAATATTGTGCTGAAGTCAAGAGCATAGCTCTGGTGTCTGTGTCTGGATTCAAATCCCAATCACTAGTTACTTTACTGCCTCGGGAACATTTCCTTTGCCTTAATTTTCTCATCTGTAAAATCTGGGGCAGAGAATAATCACAGGGTCAATTTCAAAAGATTTTTTGGTTTTGGTTTTGATTTTTTGGGGGGTAACGAGATAATATAGGGGGGGTTAGAACATTTTCTGATACATAGTAAACCCTTCACGAATATTATCTATGTGGCAGATATCAACACAGTTTGTCAACACTTTGGGAAGAAGTCCACTTGAGTTTTAGGGTCCCACCTGGCTAGGGCCATGTGACTACTTAGAGCCAATGAGTTGTGAGCAGAAGCAGCAGGGGGTTCAGGCAGAGCCTTTAGTCACGAGATTGAGACCCTCCAGAATTCTCTTCTTCCTTCTTCCAGACAACGTTCCATTCTGTGGCAGTTCCAGCAGCCTGGACCCTGGAATGAGGGTGAACTCCCAGCCAAGCAGTGATGGATGGGTGAGTGAAAAACACATCTTTATCACTTTAAATTACTGAGATTCGAGGTTTCTTCATTATCACAGCAAAAACTAGCACATCCTGACTGGTGAAACAATACTTGGGACCGCCTCCTCTTAGAAAGAGACAGAACCCAATTTGATCATGAATATGGTCATCTAAGTCTACTTATTCTTTTGGAAAATGGGTTTGTCACAATATAATTCCATACCATACAATTCTTCAATTTAAAGTGTACAATTCATTTGTTTTTAGTTTATTCACAGATAAGTGTAACCATCACTATAGTCCATTTTAGAACTGTTTCATCACCTCACAGTGAAAAACTATACCCTCTAGCTCTCACCACCCAACCTCCCCGACACTTCACATGTAGGTTGCCCTGAGCTATCACTAATCTACTTTAGGTCTCTATAGATTTCCATGTTCTGGACATTTTGTATGGATGGAATCATATTGCATGTAGTCTTTTGTGACTGGCTTTATTCATTTAGTATAAAGTTTTCAAGATTCAGCTGTTGCCGCATATATCAATACTTCATTACTTTTTATGGTTGAATAATGTTACATTATTTGGGTATACCACATTTTATTTATCCATCCATTGATGCATATTTGTGTTGTTTTTACCTTTTGGCTATTATGAGTAATGCTGATATAAACATTCATGTACAAATTTTTGTCTGGATATATGTTTTCATTTCTCGAGTCTAGGAGAGGAATTTCTGGGTCAAAAGATAGCTCTGTTTCATTATTTGAGGAAGTGCTAGACTATTTTCCAAAGTGACTGCACTATTGTACATTCCTACTGCCGTTTTGCATTTGCTTTACATTCTTACCAATATTTATTGTAATCTGATTTTTTAATTTCAGGTATCCTAAGGGGTGTAAGGAATGTAAGGGGTATCTTATTGTGGTTTAGAGTTGCATCTCTCTGATGACTAATGATGTCCAACAATTTTTCATTTGTTTGTAAGTCTCTTGGATATCTCAGAGAAATGTAAACTCACATCATTTGCTCCGTTTTTAATTGGGTTTTGAGGATTCTTTATATATTCTGGGTATGTCTCTTATTGATTATGTAGTTTGCAAATATATTCTCCCCTCTGCTGGGCTGTTTTTTTTTTCCTTGATGGTTTCCGTGGTAACAAAAAGTTTTTAATTTTGATGATGTTTAATAATCTGGTTTTTTAATTTTATTGCTCATTTTGTTGTCATATCTAAGAATCCATGAAGAATTACCCCTATGTTTTCTTCTAAAAGTTTTATAGATTTAGCTCTTACATTTATGTCTATGATTCAAAATTAACTTATTTTTAATTTCTTACTGGTCTACCGGGGTATGATTGATATATAATATGCTTTATATATTTATATATTTAAAGTGTACAGTTGTGTATGTTTGGAGATATATCTATATCTATATATATATCTATATCTATATATATATCTATATCTATCTATATATATATATCCATGAACCTATCACCACTACCAAGAAACATTATTCATTATTTACAAAAATTTCCTCATACCCTTTTATAATTCTTCCTTCCATATTTCTCTATCCCACATCCCTAACCCACCACTGATCTGTTTTCTATCAATGTATAGATTGCTTTGAACCATACAATATGTGCTTTTTCTACTTTCTAAAAAAAGTTGTAAAAGGTAGTTAACAAAATTATCATTTACACCATTTAAGTGTAGTTCTGTGCTTTAAATATATTCACCCTGATGTGCGACCATCACTACCATCCATCTCCAAAGCTCTCATCTTTAACAGAAACTCTGTGTCCATTAAACAATACCCCCGATTCGTCTTCCCCTCCGTTCTTAACTACCATTCTACTTTTTGCTTCTATGAATTTGACTATTTCCAGATACCTCATTTAAGTGGGCTTGTAGAATATTTGTCCTTTTGTGACTGGCTTATTTAATTGATAGTAGTATTGTTTAGCTTTATCCATGTTGTAACATGTTTCAGAATTTCATTCTCTTTTAAGACTGAATAATAATGCATCACATGGATATATCACATCCTGTTGATCTGTTTATCTTTTGATGGATACTTGGGTTCTTCTGTTTTTTGACTGTTGTGAGTAATGCTGCTATGTAGCTACATGTACAGATAGCAGTTTGAGTCTCTGCTTTCAATTCTTTTGGGTATGTATCCAGAAGTTTGATTGCTGTTTAATTTTTTGAGGAATCTTCATACTATATTCCATAGCATTTGCACCATTTTACATTCACACCAGCAGTACATAAGGGTTCTCTCCAACATTTCTTATTTTCTATTTGTATTGCTTTTTTAATGGCCATCCTAATGAGTGTGAAATGATCTCTTATTGTGGTTTCGATCTGCATTTATTTAATGATTAGGGATATTGAGCATCTTTTCACGTGCTTTTTAACCATTTTTATATCTTCTTTGCATGAATGTTCTTTGCTCTTTTTAAATCAGGTTGGTTGTTTTTTGTTGTGGAACTATAAAATTTCTTTATTTGGGATGTTTGGGTATTAATCCCTTACCAGAGAGATGATTTGCCGATATTTTCTCCCATTCATAGGTTATTTTTTCACTCTGTTGATAGCATCTTTTAATGCAAAAATTTTTATTATTTATAACATCCAATATATCTGTTTTTCTTTTGCCTGTGCTACTGGTGTCATATCCAAGAAATCACTGCCGAATTCAATATACTGAAACTTTCCTCCTTTGTTTTCTTCTAAGAGTTTTGTAGTTTTTTTCTCTTATTTTTAGGTCTTTGGTGCACTTTGAGTTAATTTTTGTGTGTGATATAGCAGATTGATTTCATTCTTTTACATGTGGATATTGTTTTCCAAACATCATTTGTTGAAAAGAGTATGTACTCTTTTTGTCTTTGGCTCGGCATAATTATTTGAGATTCACCCACTTAGTATTACATTTATCAGTAGCTCATTTATTGTTCTTGCTGAGTTGTATTCCATTGTATGGGTATATAACAATTTGTTAATTCACCCGTGGATGTGCATTTGGATAATTTACAATTTGGAGCAGTCGCAAGGAAAGCTGTTCTGAATACAGATGTATAAACATATGCTGTCTCCTAGGTAAAAACCTAAGACTGGAATGACTGGATCATATGGTAGGGGTATGTTTAAATTTTTAAGATACTGCCAAACTATTTTCCAAGGAAGTTGATTAATTTTACATTCTCACTAGCAGTGGATGAGAATTCCAATTGCTTTACGTTCACTTGAGATGGAAAGACTTTTTAATTATAACCATTCTAAAAGGTACGTATTTCTGCATCACTGTGGCTTTAGTTTGCATTTCTATAATGCCTGATAATATTGCATAGCATGTCATGAGCTTATTTGTAATTTCTATATTTTCTTTTGTGAAGTCTGTTTATATTTTTGTCCATATTTTAACTGAGGGTTTCTTTTTTTTTTTTTTGAGAATTATTTATTTATTTTGAATACAAATCCTTTATCAGATATATATTTTGAAAGATTTTTCCCCAATCTGTGGCTTATCTTTTCATTTGCTCAGCACTGTCTATTAAAAACACGTTTTAGGTTTTATTTATTATTTAGAGAGAGTGCAAGAGAGCGTGAGCAGAGGGAGGGGGAGAGGGAGAGAGAAAATCCCAAGCAGACTCCAGGCTGAGTGTGAAGGCACCCCTGAGATACAAGGCTGTATCTCAGGACCCAGAGACCGTGACCTGCGTGGAAATTAAGCGTCAGATGCTAATCCGGCTGAGCCACTCAGGCACCCCTTAAAAACACATTTTAATTTAGATGATGTCTAGTTGATCAATGTGTTCTCTGTGAATCACAGTTTTGGTAGTCTGTAAACGAAATGTTTGCCTAACCCAAAGACACGAAAATTTTCTATGATGTTTTCTTTGAGAAATTTTATAGTTTGAGGTTTAGCATTTAGTTCTTAGAGTTAGTATTTGCATATGGTGCAACATAAGAAATTTTCATATGGATATCCTAGTGTTCCAGTATGATTTGTTGAAAAACTTCCTTCACTGAATGCATTGCGCCGTTGTCGAAAGTAAATTGTTCTTATGTGCCTGGACGTCTTTCTGGAATCTCTACTTTTATACCATTGATCGATTTCTCTAACTTAATGCTAATACTAGTATCTCAATTACTGTAGCTTCTAAAAAAAATGTTTTAAGTCAGGTGCTGTTACTCCCCTAACTTGTTCTTTTTTGAAGTTGTTTTGGCTGTTCAGGTCCCTTGCATTTCCACACACGTTTTAGAATGATTTTGCCAGCTACAAAAAAAAAAAAATCCTGCTGGGATTTTGATTGGGATTTTCAATTATCAGGCAGTAGTTTAAGCCTCCTTTTATAGTTATGGATTTGTCTATTTCTCCTTGCAGTTCTATAATTTTTGCTTCATTTGCTTTGAAGCTCTCTTATTAGGTACATAAACGTTTTGGATTATTTTGTGGCTGCTTGATGAATTGACCCCTTTATCATTATGAAATGACCTTCTTTTTCCCTGGAAATATTCTTTGCTCTGAAATCTAATGGTCTGATATTAAGACAGATGCTTCAGTTTTCCTTTGATTAGTGTTAGCATGGTATACCTTTTACCATCCTTTTAATGTTAACTTATGTATCTCTACATATTTAAAATGCATTCTTAGCAACTCACAGTTAGGTCTTGCTTGTTTCACCAGTTTGATAATCTCCGCATTTTAATTAGAGATTAAAGGCATTTTTACATTCATGTGATTAAATTGAAATTTTTCATCTTGCTATTTATTCTCCATTTGCAATATCTGATTTTTGCTTCCCTATCCATATTTTCTTTCTTCTTTTTGATCACTTACTTATTCTTTTAAAATTGTACTTTGCCTCTTTTTTCAGTTTATTAGCAGAATTTGGGGGGGCAGAGTATTTTATTGGTTGCTTTAGAATTTCTTGTACATATTTAACTTACCGCTTTTTCACTTCAAGTGATTATGCTTCATTTCACATGTTAAAAACCTTATATACTTCATTTTTTCTTCTCTTTGCATTTGTGTTGTTGTTTTCATACCTTTTATTTTTATAAATGTTCTAAACCCCAAACCCCATTGTGGTTATTTTTGTTTAACTACTCAATTATTATTTAAATAGATTTAAATAGCAAGAAAAACAACTTTTATGTCTACCTGTGTAGTTAGCGTATCCTGCACACTTATTCCCTTGAATACATTCACATTTCCATCGACTCTCATTTTCCTTCTGCCTAGTGGACTTCCTTTATGTCTTGTAATGCAGGTCTCCTGACAGTGCTTTATTTCAACTTTTGTGTGTCTGAGAAGTGTCTATTGGACTTTAGTTTTGAAAAGATAATTTTACTGGATATGGATATCTTTTTTCTTTTCTTCCAGTAGTTTGCAGATGTTGTTCTAGTATTTCAACTTTCAATGAGAAATATGCTGTTTCCTCGTTTTTATTTCCCTATATGTAATATGTCTTTTTTTCCTCTCATTGCTTTTAAGACTTTTTTTTTTTACTCACTACTTTTATGCCACAGGAAGATGAAGTGTCTTGGTAAATTTTTTTCCATGTTTCTCATGTTGGGGGTTTGTTGAATTTTTTGAATTTATGGTTTAATAGACTGTATCCATAGCCTTGACTGGGTGCTGTGCACTATTTTTCTAACCCTTTCATGCGGTCTTTGTCAGGTTTCTGGTAGCTTCCTCACACAGTGCATAGATCAGTCTTCAACTCAATATTTGAGAGAGAGTCGCTGCAGTTCTTGAGAACACTCTCTGTGTAGCCTGTTCCTCCTCAGGACCCTACCAGCTCTAGTGGTTTTGATGTCCCCAGACACTTAGCTCTGTCTCTTCACCTAAAGAGTCCACTAGGTTCTGCTTCAGCTCACCTTCTTTGTGTTGTGACCTAGAAACTTCCCCAAGTCAAGCTGGTTCAATTACACAGCTCACCTTATTTTTTTTTTCCCCTCCATTTCAGTGATCACTTTCCTTCACTGCCTGATGTTTAATGTCTTGAAAGCCATTGGCTCATATATTTTGTCTGGTTTTTCCATTGTTTAGAGTGAGAAGATAAATCTACTCCTCATTATTCATATCAGTTAGAAGCAGAAGTCCCTCTCTAAATATGTTTTTGGCAAACTAAAACACATAGTGATTTCTAGTGGCAGACCATAGTAGCCTTTGTGCACTCTCCAGAGCAGAAAGGTTTGCCTGAAACAATTACTCTAATTTTCCCTTAACATACAAAATGGCAAAGAAATCTCTCGCTCACCAAGATACCCAGGCTTTTTTTTTTTTTTTTTTTGTAGTCACTGCACTTATTGCAAAATGAGGTAATTGAGATGTTAACAGAGTAAAATTAATGCAGTTCGGCCCTCACGGCCTAAACCTCATGTTTGGATTCTTCAACAATGTGACCATTTCTATTTGTGGGATTCTGTGCCCAGAAAGATGACTTTTGTCCAGCCCTGCCCCGTGGCCCTGAAGGTCACCCTGGCTAGGGTGTTTTCAATATTTAATACTGCTTTGAAAAAGAAATAGATTATCACGAAGATAATGAGCACAATGGCTTCGTGTTCATCTCCCACAGTATTTTGTCGCCCTGGGGAAAGTTGAAATACTCTGCTCCCTTCATGCATGCCCAAACTCCTGATCTACCCCTGTGGTTTCCTGAGAGGCCACCACCCTTGAAACTTTATAAGCAAGTTTGTTGACAGGCACTACCCTTCTCTACCCAGATGGTAGTGTTAGTTTGAGGACCATTGAATCCCGGGACTTTCTCCAATTTATCACAATTAAACACCTGTGCTAAATAAGTTCCACAGCTCCACTGTGGATTTAAAGCCACAAAATGGTAACTGTCAGAATCTCCTTTCTGTTTAATGGGATAAATGGTGTGAGGGCCCTCCAGATGTTGTTTAAAGATAATGTATGATATTTTGAGCATTGAGGTCCTCTGGAGACTTTTCAGATTTTGGTGAATCCTTCTACTCGTATCCTCCGTGCTGTTTCTCTGACAGAATTTACACTGTGGTTAAAGTTAAATGTTGAAATTCTGCATACCTGCTTGTCATATTCTTATTTTCATACTGTGGCAAAGCTACCCTATACTGTTCCCGAGAAGGCATAGAAATTGCACACAGTATTAAAAAAGTATTCGGATCATGGGTTTGGACATCTGACAGGGCCAGATTGAAGTCAGAGCTCCATCACTTACAAGTTGTGTGGCATGTTACTAAGCTTTCTGGCCCACAATTTTCATCTAGTACCCTGTACAAGAAAAGAAAAAAAGAAAAGAGAATGCAACACTTTTTGAGCTTCAGATGAGATAATGAATGTAAAAAGGGTTGAAAAAATACCTGCCAATAGGAAATGCTCAACAAAGGTAACATTATAACACTTACTCAATCTATAGCTCTAAGTCCTGCCTCATTCATTGCCCTTTATAATAATTTTCAGTATAATGGTTACTTACAGAGTCTGATGGGCTATCCATTTTTTAGAAGCTGATATATTATCTTACTCTTCTCAGTCAGATGTGTCAAATTGGTGGTCCACAGGCAAGCTACAGATAGTTTTTAAATATTGAAACCAAAATTAATAAAGAAGAGATTTCCAGTAAAATTTAGATTTTGGTACAATTTTGATACCTGGGTTCTCTTAAATATTTGAAATGCCTTATAACCGTGAACTTACAATTCCACATGTTACAACAGCTGGAAGCTGAGAACCAGTTGTCACGCTGAATATGCTCGTGATGTTCAAATGCTTGTGAATTTGCCATAATCCCCACCATTCCACTTTCCTTCCCTGTACAAAATTGAGTATTACCAAGTACATTCACTTTTTCATTTTTTACCTGTTCCCTATGCTATTTGTGACCCTACTTTAGGTTGGCCATTGTCCCTCAATAGATACAGAGATGTCGAGAGCAGGAATCCTATGTGTTCTTTTCCCCAGACCATAGTAAAAGTATATGTGAAGCAGTTCTGGGCATTCTGCCTTTTGGTTATTTGGGCAAAGACCATAGGTTGTCATTAAACGTGGATTCTCCCTTGTTTCTCTAGAATTTAAAAAAAAAAAAAAAATGAGCTGGGCTCATTGCTAAACCAAGCATAGACTCCAAAGATCACTTTCAGTTTAGCATGGTGATGTGAATACATGGAAGAATTATGTGTAGCATTTGGGTAACATTGTTAAAGGAGGAGGTGTGCCTCTCTCCTGTCCATTCTTATTTCATTGAGACCAGAATATAGATATGATGGCTGGAGTTCGAGCAACCATCTTGTAGCATTAGGTAGAAAGCAAGAGTTGACAATGTCAGGACAACAAATTAACAGGCACCTGGATTCCTAATACTTTGTGCCAACTTACCTGTCCTAGACTACCTATAATTGTAACAAATATATATTTCAATAATGTTTATGCCACCAGTTTGGGGATTTCTATCATGTGTAGATGAAGTTATCCAAACTGATACTATTATGTTGCTCATGAATGTAAAAGTAATTATATAACTTACGGAATTAAGAATGAAGATCTCATAAACTTCACAATTCATTAGGTTTCTTTTCATTGAAATATTTCACTTTTTTTTTACACTTTAACTATTTTATCCTCTTTTCTCAGTTTCTTTTTATGTGCTTTAAATTGTATTTCAGTATTTTCTGTTTGTTGTATTTTTGTAACAGATTTATTGGGATAGAATTCACATATTATATATAGTTTACTCACCTAATGTGCATAATTCAAAGCTTTCAATATATTCACGAAACTGTGCAGCCATTAGCAGAATCAGTGGTACATGTTGCTCCAACTTCTATTCTATTGGCTCAAGCAAGTCATAGAGGCTTAGATAGAAAAGCCTCTTTTCCTACTGAAAGGCAAATACTTTGAAGAATAATGCAGTCTAATACACATTACCTTCACTAAATGCATATCAAGGTCCATAGTAATCAGAGGCTATGTGGTAAAAGATGTGGGAATGGAGTAGATCTTACTACAGATTTCTGGGTTGGACATGCTGATAGAAGGAAATGGCATTTAAGAAAAAAGTTCCTTCTAAGTTAAAGTACAGATGAAGAATATTAATAAGTCAGGTTAAATAAAGAATAAGGAAAGTATTCTTATAAAAGAGGAAAATAATTTCTTGACTTGAGAGCGGTAAATTAGGATATAATATAAGGCCAGGTATAATAAAGAGTTTTGAATGGTAAGCCACAATTGATTTTGAAAACCAATCATAACAGTAATTAAAATATGAAAGTAATAATAGTACACATGTGTTTTTACTTCTTTCCCTGTAACAGGTGCTATTACATATTTTATATGCCTTCAATTCACACAATAACCAACACAGTAGATCCTGATACTATTTCCCTTTATCAAATGAGTAAAGTGAAACTCAGCTAGTAACTTGCCAAATGTCGCACAGGAAGACACTTTCTCTTGCTTCCAACCAAGAACTGTAATTGATATTGAATAGGAAAAAAGTCCAAAATAATATACATCAAATTGATAACAGTGAAAGTGTGTGGTGGGTGAAATTTCAGGGGAATTTTCATTTATTTGTGTCTTTCGGCAATGTTTTATAGTTTCCAGTATGTAAGTCTTGTACTTCCTTGGTTAAATTTATTCCTAAGTATTTTACTCTTGTGATGCTATTGTAATGAAATCGTTTTCTTAATTTCCTCTACAGGCTGTTAATTGCCAGTGTATAGAAATACAACTGATTTTTACATAATGATCTCATACTCTGCAACTTTGCTGAATTTGTTTATTGTCTATCAGTTTTTATGTGGGGTGGGAATTCTTCAGGATTTTCTCTATATAGAATCATGTCATCTGTGAGTAAGATAGTTTTACCTCTTCCTTTCCAATTTGAATGCCTTCTGTCTTTTTAATTGCCTAATTGCTCTGAATTCCTAGTAGGGAGTTGAGCAGCAGTGGTGAATTGGGATTCTTCGTGTAGTTTCTGACCTTAAAGGACAAACTTTCAGTCTTTCACGACTGAAAGAACATATTATTATTATTATTCTAATTTGTTTATTTTAATTGAAATGTAATTAACATACGATGTTATATTAGGTTCAGGGGTACAACATATTGGTTCTGAAACAGTATTTTATGTTTAAACATAGAAACACACATTATTTTTCTTTAGACAATTACTAAAAAGGTAGGCCAGAATCCATCTTAAAATACAAAGCTACCATGACCTCTTGGTAGTCTGTAGTGAAAGATAACAGATCAACATTGAAAGGAAAGCTGGAGGAAAACACACAGGACTATAGAGAGATAACTAGATATGTTTTTCCTGAGGGGAGTGGGAGGGACTAAACAATCAGTGGGAGAAAAAGAGCTCCAAAGACTTGCAATTGGATAAGGACCTTGAGACGTGATAAGGAGGGAGGTTTGCCTACTGTCTCCATAAAGAGAAGCCAGCACTCAAGATCAGGGAAGCCCACATCTAAACAAAAGAATAGCCAAGCACCAGGGTTACCACTGACTAGAGTCAACAAATTATGAAAACCAATATGACCAAAGCAATAAGAGCTTAGTAGAAGCCACTGCAATTAAAAGCTTAGTTTTAGGAGAAAGAAGCAAAACTGCGGGAAATAGCAGGAAACATAACTTGCCAATCAGAACTCTTTCAGTGATGGTCAGTAGCTCATGACCCCGGATGTGGATTCTGTATTTATAGCTTTCATTTAATACATTCTTAATAGATGTCAGGCACTAGGCAACATTCTCTATTAATTCTTATAACTATGTGAGGCATGCATTATTGGATTCATTATATAGAAATGGAAGTGGAGAGAAAAGTTCTATACTTTAGCTACATCAGGGGTAGGTATTTATTAGAGACAGAGACTGAGAATGAGAGGGGAGAAGGTCAGAGGGAGAAGCAGACTTCCCGCAGAGCCGGGAGTCCGATATGGGACTCGATCCTGGGACTCCAGGATCATGACCTGAGCCGAAGGCAGTTGCTCAACCAACTGAGCCACCCAGGCGAGGGGTAGGTATTAAAAGTAGAATCAGGGCCTAGAATTTTTATGAAATGTTTCTTACGTCATCTGTGAAAGTTAGAAATATTTTTTAGGGATGCCTGGGTGGCTCAGTTTGTTGAGTGTTTGTCTTCGATTCAGGTCACGATCCGAGGGTTCTGAGATTGAGTCCAGCATTGGGCTCCCTGCTCAGTGGGAAGCCTGCTTCTCCCTCTACCTGCCATCCCCCCCTGCTTGTGCTCTCTCTTTCTCTAGGACAGATAAATAAGTGAAATCTTTAAAAAATTTTTTTTTCTATTGCTAACTACATTCATGTTGCATAACCAGGATAGGTGAGGCTTTGCTGTAGTACAGAGAACCCCCAAATCTCAGTGTCTTGAGAAAGCTTTCTACATCCTTTCTCCTATGCATCGCAGAATAATAGGCTATCTAGCTTTTATGTCCAAACTCCAGTAGTCCCTAATGCCACCACCACTCTATCTTTCTCTCCTCCTCCCCTTTTTTTGACAAATTAATACTTCTGTGTGATCAGTTGGAACATTTTTTGAGCATGACAGAATATAATATGGAAACCAACATCTCCCTATTTCACTGACATGTTTGAAAAATAAAATACTGTATGCAAAAGCCCTTTAAGTTCCTTAAAGAAAAGAATCCTATCAAACTCAAGATATTACAATAACAGTGTTGCCTGTCACTTCAAATTGTATAGTTTCAATATAAAGCATCCAAATCAAAACTAAAAATAAGATTTGACCACATGAAATTTGCCAGGAGAGTTTTTATTAAAGTTTTTATTAAAGGGCAGAAGTTCAGCTTAATCTTCCATAGAATGAAGGACTGCAATCCATTACCATGTCTAAAAAGATATTGAATTTGGTTTTGACACATGGGCAAAGTGATTTTTGGCTTTGTGTGTCTGTAGAAGAGGCCACTGAAAGGAAAGAATTAAAAAGACTGTCATTAGTTGTCATACTGTGTGCATAATGATCTACCATGTTCCTGAAGCCATCACCGTGATAAATTTGTCGTTTTCCCCATCTGCCAGCACTAGTAATGCGCATTGCATTTAACCACTACATTTGCATATAGAAAGTATCATTGACCTTTGAATTTCCAGGGATAAAGATTTACAAGGACACTCTTGCAAAATAAGCCATTTAATTTGCACCCCTGTGTTCCCCTGCAGTAGCAACAGGAAATGCAACATGCTGCCATCTCACACTGACCAGAAAGAGAGGAAATATCTTCCCAAGTGGGAGATATACCAATGTGATCTGGAAACTGATAGAAATGAAATCCAATTTTTCTTGATTCTTATTGTAAGCCATTTATTTTGGTTCAGTAATTACAAGTGTTAAAATAGCATATAATCATAGTGAAATGGTTCTTTAAAATAATAGAATTTCAGAAGCGTGGATTTTTGCTTTTCTTTTTTTTAAACTATATACCCAGCTGGGGTATGAGGGATCCATGCTGTTGTGTAATACTTCTCCCTTCAAAGTCAAACCTCCACAAAGAAAAATCTGTATTTGCTCTCTTTCACAGCTGGCCACCACTTACTCCTGAGCTGTTATCCAGGTTTTCCCTAAGATTATATTATTGCAGTCATTTGCTCACTCTGCTTTTGTTCATCTCTGCCTCTACTGATTACTGTTGCACACTTATTTGTTGTGTATCAGGCGATGTCCTAGTTAATGGGAACGTAAGTGTAAAGACCACCTCTGGGGTCCCTGGCCCCTTAGACTTTGTTTCTCCTAGAAGATGGGAGGTAGGAAAGACACCAATAAACATGGGAACAAATAAAGGAAGAGGTTAAATCCAAACACTGTAAGTTTTATATGAAAAATAAAGCAGGACGATGTAATGGAATGGCTGGTTAGCAATGGGTTAGGACCTTAAGTTAGAAACTTAATGAAGCCACTCTGGAAATCTATTATGTTCAGAAGCAAGTGATCAGAAAGACATCAGAAGAGAAGGACATGCAAATTGAAGAGTCAAAACAAGACCTAGGATTGAATATAAGCTTTGCTTTCTCACAGACTGAAAAGTTGCTATCTGTTATGGCTGACCTGGCCCTCTCTGCATCCTGATTATATATTCTTCCCTAATACAGGGGGGCAGACAATGCTGCAAAGTGGCTAAGAGCTCGTATTTTGGGGTCCGATGGATTGGGATTGAGTCTGGATCTTGGGATATCCTCCTCTGCAAGCCTCAGTTTCCTCATCTATAAAATGGGATTGCATTAGTCAAATGGCATTCCCAAATTAAGGTAATTTGAAGAAGATTATGTGCCCAAAGCCTAATTACAAAGGGTGGGGTGTAGAGGAAACATGAACTTGAGCTTAGTAGCCCAAGAACTGTTTCCTTCTCTAGACCCAAGGGACAAGGTAGAGGGAGGTGACTGGAATCTACAAAAAGAGAGCTCAAGCTATTTTTGGGAAAAGTTGTGACTCTTCTGGCCATCCATGGACACAGTCAACCTAAGATGACTTCCTAGTGAGAGAACCAGAATCTGACTACTTTCCTCCCTCCCTCCATTCTCCAACTGGTGCTTCCCCTCGGTGGAACTCAGCCACAAGCCGGAAGACCAGAGAACCCTTAGTGTGGCCCATAGAGTTAGGTCTCTTGGGATACAGAGAGTATGGAGAATGCCTCTGGAGGGACAAACTGAAGATAGGTGATAGTACATGAAAAACTACTTCACCAAGTAGTCTGGAGGTTATGACACAGTTCAGATAAAATGCTTAGCCTCAATTTTATTCTTCAAAATAATCTGAAACAAGAATGGTGTGATATGGCTAATATCTGTTAAATCCACATTGGATTAGTGAAATTTTCTGTAATTTCTGGATGTTCACAGTATTTTCTAATATTAAAAAATGCTTGGCATTGTGTTCTGAACATATTAAGTGTGCCATAAATGTTAGTTACAGGTATGATAACAATATAAACTATTCACCATTATCTGCTTCTAAAGATCTTTCTTCTTTCATTATAATTTGCTTTGAAAAGTCACATCCACATTAATAGTTTAATCCTTTCTGCCAAAATATACTTGATCTTCTGAGGAGCTACTTCTTTAGCCAGTGTTCCAAACTTTTCTTTTAAACTTCCCGCTGGATCCATTAATATGATAATTTTATAGGCACTTAAAACTCAACTCATTCTCTCCCTCAACCTGCTTTTCCCCCATGTCCCTTTTGTTTTTATCAGAAAAACTACTGAATCTTACCACTTATTGCCATTGGCCCTGCCCCCCCACCCAATCCAATCCAGTGGCACAGAATTCCTGATTATAGTCATCTAACTGAGCTCCCTGCATCCAGTAAGCCTTAAAAAAAAAAAAAAAAAAAAAAAAAAGTGGGGCACCTGGGTGGCTCAGTGGGTTAAGCCTCTGCCTTCGGCTCGGGTCATGATCCCAGGGTCATGGGATCGAGTCCCGCATGGGGCTCCCTGCTCAGCGGGGAGCCTGCTTTCCCTCCCCCAACCCCCTGGCCCTCTCTGCCTACTTGTGATCTCTGTCTGTCAAATAAATAAATAAATCTTTAAAAAAAAAAGTATCGAATCAGGTCATTTTCTCCTTAAAACTCTTTCCTAGGTATATTTTAAGTATCTGCATTTTAAATAAACTACCCAGGAGTGCCTGGGTGGCTCAGTTGCTAACGCATCCAATCTTGATTTTGGCTCAGGTCATGATCTTGGGGTTGTGAGATGGAGCCCCATGTTAGGCTCTATGCTGAGCATGGGGCCTGCTTAAGATTCTCTGCCTCTGCCTCTCCTCTCTCTAAACAAGCAAACGAACAGAATACCCAAATGATTCTGAGCATTAAGCTTTGAAAGCCACTGATACAGGAAATATTCCCTCAGTCAGGCCACTGAAGAGTTACCCAATGAATTTCTATACCCTTTCCCTTCCAAGTAATTTTTCCCTCTCTTTTACTCTCTCTCTCCCTATCTCTCCCTCTCTTTTTCTCTCTCTCCCCCTCCTGCCTCCCTCTCCCTTCCTCCCTCTTTCCTCCCCTCTTACCTTTCTTCCTTTCTTCGTTCCTCCCCTTCTATCTTTTAGTATAAGCTATGGTGTTCAAATCCCAACTTTGTGTCTTAGTGATATGAACTAATATTCTTACCCTCTCATCTAAAAATGTGAGAATAACATATATACCCCCATAGAGTTGATGGAAGTACTAAAAAGATAAATATCAACAAGATAACTTGCATAGTACCTGGCACACACTAAGAGCTTAATAAGCGAGTATCAACGAAGTGAAAAGACAACATGGAATGGGAAAATATTTGCAAACCATATATCTGTTAAGAGAATAATATCCAAAATATATGAGGAACTCATAAAACTCAATCGCAAAATAATCCAATTTAAAAATGGGCAAAAGACCTGAATAGATATTTCTCCAAGGAAGATGTACAAGAGACTGACAGGTGCATGAAAAAAAAAAAAAAAGAAGAAGAAAAGATGCTCAACATCACTAGTCATTACAGAATTGTATATTAAAACCACAGTGAGATATTATCTCATACCTATTAGAATGGATATCATTAAAAAGTAAGAGATAACAAATTCTGGTGTGGATGGAAAAGGGAACGCTTATGCACTGTTGGTGGGATTATAAATTTGTACAGCCACTAAGGAAAACAGTATGGAATTAAGAAACTCAAGAATTTAAAAATAGAACCACTGTATGATCCAGCAATTCAGCTAATGGGAATATGTCTAAAAGGAATGAGAATGCTAATTGAAAAAGATATCTGCACCCCCATTTTACAGCAGCATTATTTCTGAGACATGGGAACAACCTGACTGTCCATCAGTGAATAAATGGGTAAAGAAGTTGTGAGACAGAGATATATATTTCACAAGGTACATCCATGCTGTACCAGCATCATTTATTGAAGAGATTGTTTTGTATGCATTGTGTGTATACATATATATATATGCAAACACACACATATACACACAATGGAATATTATTCAGGCATAAAAATGATGAAATTTGACCATTTGTGGCAGCATGATGTATCTTGAAGGCATTATGCTAGGTAAAATAAGTTAGAGAAACACTGTATGATCTCACTTATATGTGAACTCTAAAAAACAAAACCTCATAGAAGAAGAGATCAGACTTGGGGTTACCAGAGGTGGGGGCAAGGGATATTGGGGGAGGTGATCAAAAGGCACAAATTTCCAGTTTCAAGACAAATAACTACTAGGATATCATCTACAACATGATGACTATAGCTAACAGTGTTCCATAATGTATAGAAAAGTTAAGAGAGTTAGTCCTAAAAGTTCTCATCACAAGGAGACTTTTTTCTTTTTATGATATTTGTATAAGAGGGATTACAGCTAAACCCATTTTCATTTCACAATATATGTAATCCAACCATCATTCTGTATACCTTAAACTTATACAGTGATGTATTTCAATTCTCAATAAAACTGCAATTTGATATACCTAAAATTAGGTACATATTATATCAGAACTTTAATATAGATACATGTATCTATATATGCGTATAAGGTAACAAATGCTATGTTTAGGAATTCAACTGAAGGAAATCATCAGCCATACAAATTGCAGTGTTACTTATAATAGACAAAAAGAATGGATACAGTTTAAATTTTCATAAACAGGGGCACCTGGTTGGCTTAGTCAATTATGCATCTGCCTCAGCTCAGGTCATGATCTCAGGGTTCAGGGATTGAGCCCAACATTGGGCTCTCTGCTCAGTGGGGAGTATGCTTCTCCCTCTCCTTCTCCCTCTGTGCGATCTCTCTCTCAAATAAATAAACAAAAATCTTTATAAAAATAAATTTCTGTGAACAATTGAATTGTTACATAGTAACTCCTTTATTTAGAACACTTTTATCAAGTGTCTAAGATACACTAAAATATAACCATTACATACATAATGGTAAGCAAAACAATCAGAGGATGGGCTTTGGGGATGCTCTTAAAAATCTTGACTACAAAGAATAATTAAAGATATGAGAAATGTTAGTGTTTATAATGTTAAGAGAATGAAAAATAGAACACAAATTCCCTATATAGCCATTATCTGATTCCATACTTTTTTTTCTTTTAAAAATATACATCCATAGGGAAAAAATTGGAAGGAAGTAGCATAAAATATTAACATTGATTAACTATTTTTCAGTTTTAATATAAACTTTGCTGCACTTTTTTCTTTGCAAATATATACCAATTTGTAATGAGAAAGTAAGAGATGCCCTCCAGAGCATGTTAGTAGGTTCAGGAAAGAGGGTAGGGAGGTCATAGAAGAAAGAGAAGAAGAGAGAGACTCGGGGTTTTGAAGCAAGTAGAGCCTCACCTTTCCCCACTGTCCTCACTACCTTAGCACGCAACAGTCTCAACTTGTAGGCATGAGGGACTTGCTGGGGTAATTGAATATCTGGCCTTATGTGATCCTCGAGCCTTCATAAAGCCCTGTGTTGATGTTCATGCAAGCATCCCCCGTATACCTACGTATAGAGGAAGATTCTCAAATTTTAAGGTACAAAAGACTGATTTAGGAAACCTGTTGAAAACTCAGACATATTACCCCACCCCAGCAGTACCTCTAAAAAGAAACCTTGCAATTTGCATTTTTAAAAACACTTCCAGATGCTTCTTTTGTTGGTGGTGGTTTCATCACATAATGGCAATCTTTTCAGGTGTCATCGTTATGCCTTCCCAGTGCTTCCTATGGAAGGCTAAGTGATTACCTGGATGGGGGATGGAGGTAGGGTGGGTGGGGACCAGAGAATGCTGTGTGACTTGGGGCAGAGCTATGCAGGGCTGGGCAGTGAGAGGGAAGATTCTAAACGTAAGCGTGAGAGTGGGAAGAACACGATGCTCTGGGGGAACACGGTCAGCCTGTGCAGGAGATGGGGCTGGAAGAGCAGGTGAAGGCCAGATTGTCTGTGGATCTGAATGCTATGCTAAGGGGGTTGTACTAGTTCTGTAGGCAACCGCAGTCACTGAAGATTTTAGAGCAAGACAATAAAATGAAGTTTTATGTGCGTTCTAACAAGGTGATGAGCATGCAAATGCATGGCACAGGCATTAGAGCCCCCAAAAACCTGGATCTGGGCCCAAATCTGTCGCTTATTAGGAATTGATTAGGGGACGAGTTAATAAACTTTTCTATTGCAGTTTCCTTATCTCTAAAGTGGGCTTAATACAGACTTACAGAGTCACTTTGAAAAATCTCTATTTTTAATATAAATTCATAATCAGGCATCTAGTAAGCACGCAGTAAATGACACTCGAGAGATTATCAGAATGGTGAAACACAGGTTAAGATGAAAAGATTGGAATCAGGGAGAGCAAAAGAACACAGTCTACTATCACCTTGCAGTCTTTTCTAGGTCCTTTTTCTTATGTATTGGTGGCATCTTCTCTCCAAGATGGCAGGTTTCTTATAGTAAAAATATGTCTCCATAATGAACCAATCATTAGAGTGAAATAATCTTTCTCAAAATGGGGTGCTCCAGGGACACCTGGGTGGCTCAGTCGATTAAGCGTCTTGCCTTTGGTTTAGCTCACAATCCCAGGGTTCTGGGATCGAGCCCCACATATGACTCCCTGCTCAGGGGGGCGTCTGCATCTCCCTCTGCCCCTCCCTCCCACCTCTCTAGTGCGCTCTCTCTCTATCTCTCTCAAATAGATAAATAAAATCTTCTTTTTTTTTTTTTTTAAATGGGGTTCTCCAGTCCTGCTGCTCTCTGCCTTTGTGGTCACTGTAACAACTGCTCCAGATGGTACAGGGATTTGGGAGGAGGCCAGTAAACACACTTTTTCACATGTACTTCACAAACATATAAAAGCCTTATCGTGTTAGTCACAGAATTCCCAGTAGGGTTTTATATGTTCAACCAAGAGTGAGGGTCAGTTCATCTTAACTAACATGTAGTTAACTGCTAAATTTGCATTTGTATTTTTATTGAGTATATTATATTCTTATACAACAAAAATGTTCACATCACAAAAATAAGTTGATAGGTGCATAAAAGTGTTTATTCAATTGGAACATAAATAATACAAGTCAGAAAGCTCACAAATATAAAGAGTGACTGGAACTCTACTGCACATCTATAACATGAATGGATATTTCATCTTATTGCATATAGTTAGACCAACAAGCTGTATAAGTCTTCATTAGAACTTTATCCAGTATTGAATAAAGCCATATGACTGTTCACACTATCTTTAAAAAAAAAAAAGTGACCCCTCTGTTTTTCTGAACAAACTGAAAATAATGCTTTTCAATGCAAAATTGATGACTTTTGTTGTCAGTAGTGGAAGAAAGACTAGAACTACAGAAGCATCTTTCAAGGTTGCATTCATCTTGCCAAAACACAGGTACAAGTCACACTAGTGCCAAGAAGCTAATGAAAGCAGCTGCCATGTTAATGACAAATAGTACGATCACAGGGAGAGCAGAATGAGCTATTGGCAAAATTCCTTTATCAAATAACACTGATGGATGTTGCAAAATATCAATGGCATACATTGTGGAAGAGCAATTACACTCTTGTGCATCTGCTGGTAGATATTTCACTTTAGACTTGGGTGACGTTACTGATGGAGAGAGTATGAATTAGCTGCTCTTGGCATAAGTGCAATACATAAATGAAAGAGAAATGCTTGACAAGTCTTATTCTGTTTATCCAGGCTATAAGAGAAGAGATGCGTCTTTTGGCTTACAATTCTTTTTTGTGATAGATGAGGCAGACTAGAAAATATGCCCTGGGCTCAGTCCTGTTGGAGTCCAACAACCCATATGTAGCAAGGATGGGCTTTGCTTTGCAAAGAAGAGGATTTATACCTTAATGCCAATCCATAAGATGTTTTATTTGCTAAGAAAATTTGGTGGTCATCACTTCTGAATCTGATACAAATTAAAAAAAGAGCACAAATAATGACATAGATTGAGAGAATGAATATGAGATTATGCTTTTGTACCCTGAGGTATGCTGGCTTTCAAGAAAAAGTTGATCAGAGAGCAATTTTGAAATGAAAGATAATAAACATTCTTTGGTGATACTACTAATAATAGTTTAGACAAAGTTATTAAGAAAACAAAATTATCACACAGACCTTTAACCACTCAGAGTTTAATTCTTCCCAAATTAGGTTATCTTCTTCATTGATCAGAAAAAGAAATGGATGATATATTTTAAGATGTATTTTAAAATTACATTGAAATGTAAAATATAACTAAATTCTTTCTATACTCAAATATAATTAAGTGGTGAGTTAGAAATCCATCTTGTACTATCTCTTAAGGTGGCATAATCAGCTGTCCAGCTTTTTGAAGGAGTTGGGGATATAAGCTTTGAGCTGATGGCATTTCTATAGTAGACATCAGTTGAGCTGATGGCTTTGAGCTGATGGCGTTTCTATAGTAGACATCAGTGAGATGTCATCACTCATTCTCTGTTCATATTTGATGATTACCTGAGACAGTCAGCCATAGGCACAAATATTGACTGCCATTTGTAACAGCAATAATTGTAATCTGGAATCTTCTAATATAGAAACAATAAAGGATAAGAAAACCCGCTAATTGGAAGTAAAACCTGACTGATAGCTGTGTCATCAGGTCATGTATGCATTGCTGAAAGATTGAAAATAATATCAACTTACTAATTTAAAACTTATTTTTAGCGGTAATAGGTTATGCTTTATTTTTCTGTGAGTGCCATATATCCAGTGAGAATTAAAGAAGAACTAGGTCCTCTCATCCTCTCTCCATTGACTATCAAGCTAAGTGATCCCTTGGGTCCCAGTTGTTCCGTATAGAAAGTAGGGATAATTATGCTTCTCCCTTTTTACGTTCTTAGGTTTTATTTTGCCTATTTGAAAGCATCTCCAAAATTTGTAGTTTCTAAACATAATAAGTGAGGGTGAGAAGGGTTCTATTCTGGAGAATTTCTAGGAAAGCATTGAGAAGGCTTTCTGTTGACACCAAGTTAGCAGTATGCTATAGTAAAGGGAAAGTCTATAGCCAGATATGTATTTTCTCTTTTGAGGAGCAACGACTTAAGGCAAGTAGATAGCACTTTCAAAGGCAGATTAAAAAACATCTGTCATTCCAGGTCACAGGTATTTATTTATATTCCTTCCAGAGCTAGATCAGTGTAAGAAAATGATGACCAGTCCAACGACATGACTTTGGAAAATGATCTCAATTATTAGTCATCTTCTTACTTTTCCTTAGCAATCTGTCTCTGATGTTAGAATCTGTCTCTGAGGTTCCTACCTGCTGGGTCAGTTAATTAACAAGTCTTTTAGATACAGCATTTAATGGTATTGCCAAGGTTAATAAAAGAGACAAAGATAAAACTCGCCTAGTAGTCTGTTTATCTTTCTCCCAAGCTTTCAGTAGATAATTGCCCATCAGCACTTCTCTCTTAAAGGAATATTTATATGTCTCAAAATTAGTGTGATCCAGACACAAGAATTTCAGCGTTCACATTTTACAAAGATTTTAACATACTATTTACTATGACAATAAAAAATGAGAAAGAATATGAGAAACAAAATAATCAAAACTGAATTACAAAAAGGAACTCCATAATCTTTTGAGAATAAGAAGATAAGTTGCTGTAGTAAGGTAAATTCTATAACCAAACTGCCGCAAACACTTATCATGACAGCCTAACGAAGGACTCAAACTAGGATCATAAAAGCCAAATAAAATCCAGAAAAAAGGGGCATCTGGGTGACTCAGTGAGTTAAAGCCTCTGCCTTTTGGCTCAGGTCATGATCTCAGGGTCCTGGGATTGAGCCCCACATAGGGCTCTCTGTCAGTGGGGAGCCTGCTTCCCCCTCTCTCTGCCTGCCTCTCTGCCTACTTGTGATCTCTCTCTCTCTCTGTCAAATAAATAAATAAATAAAATCTTAAAAAAAAAAAAATCCAGAAAAAAATGGTGGTGGAAATAGGAATGGTCACTAAAGAAAAGCTATATTTTTATTTCAGTTCAAGTTCACAAGATAAGATGAACCCACACATTTTGACAGGTCAGAAAAAGTTTGTCCTAGATTTGAGTTGAGAGAGCACATCAAAACCAAACCAGAGAGAGAATATAAGCTGACAATACTGAATGTGATGTAATGAAATATGAAGATGCTGAAATTTTTTTAGATTTTGTGTAGACTATTTAAAACTATGTTTATTTATGCAGTACATTAGATTTTATGCTACTTCATGTATTTTCTCTATGAAAGAATAAGGGAATGCTAAGATTACATAAGGTTACTTTTTAGGAAGAGAATATTCCTTTACGCAGAATACATGTAAATTTCAGCTAATCCACCTACCAAGAAAATCAGTTCTGTCCTCACCTGAGTTCACAAAGCATCAATGAAATGACTTATGCACAATCAGTAATGAATTACCTTTTAATAAGCTTGCCATTACTAATAACTTATTGCTATTTGCATGAATATTTCAGTATAGTATTAACTATTTAGAAAATTTTAGAAGACGATGAGACAAGATATGTATGATTTTATTTTTATTTTATTTATTTAAGTTTGTGAAGTCAAATAACCATGTAGTGCAATTAAAATGCAAAAGTGAAGAGTGGGAAAATGGTCACACACACACACACACACACACACACATACACACACACACATCCCAGTGGTATAACCATAATCTCTCATTTTTTTTTGTTCTAGTCATATAGTTAAACAAAATTAATGTCAACACTCACATACATACGCAACAAGATCTAGATAAATTGATACTTGAAGTAAGCATTATTAAGAAATAAAGAGGTAATTCATAATACGATAACATTTATAAAGATCTAATTTGTACCGTATCATGGACTCAACATTTATCAAACAAAAAGAAAATAGGAGAAACAAGAAGTAAACATAATATCTTTACAATTATCTAAGCCTGTAACAAATCAAGTAGAGAAAGATATAAAAATTAGAGAAATAGATTATATATGTGTCTGTATAAATATGCTGCTAGTCATGTATAGAGATAGAGATGTACATGATCTAGAAAATGGAACATACCTTTAAAAGTTTCCATTAGAAGTTGTGAAAATGGGGCGCCTGGGTGGCGCAGTTGGTTGAGCGACTGCCTTCGGCTCAGGTCGTGATCCCGGAGTCCCGGGATCGAGTCCCACATCGGGCTCCCAGCTCCATGGGGAGTCCGCTTCTCACTCTGACCTTCTCCCTTCTCATGCTCTCTCTCACTCTCTCTCTTTCCTAATAAATAGATAGATAAAATCTTTAAAAAAAAAAAAGTTGTGAAAATGTTCACATAATAGTACAGTCAGAATACTTTCAAAATGTAAAATAGAATAAAGAATCTTCTCTGATTATAATGAAATATAGATGACATGAATGATAGAATTTAATTTCAAAATCAGAAAAATAATTCTACAATGTGAACATTTAAAGGAAAAAAAAAAGCTTGTATTTCAAGCAACCATAGATTCAAAGGAGTGTGAGGTAGGGATATTCAGTTTAAAGCTCAAGAAGAAAAATGTGCTTTTGAAAATAGGAGGGATGTCACTTCCTGAGAGTTTGAAAAGAAACAGAGGATGTGTTGAGCTATAGTTAAGGGAACAAACATTTGGTGCCTGCATTTTTACTTTATGTTCATAACATTCACGTTAAAATTCCAGGTATTTTCTCTGAATATTCTGTAGAAACTATAAAATTTCAAAGTGAAAAAAATACTCAAAATAGCTTAAAAGACAAACAATGAGCTGTGAGTAAAATAATGAAAAAAGGGGCGCCTGAGTGGCTCAGTGGGTTAAAGCCTCTGCCTTCGGCTCAGGTCATGATCTCAGAGTCCTGGGATTGAGCTCTGCATCATGGGGCTGAGCAGAGAGCCTGCTTCTCCCCTCTCTCTCTGCCTGCCTCTCTGCCTACTTGTGATCTCTCTCCCTCTGTCAAATAAATAAATAAAATCTTTTTTAAAAAAATGAAAAAAAAAGACTAATAATTTTCATGTTAAAAGTGCTCCTATATATTACTAAGAAAAAAATCTGATATTGGGACGCCTGGGTGGCTCAGTTGGTTGAGCAGCTGCCTTCAGCTCAGGTCATGATCCCAGCATCCTGGGATCGGGTCCCACATCAGGCTCCTTGCTTAGCAGAGAGCCTGTTCCTCTCTCTCTGCCTCTGCCTGCCTCTCTGCCTGCTTGTGTTCTCTCTCTGTTAAATGAATAAATAAAATCTTTAAAAAAAAATCTGATATTAAATAGGCAAAAGCAATCCCAAAGAAATGTATAGGATATGCAGTATAAATGGCCAATAAATAGATGGCTTTTTTAAAAAGCAAATAACATTTTTTACTCATTCAGAAAAATCAAATATCGATTATTTTCTTGCTGGTGAAGTTGTAGAAAAGTAACCATTCTTTTTCCTTGCTAGTCCATTAACAAAATTGTTAAAATTGGGTATTTCAAAGGGGTTGTAACTGGGGGAATGGATGGAGAGAGCACTCCATGTATCTCTATATAATTTCTGCTTGTTGAAATGAGCATACATCAGTTTTTAATTTCAAAATCTAAAAACAAATTCAGTTTAAAAATCATAAATTGGTATTATTTTATGTCAAGAAATGTGTCAGTATCTATTAAAATATAAAATAAGAATTACTTTTACTGCTACACTTTTTCTTGTAAGACTTTATCCCATAAAAAAAGTTTGTGTATTTATGTGCATCCAAACGTAGTTAGATATTCACCGCAAATTGACTTAAACTATTGCTAGGTGGAAAAATTAAATAGTCAAAAATACAGTAGTTTTTTGAAAATAGTATATTTACACAATGGAATACCCTAAAGTGGGACTCCTGGATGGCTCAATCGTTAAGTGTCTGCCTTCAGCTCAGGTCATGATCCCAGGGTCCTGGGATAGGGCCCCGCCTCTAGGCTCCCTGCTTGGCAGGAAGCCTGCTTCTCCCTCACCCACTCTCCCTGCTTATATTCCCTCTCTCACTGTCTCTCTCTCTCTGTCAAATAAAATCTTTGAAAAAACAAAAAGGAAAAAAAGGAATACCATAAAGTTAATAGAAAGAATGAAGTAACTACTCCTGATACGGAGTGTTTAATGGAAACACTTCATCAAAGTGCTTAATGGAGAAAGAAAGTTACTGAATAGTATACGTAATGAGCCCACTTATGTAAATATGAAAAAAAAATACAAAGATGTGTTTGTATGCATATGTAAAATAACTTGAAGAAAACGTGAAATATTTCAGGGTTTCTACACCTTTGGAGAATGGAATTAAGATGATCTGGAATGAAATAGTGTGGACTAGGAATAACATTATTTCTTACAATTTTATGCTTCTATATATTAAGTATAAGTAAGTTTTTATATAATTTTTCTTCATTGTATAAATCATGGAAAAATCCATCAGCACTCCATCACATGATGCAATAAGGAAAAACTAGAGCCACTGAAATGGAAAAACAGTTAAGCAAACGCTCTGAAGAACAAAAGCTAATGTGGTGGAAAAAGGCAACCATGAAAATAAATGGGGAAGGAGAACAGGGAGAAGAAATCAGGACCATCATTATCATCATCACGGTCATGATGATGATGATTATAGTACTAGTAGTAATAATACAATGATAATTCTGGAGACTAGAATGCTAACAGACTACAAACTAGAATGTTCAACACTGACCACCTTCACTGTATTTTGCCACAGGGAACGATACTTCTCAAAGTGTAGGGCAATTCCATTTAATTAACCAAATTATCTCAATTATCTCAAATGACTGTATAAAGTTATGACATACACAAACAAAAACACCAGTTAAAAAAGCAAACCAAACAAATCCTGTGTGTGTGTATATGTGTGTGTAACTCTCCTTTTTGGAATTTGTAACTTCTTCTTTTTTTTTTTTTTGAGTGTAAGGGAGTGGGGCTGGGCATTGCTTATTTCCAGCCAGAGGTAACAAGCTCTATTTTCTGTGTTCTTCCTTCCTTTTTTTTTTTAAAGATTTTATTTATATATTTGACAGAGAGAGAGAGAGATCACAAGTAGGCAGAGAGAGAAGGGGAAGCAGGCTCCCTGCTGAGCAGAGAGCCAGATGCGGATGCGGGGCTCAATCCCAGGACCCTGAGATCATGACCTGAGCCGAAGGCAGAGCGGGGCTCAATCCCAGGACCCTGAGATCATGACCTGAGCCGAGGGCAGAGGCTTTAACCCACTGAGCCACCCAGGCGCCCCATCTTCCTTCCTTTATTCCCATCCTTTCCTGCTCTTCCCTCCCTTGCCTGTCCCCTTCCTTCCTCCTCCCTTTGCTCCTCTCTTCTCATTTCTTCTTTCTTTCAAACCTGAATTCCATTTAAAGAGTCTAGGGACAACATCCAACTAGCATAAGAAGAAGAATGAAAAGATGACAGAATATATATTAATCATGCTATCTGCCATTCCTCTAATAAATGTACCATCTGTATTTCATCTGAGAAGTGAAACTGTATTTATGGCCAAACTCTATAGCTGGATATGTGTGGGGACTCTAGCAGTTCATCCTGTCTGATGCACAGGTGCTTGATTTTATTTTTTCTTAGAAGTCACCAGTCAGCATACTGATATCCTGGAACTCGACTGTAGGTATTGCCTTGACTAGGGAGGTTGGAAAACGCTGCTACTAATCTACTCTGTGCTCAAATCCTTCCTCCAATCAAGTTTCTAAAATCCTGGCAGTCTCCAAAGGCAGTCTTCTTTTCACAGCTAGAAAGAGGCTTGTTTGGACCCACTTTTTAAATGGCCCTTATTTATACCTCATCATATGTTACAGCAAAATGCGGCTCCCTCTTCCACCATCTTGTAGTGTAGCCAATTCCCAGACTTTCTTGGGAATTTTCTAAAAACTCATTCTGCTAAGGAAAAAACTGTGTGTGTGGGTTCTTTCACACTAACGTTTTCACACGATACAGTTTTGAATTGTGTTTGAATTGTAAAATTTGCCATTTCTTTTAAACGTGAATGAAAAAGAGATTTAATTTTTCAATCTCCTATGCTGCCCTGATCTCCCTCCCTCCCTCCCATCCTCCCCTTCCGTCCTTTTCTCCTTCTTTCTTTCTTTCACACCAAGGGACACTCATTTATTCATACACTCAACATTTCATCATGAAAAAGAATACAGCCTTTGAGCCTATGAATAGTTGTGTGCTATTAAGCAGATTGTTTAAGCTTTCTGTGCCATCTGTAAAGTGATTTTCCTAGTACCTACCTCCTATAGATGTTGTTAGGAATGAAGGGGGTCTTGTATGCAAAGCACGTAGAAGGGCTCCTGGAACATTTGTTACGGTGTTGTTGTTTTTGTTTTTTTGTTTTGTGTTGTTTTTGCATATGTGTAAGCCATTCTGATTTACTCAGTTTTTCATTCAACAGATTTTAATTTAGCAAATTATCCGTGCCAGGCTTGGTCATGCATGCTGGAGGTGCCATAGCAGTCAGGGTAGCCAAGAGATCTGCTTTTTTGTGATTCATATTCTAATGAGGATGGTTTGAAAATATACAGGTCACAAAGGAGTACATGATATTTCAGACCATTCAAGTAATAGACCTGTTTTATCAGCACATCATAGCCCCCACTTCCCCTCTGCCCTCTTCCTACTCTTACCCTGGGCCCTCTGCCTCAAAAGACCCTGCACTGCTATCCTCTGACCACACCTTACCCCACAAGGTGAGGACTCTCTGGGCCAAGGGAATGTGCCAAGAGTTAGTAAGTACTCTAGATGCCCAGATCCTCAGAGGGTCCAAATGGCCCTAGCCACTCTCAAAACTCTCTAGGATCCTTTGCATATCCTGTGGAGGCAGCTACAGGCATTTACAGACTTTGTAGATCATAGCAGGGGTAGCTCTATGGTGACTGGGTCTTGAATAGGTGTGGAAAAGTGTGGCTATCCATCTATACACGCTCAAAGGCCTCTCAATTGGGAAGGAACTTTTACCTAGAATTCCACCAACTCTAAAGTTAAAGTTAACTTTAATTTCAAGTTAATCAGCTAAAGCGGATTATATAATTCTGTCCAAAATAGCATATTTGCAATTAAGTATTTATTTGTTAACTATTGAAAATCGTTAGATACCGAGGATGACTCACTGAGTGGAGAAGAGGATTGGCTTACTTAAGTAAGCGGGTTTGAATTATGGCTGTTCTTCTTACTATATATTACTTTTGGAGCCTCAGTTTCTTCATCTGTAAAATGGTGATATAAAATATTTTATGCACATAAGATTGTTGAGGGATTAAATTAGGTGAGCATGTAAAAGTCTTAGAAAGTACTGCGTATGTAATATGCTCAGTAGAGCAGAAGATCATTCATATTGTTGTAGTTTAGTAATCGCGTTTTGCTTAGTGGGCAAAATTCTTTTGACCTGTGGGACACAATGGAAGGAAAGATAAAATCCAGTATTCTCGGTTGTCAGCTTGAATGTGAAGTATAGACAGGTTGCTCATCATTTCCAGGGTGACATGCTGATCCGGTTTTCGGGTTCCGTGGTGTTTTTTTGCTCATAGAATGTTGTCACCTTAGAGTTATGATTTATTTTTGATGCTTCTTGGGGGAAGATTCTACGTTCTACAATAATTTCTACATCTTTCTTCAGATCAGTTCCTCAACTTTGCGTAACCAAGGACACGTTAGGAATTTTACTTTCTTGCTAAGTGTGGTAGATGTTCCAGAACCAAGGAGTCTGTTGGGAACTAAATTTGTAGTCAAGTAATGACAAGAAGGACCATTAACTTCCTCTTTGGTTACCTCTTCTTTTTTGACTGTGCTCAATTTGCCTTGTTAGCTGTGCAGTTGAGATGTTACTAAGACATAAGCCCTTTGAAGAATTGCATGAAATTTCAACTATGCTCTTTTGGTTCTCTGCAAAAGTATTTTTCTTCGACTTCTTACTCTGAGCTTGTTGAGAATTTGACCACACTCACAGTGGTCATAGTGACACACAGGCGGACTTGAGAAAGGATTCCTACAAGCAGTCTACATAGTAGAAGAGTTTTCCAAAATATGCCTCAGTCTGAGGTACAGAGTTCCATAACACAGTGCTCCTGCTTACTTCTAAGCCACTTTAGCTGCTCAAAATATGTCACTTAAGTCATCAGAGGCTAGAAGGCATTGAGTTGCCTATGAGTACCGCTTGTCTCTTACATGTTAAAAGTACCCTTGTGAGAATGTTCTGAGTTAACGCTTTCACTTTTTTGAGGAATCGCTGACATATATGAATAATTCATTCATGATACTGGAAGTGTAACCACAGAGACTTCCTCCCCAGAGTGTCTTGGTAAAGCTACTGACAGCACGAGCATGAGCCTTATCAGAAGAACATCACCAGAAGAGGACTGGAGGGAATGATCATCAGACTGTCTCTTGAGGTTGTCAGCTTTTACAGATTGGGTTCCTGTGGAAATTCAGATGTGGTGCTGGAAAGGTCATGAAGCTAATGCAGATTAACATACTTCCAAGGTATGTTTGTGGGGGAACTATATATATATCTGAAGATTTCCTTCTGAATTCTTTAGCTTATGAGCAAGAAACAGGAAGTCAAAAATTCCCTTCCTTGGCAGTCTTTCTTGGGAATCTAGCATTCCTTTGTAGAATTCAGGAAAAAATGTCTTGAAATAAAACACAGTCATCTAATAATGCAGGAATGTTACCATCACTGTGGCACAGTAGGTTATATACTTCAGATATTGCTTGGGACTCACTGAAAACTGCTAAATAATCCATATAATGGCCAGTGAGATGCCTGTGGTTTCAGTTATAATAATAGCTATTGAGTGCTTCACGTGCCCTGTTTCAATTAATCCACACAACAGCCCTATGAAGTAGCTTTACTTATAATTACTATCACATTTTAGAAGTGAAAAAACGAAAAGATTATGATGCTGGAAGACCAGATCCAGGGACCCAGAGGTGGTCCCACAGAACCAGCCAAGAGAGTCCTTGGCTCCGGATAGGGTGGAATTCAAATATGAGCCAGGAGGAAGTGAGAGCAGAGTTTACTGAAGATATAGACAAAGCAGATACAGAGGGAATATCCGAGAGACTTGGACACGGAAAGAGCATGAGTCTCAACTTTGTTCAGGGTCTAGGAGTGGGGGTGGTTACTGAGGACAAAGGTCTGGTGTGCATGTCCCATCAGACATCCAGAAACCTCTTAGAACAAAGATGAGGGCCCAGGTGTCGTTCCTTGGAGCCAGGGGACTTTGGCTTCGAGATGCCTAGTGCTGGTGGTCTGGAAAATGCATATGATAGGTTTCTCTGGTCATTCTCATCTGGTCCTTCCTTGGATGTCAGCTGTTCTAAAGGAATCATCAGCCCCATGTCCCTTAGAAGGAGAACATATGTTGTTTGCATTACAAGGTGTGTGTAAAGTGGGATGGGGGTGTAGGTCCTAGCAAGAAGAGAAGCAGGAAAGGGAGCAAGGAAGTAGATTTTTATGGAGTCCTTCGGTTTCCCTACCTTAATTGAATCAGTAGGACACTTTTCACAATCACCCAATGAGTAAAGGTCAGTGTGTGGATTTGAACCCATGTCCACTGACCTGAGCACTCATTCGCTGCAACACAGTACAAAGATGAAGGTGCCCGAGATTACAGCAAAATGTACAGTGTTTGTTTTACTATCATCCTGAGGGGCAGGAGGGATTATACACAGATGAATTTTAGAGTTAATTCCACTGAAAAGTATCACAGCCAAGTCACTGAAGCTTCTGAACCTCTGTTGTATCATTTATGAAGTGAACTTGCTGAGTTTTCCAGGAAGATTAAATCACTTATCATATGTGGGAGTTCTCTGAGAATATGAGAACAACAAATGTGAAGCCCTCTGAGTGGGGACAAACTTAGAGTCGGGGACCTTGTCTTTAGGGCACTGGATCCACTTAATACTATGTGTTGCAGTTTTGCTTCAAGAGATACACAGTGAGCTGCCCTTGGACGATTGTGCTCGGATGGGAATGTCCCTCAGGGGGGCTGAAGTCTCATAGACTGTAGAAGTGCCTGGGTGGGAGAGTGTCTGAAATGCAAAACACTGTTTTGCCTCAACTGCATGGTCTGTGTCATATCTTAGGTAGAGGAATCTTCGAGGAGGAGAAGACAAATCTTATGAGCTAAGGGTAAAACAAGTTTTAGGAAAGGGTAGAAAGTCAGTCAGTTTTACAATTAGAATAGGTGAGAACTGGGGCGCTTGAGTGGCTCAGTGGGTTAAAGCTTCTGCTTTCAGCTCAGGTCATGATCTCAGGGTCCTGGGATCAAGCCCCTCATTGGGCTCTCTGCTCAGTGGGGAACCTGCTTCCCCTTTTCTCTCTGCCTGCCTCTCTGCCTACTTGTGATCTCTCTGTCAAATAAATAAATAAAATCTTAAAAAAAAAAAATAGAATAGGTAAGAACAGGAGGGAGCTGTGGCTTCTCCCCAAGAACCACAATGGAGAGAAGATCATAATGTTGATTATATTTCACAATATCCCCATGCTTGCAGGCATTGCTGTGTCCTTTTCCTTTTCCTTAAGAATTTGTAGCAAATACTTAAAACCGAAAATGCTCATCATTAGTGAGAAGCTATATATACTACATTCATCAGTCATTTTTGGAAATTGGGGTTTGGGAAAGCCTTAAATAGATGTTTTTAACTTTTTATTTATTATTCTGTTCAGTTAGCCAACATACAGTATATCATTAGTTTTTGATGTAGTGTTCAGTGATTCATTAGTTGTGTGTAACACCCAGTGCTCATCACAACACATGACCTCCATGATACCCATCACCTGGTTACCCTGTCCCCCCCAACCCCCTCCCTTCTGTAACCCTCATTTTGTTTCCTGGAATCCAGAGTCTCTCATGGTTTGTCTCCTTCTCTGATTTCCTCCCATTCAGTTTTCCCTCCGTTCCCCTATGACCCTCTGTGCTATTCCTTCAACTCCACATATGAGTGAAAACATATGATAATTATTTTTCTCTGCTTGATTTATTTCACTTAGCACAATCCCCTCCAGTTCTATCCATGTTGATGCAAATGGTGGGTATTCACCCTTTCTGGTGGTTGAGTAATATTCCATTGTATATATGAACCACATCTTTATCCATTCATCTGTTGAAGGACATCTCAGCTGCTTCCACAGTTTGGCTATTGTGGACATTGCTGCTTTGAACATTGGGGTGCATGTGCCCATCTTTTTCACTATATCTGTATCTTGGGGATAAATACCTAGTAGTGCAATTGCTGGGTTGTAGGGTAGCTCTATTTTTAATGTCTTGAGGAACCTCCATACTGTTTTCCAGAGTGGCTGTACCAGCTTGCAATTCCACCAACAGTGTAAGAGGGTTCCTCTTTCTCCACATCCTCGCCAACATTTGTTCTTTTTGCCATTCTAACTGATGTAAGGTGGTATCTCAATGTGGTTTTGATTTGAATTTCCCTGATGGTGGTGATATTGAACATTTTTTCATGTATCTGTTACCTGATTGTATATATTCTTTGGAGAAGTGTCTGTCTGTTCATGTCTTCAGCCCATTTCTTGACTGGATTATTTGTTTTTTTGGGTGTTGAGTTTGAAAAGTCCTTTATAGATCTTGGATAATAGCCCTTTATCTGAAATGTCATTTGCAATATCTTCTCCCATTCTATGGGTTGCCTCTTAGTTTTGTTGACTGTTTCCTTTACTGTGCAGAATTTTTTTATCTTGATGAAGTCCCAAAAGTTCATTTTTTCTTTTGTTTCCCTTGCCTTTAGAGACATGTCTTGAAAGAAGTTTCTGCAGCTGATGTTGAAGAGGTTACTGCCTATGCTCCCATTTAGGATTTTGATGGATTCCTATGTCACACTGAGGTCTTTCATCCATTTTAAGTTTATCTTTGTGTATGGTGTAAGAAAATGATCCAGTTTCATTCTTCTGCATCTGGCTGTCCAGTTTTCCCAACACCATTTATTGAAGAGACTGTCTTTTATCCATTGGATGTTCTTTCCTGCTTTGTCGAAGATTAGTTAACTATGGAGTTGAGGGTCCATTTCTGGGATCTCTATTCTGTTTCATTCATCTATGTGTCTATTTTTGTTCCAGTATCATGCTGTTTTAATCACAGCTTTGTAATAGAGCTTGAAGTCAGGCATTATGATGCTCCTAGCTTTGGCTTCATTTTTCAACAATCCCTTGGTGATTCAGGGCCCTTTCTGGTTCCATACAAATTTTAGGATTGTTTGTTCCAGCTTTGTGAAAAAAGTCAATGGTGTTTTGATAGGGATTGCACTGAAAGTGTAGATTGCTTAGGGCAGCGTAGACATTTTCATAATGTTTGTTTTTCTAACCCATGAGCATGGAATGTTTTTCCATCTCTTTGTGTCTTCCTCCTTTTCTCTTCTTTTCTTTTCTTTTCTTTTAAAATTTTATTTATTTATTTATCAGGGAGAGAGAGAGAACACAAGCAGGGGAGTGGCAAGCAGAGGCAGAGGGAAAAGCAGGCTTCCCACTGAGCAGGGAGCCTGATGTGGGACTCCATCCCAGGACCCTGAGATCGTGACCTGAGCTGAAGGCAGACACTTAACTGACTGAGTCACCCGGACATCCCTCTCCATTTCTTTCATAAGTGTTCTGTGGTTTCTAGAGCATAGATCCTTGACTTTGTTACTTAGGTTTATTCCTAGGTATCTTAAGCGTTTTGGTGAGATTGGAATTGATTCTTTAATTTCTCTTTCTTCATTTACATTGTTAATGTATAGAAATGCAACTGATTTCTGTGCATTGATTTTGTATCCTGCCATGTTGCTAAATTGCTGTATGAGTTCTAGTAACTTGGGGTTGGAATCTTTTGGGCTTTCCACATAAAATATCATATCATCTGTAAAGAGAGAAAGTTTGACTTCTTTCAAATTTGAATGTCTTTTATTTCTCTTTGTTGTCTGATTGCTGAGGATAGGACTTCTAGCACTCACTTGAACAATAATGGTGAGGGTGGGCATCCCTGCCATGTTCCTAACATTAAGGGAAAAGCTCTCACTTTTTCACAATTGAGAATGATATTTGCTGTGCGCTTTTCATATATGACTTTTATAATATTGAGGTATGTTCCCTCTATCTCTATACTTTGAAGAGTTTTAATCAGGAAAGGATGCTGTGTTTTCTCAAATGCTTTTTCTGCATAATTGAGAGGATCATATGGTTCTTGTCTTTTATTAATGTGCTCTATCATGTTGAGTGATTTGTAAATGTTGAATCACCTTTGTATCCCAGGAATAAATCCCACCTGGCTGTGGTGAATAGTCTTTTTAATGTGCTGTTGAATCCTATCGGCTAGGATTTTGTTGAGTATTTTGGCATCTAAATTCATCAAGGATATTGGTCTGTAGTTCTCCCTTTTGATGGGATCTTTGTCTGGTTTTGGAATCAAGGTAATGCTGGCCTCATGGAATGAGTTTGAAAGTTTTCCTTCTATTTCAGTTTTTTGAAACAGGTTCAGTAGAATAAGTATGATTTCTTTAGATGTTTGGTAGAATTCCCCTGGAAAGCCATCTGGTCCTGGACTCTTGTTTTTGGGGAGGTTTTTGATTACTGCTGCAATTTCCTTGCTGGTTATTGGTGTTCAGATTGTCTGTTCCTTCCTGTTTCAGTCTTGGTAGTTTATAAGTTCCCAGGAAATGCATCCATTTCTTCTAGATTATTTAATTTGTTGACATACTGATGCTGGTAATAATTTCTAATAATTGTTTATATTTCCTTAGTGTTGGTTGTGATCCCTCCCCTTTCATTCATGATTTTATTTTTTTTTTAATTTTTTAATTAACATATAATGTATTATTTACCCCAGGGTACAGGTCTGTGAATCATCAGGCTTACACATTTCACAGCATTTACCATAGTACATACCCTCCCCCATGTCCATATCCCTACCCCCCCCCCACCTCCCAGCAACCCTTAGTTTGTTCCGTGAGTTTAGGAGTCTCTTATGGTTTGTCTCCTTCCCCATCCCATCTTGTTTCATTTCTCTTCCCCACCCCCCCCATAACCCCCTGACG
>CM052799.1:35815309-35850892 GCA_028533885.1 Nasua narica | reverse complement strand
ATATATCATGCCAGTCCTTTCTGGCCTGCCAGGTCTCTGTGGATAGGTCTGCTGCCATCATTCATGATTTTATTAATTTGGGTCCTTTCTCTTTTCTTTTGGATAAGTCTGGCCAGAGGTTTATTGATCTTATTAATTCTTTCAAAGAACCAGTTTCTAGTTTTGTTAATATGTTCTACTGTTTTTCTGGCTTCTATTTCATTGATTTCTGCTCTAATCTTTATTCTTTCTTTTCTTCTGCTTAGTTTAGGCCTTATTTTCTATTCTCTCTCCATATCCTTTAGGTATAAGGTTAGCTTGTGTATTTGAGATTTTTCTAATTTTTTGAGAGAGGCCTGGATGGCTACGTATTTCCCTGTTAGGACCACCTTTGCAACATCTCATAGGTTTTGGACTGATCTTTTTTCTTTCTCATTAGTTTCAATGAATTGTTTAAGTTCTTCTTTAATTTCATGGTTGACCTAATCATTCTTTAGCAGGATGCTCTGTAACTTCCAAGTGTTTGAGTTGTTTCCAAATTTCATCTTATGTTTGAGTTCCAGTTTCACATCATTGTGGTCTACAAATATGCAGAGGATAATCTCCATCTGTTGGTTTGTTTGAGACCTGGTTTGCGACCCAATATGTGGT
This sequence comes from Nasua narica, assembly GCA_028533885.1. Classification (NCBI taxonomy): domain Eukaryota; kingdom Metazoa; phylum Chordata; class Mammalia; order Carnivora; family Procyonidae; genus Nasua; species Nasua narica. The sequence goes on along the minus strand of CM052799.1, from coordinate 35,850,262 downwards.
CTATTCTAGAGAAAGTTCCATGTGCACTCAAGAAGAATGAGTATTCTGTTGTTTTAGGGAGGAATGTTCTGTATATATCTACGACGTCCATCTGGTCCAATATGTCATTCAAAGCTTTGTTGATCTTCTGCTTAGATGATCTGTCTATTGCTGTGAGTGGAGAGTTGAAGTCTCCTACTATTAATGTATTGTTATCAATATGTTTATTTTGGTTAATTGGTTTATATAATTGGCTGCTCCCATGTTGGGGCATAGATAGTTACAATTGTTAGATCTTCTTGTTGGATAGACCCTTTAAGTATTATATAGAGTCCCTCTATATCTCTTACTATGGTCTTTGGTTTAAAATGTAATTTGTCTGATATAAGAATTGCCACCCCAGCTTTCTTTTGAGGTCCATTAGTGTGGTAAATGGTTCTCCATCCTGTCACTTTCAATCTGGAGCTGTCTTTAGGTTCAAAATGAGTCTCTTGTAGACACCATATGGATGGGTCTTGCTTTTTTATCCTATGTGAAACCCTGTGTCTTTTGATGGGAGCATTAAGCCTATTTATATTCAGAGTAATTATTGAAATACATGAATTTAGTGCCATTATTTTGCCTGTAAAGTCTCTATTTCTGTATATTTTCTGTTTCTTTCCTGTCTATGTGACTTGGGATTTCTCTTTGCTTACAAAATCCCCCTTAATATTTCTTGCAGTGCTGGCTTGGTGGTCACTTATTCTTTCTGTTTCTTCCTATCTTGAGAACTCTTTATTTCTCCATTCATTCTGAATGACAGACTTGCTGGGTAAAGTATTCTTGGCTGCATGTTCTTTTCATTTATACCCTGAATATGTCTTGCCAGCCTTTTCTGTCTTGCCAGGTTTCTGTGGACAGGTCTGATGTTATTTTGATGTTCTTCCCTCCAATATGTAAGAAATCTCCTCCCTCTAGTTGCTCTCAGGATAACTTCCTTGTCTCTAAGATTTGCAGGCTTCGCTATTATATGTTGGGGTGTTGATTTGTTTTTATTGATTTTGAGAGGGATTCTCTCTGCCTCTTGGACATGAATGCTTGTTTTTGTCCCCAGATTAGGGAAGTTCTCAGCTATGACTTGATCACATATACCTTCTAGTTTCCTCTGTTCACCCCCTTGGCATCCCAATAGTTCTGACATTGGAATGTTTCATGGCGTCATTAATCTAAGTCTGTTTTCATGAACTACTAGCTGCCTATTCCTATTTTCATCAGCTTCTTTCCTTTCTATCAGCTTATCTTCTGGATCATTGATTCTCTCTTCTGCCTCATTTACCCTGGCTGTTAGGGTATCTACTTTATACTGCCTCTCATTCATAGCATTTTTAAGTTCAGCCTGATTTGATCTCATTTCTGCCCTTAGAGATTCTATATTGTCACTAATGCTTTTTTCAGACCTAGCTATTCACTTCGTGATTGCTATCCCTAAGTCTGTCTCTGACATTTTGCTCATATCCATATCCCTTAGTTCTGTGGCAGAGGACATTGTCCCTTGTTCTTTTCTTTGTTGAGAGTTCCTCCTCCTTGTCATTCTGTTGAGGGATGGTTGAGTGAATGAACAGAGTCCAAAATACCAACCCTGACCCAAGGTAGATGCACCCTAGCAAAATCTGGAGTGGTAAGACACCACCACAAACAAAACAGAACAGAACAAAACAAAACAACCAAAGATAAAATGAAACACAAGAATAAATTTTAAAAATTGAAAAATTAAAAAAGGAGGGGGAACTAAGGCGGGGGCTATAATCTGTTAGTGTGGACACAGCAGGATATTTCAGTTCTTCCTGGGTATATTTTGGTCTATGTGTTAGCGGACATTACATCCCAGAATTACAAGGAAAGTAAAACTGAATAGAGTGAAAAAAGGAGCTTAAATAAAGTGTATATCTATAAACAATATAGGTGTATAAAAATACAAGTTAAACGACTATGAAAAATAAGTTGATATAATAGACATCTAGTTGAAATGAGGAAAAGGTAAAAAGAAAAATATAACAGAAAAAAACATGAAAAAAAGAAGGAAGAAAAGAAAAATTCTGTCTTTCTATCTGAAAAATAAACAAGTCGTGAGGCCACACCTGGAGCTCAATATACAATTTTCCCTGGCATTGGGATTTTATAGTCTTTTATGATCCATAGAATTGTCGTCCACCTGTTCTTCCAGACTGTCTTCTGGGGAAGGGGGCTGTCATGCTGTTCCTTAGGTCACCCAGCCTGTGCTGAGTTGCCCCACACCCCGTCAGGGGGATGGGCTCAGTGGAAACTGGTCTTCTGTGTGGCTTTTGTTTTCTGGGGGCTTTCTACTCCTCTTCAGGGGATCAGAGCAAAAGTGGCTGCAGCCAAACCTCGGGCTCAGAGTAGAAGAATCTTAGTCTGCACTTTTTAATAGACCCTTCAGTAAAAACAGTCTCCACTTCTGTATGTGCTGCTGAAAACTGCAGCCTCCTGCAGCGCGCGCACACAGCAGCACTCTCTCTCAGAGGTATTCCCAGGGACTGGGGAGAGCCACTGTCCTTTGTGTTTCAAAAACCATGAGTGACTGCACGCTTGCGCGTACATGGGAGGCTCCAGAATCAGGTCTGGGTTCCACTCTAAAGCCCTTTCTCAGCCACAACTGCTCTGGGAATTTTTGCCCAGTTGCAGGCAATGGAGCAAGGCAGAAATCCCTGAGAAAGAAAGAAATGTCCACAGGCCCGGGTGATAGAGTTAAGTGAGTTGTGAACATAAGAATTGGAAGTTTAAATCACCACCACCACCATGGTCATAGTCCTCATCCTTAGAGCTGCTGAATGTTTACTATAAACCATCTACTCAGTGAGCTAAGAGCTAAAGACATGGTGTCTCACTTGAGACTCACAAGTCCATATTATAGATAACACAACCTGGGTAAAAAAAAGTTCAGTAATATCTAAAAATAAGTAAAATACCAGTCCAGGTAGACCTGTCTGATGGCTAGGCCTCGAGGCATAACTTCTGTGTTATACTGAAAATTCACCTTTTCCTAACACTGACAAAATTCTGAATCAAAGTTAGGGTACGCTTCTCTGAAGAACTTCCCTATAAGAGAAAACATTGATAGAATACATATTGAAGCTAGTATAGGTTTCTCAAAGCAGCATCAATAAATGTAAAAGGCTAATAAGTCAAGAAAACGTTGAAAATATGTAACAAGATTAATGACTCTAGGGTATAAAGAGCTCTTATATTTTAATGAGAAAGATATTTAAGGAACTCCTAGGTGGCTCAGGCAGTTAACATCTGCCTTTGTTTCAGGTCATGATCTCCAGGTCCCAGGATCAAGTCCCACATCAGGCTCCCTGCTCCGTGGGGAGTCTGCTTCTCTCGCTCCTTCTACCTCTCCACTTAGGCTCTTTCCCAAATAAATTAATAAAGTCTTAAGAAAAAGAAAGACATTTAGAAGTGGAAACATTAATAGAATAAAAAGAATAAATAAAATGACCAATAAGCATACCATGACTTAGCATTTTCAATACAGTATTAGTTAACAAGATGCATAAAAGTGGCTAGAAAAAAGAAACAGGTTAGCTTTAGGATAAAGAACATTTGTTTGAGTTTCAAAGTTCTCTGTGCAGAGAAATGACTCCAGATGGAAAGGAAAGATTCTTTTTACTCTTGTAGAATGGGCTATGGGCTGAAGGTGGGACCGAAACTTATAGAGCAGCTTATAGATGGAATAGAGTATTTTTAACCTTCTAGCAACAAGGTATTTGACAGTGGCTATAGTACCAAAGAACTTGGTTTATCTACTAAAAATAATAATAGAGTAACAGTTTCTATCTTTTATTATTTTTAGTTGTGGTTAAAAAAACATACATAACATAAAATTTATTTTCTAAACCATTTAGTAGTTAATCATATTAAATATATATTTACATTCTTGTAAATCAGTTTTCCAGAACTTTTTAATCTTGCAAAATTTAAACTCTATCCCTTTAAACAACTCCCCATTTCCCTTTTCTCAGCCCAGGGAAACTATCTTCCTATTTTCTGTTTCCACAAATTTTACTGCTTTAGGTTCCTCACATAAGTGAAGTCATACAGTATCTATTGTTTTGTGACTGGCTTATTTCCCTTACCATAGGTCCTCAAGGTTCATCCATACTATAACATGTGACTGAATTTCCTTTCTTTTTAACGTATTGGTGAGGACATGGAGATACTGGAACTCTTGTGTATGTATTGTTTACAGAAATGTAAAATAATTCAGTCATTATGGAAAATAGTATGGAATATCTTCAAAAATTCAAAAATAGAATTACCATATGTTCCAGCAAATCATGCTTCTAGGTGTATAGCCAAAGGAATTGAAAGCAGGATCTTGAGGAGATATTTGTAAATCCATGTATAGACATGCTGAATTCTTAGCAACATTATTCACATTAGCCAAGAGGTAGAAGGAGCAATTTTACCATTATACATATATTACATAACAGTAAGAAGTCACAATCCAGCATCATCTTTGCACAAGACAGCTTGGAAGTGCTAGTGATAGAGGTATGTACAAAGTGATAAAAAGTGTTGTTTTGAGGGTGCCTGGGTGGCTCAGTCAGTTAAGCATCTGCCATCGGCTCAGGTCATGATCTCAGGGTCCTGAGATCAAGCCTCACTTTGGGCTTCTGCTCAGTGGGGAGTCTGCTTCTCCCTCTTGCCCCCCACTTGTGCCCTCTCTCTCTCTCTCTCTCAAATAAATAAGTGGTCTTTAAAAAAAAAGTATTATTGTAGGAAGGCATGAAAGGATTCATAAAAGAGATGATTAAGAAAATTCTCACTTGAGAGGAGGGGAAAGGGATTCTGGGAAAAGAAACAGCAAGCGTATGCAAAGGCCTATATAGAAGCATGACATGTGGAATAGTGAATTTCCACGGAACTGCAATTATTTGGGAGTATGTAGTTTAGTCACTGGCTCTTTAAACATTCTTATTTAAGTTTACCTTTTAACCTTCTGAAGTTATAATTTGGTGGTTCATGTTTCTAACCTATTCATGACCCAGCTGAGGTCAGTCTTATCTCTTTCATCAAGTCATCCTTTTCTCTCCCTGGATTTTTTTTTATTAAGAGATTAATTTTTACAGCAGTTTTAGGTTTATAGAAAAATTGCTCGGAAAGTGCAAATACCCTGCTCCACCCCCTACTTTCTTATGTTATTAACGTCTTGCATTAGCGTGGAACATTTGCTACAACTGAGGAACCAATCTGTTATCATTAACTAAAGTCTGTAGTTTACATTAGAGTTCATTCTTTGTGTTGTACAGTCCCATGGGTTTTGACAAATGCTTAATGTCCAGTATCCATCACTGCGGTATTACACAGAATAGCCTCAGTGCTCTCAAATGCCCTGTGCTCTACCTATTCTGCCCTCCCACCGTCTCCAGAACCCCTGGCAACCACCAATCTCTCTACTATCTTTGCAGTTTTCTTTTCTCCAGAAAGCCATATAATAGAAGTTGTACAGTATGTAGCTTGTTCAGTGGCTTATTTCACATAGAATTACCTCTTTGGGATTTTTTAAGAGACTAATATTTATGTGAAAATGTGTCAGTTACCTCTCTGTTACAGCAGTTACAAATGCAGGTGGGATGCCTACAACAGTGGTAGCTCTGCACTCCACAACTCTAGGGGGCACCATTCACAAAACTCTGATTGGAATAGTGCTCTCTGGAACTGCACAAGAGGACAGCCCTATCCAAATAATAACGAGGTCTTGGATGATTATTTTCTTTCCATATGCAGTTTCTCATTGATCCCCCCATAAGATTATAGGCGTTTTATTATTTTTTTAGAGTTTTTATTTATTTCTTGACAGAGAGAGAGAGCACAAGCAGGGGGAATAGCAGAAGGAGAGGGAGAAGCAGTCTCCCTGATGAGCAAGGAGGCCAGTGTAGGACTCGATCCCAGGACCTTGGGCTGATGACCTAAGCTGAAGGCAGACATTAACCAACTGAGCCACCCAGGTACCCTAAATTACAGGCATTTTAATTTTTTTTAAAGATTTTATTTATTTATTTGACAGAGAGAGAGATCACAAGTAGGCAGAGAGGCAGGCAGAGAGAGAAGGGGAAGCAGGCTCCCTGCTGAGCAGAGAGCCCGATGCGGGGCTCAATCCCAGGACCCTGAGACCATGACCTGAACAGAAGGCAGAGGCTTAACCCACTGAGCCACCCAAACGCCCATACAGGCATTTTAAATACAATGTCGGTTTATTTCTATTTCTTACCAAGGTCCGTGGAATGACTTTCCAGGGATAAGAACCTGAAAGCTGCTTATTTTTTTTTCATTTTGTTTTAGTTAAAATTGGAGGAAACAACACTGTGATGTTTTATCCCAGGTTTTGTGCTCAAACCAAAGATCTAGTTAGATGTTTATACTGTAATTATGCCAATTCCATTTAGGCAATTTCACTTTGCACTGCTGTCAACTTAATACTCCTGAATTATCACTCCAATTAATTACTTCTCTGCTCCAAACATTCATGACCTGTCTTGGAGCGACCATGTTCACTAGAGATCCTCACTCCTGTTTACCCACTTGTCTTTCCATTCTATACCCTAAAGGTGTCTCTCAGAGATGTGCAAAGATGCACACTTTGGTGTGCATCAGAATCATCAGCAGGGCTTGTTAAAACACAGGTTTCTGCGTCCCATCCCCAGACTTTCTGATTTAGTAGGTGTGGGTGAAGCTGTAGTACCTGCCTTTCTAGTTAGTTCCTGGATGGTGCTGAGGAGGGAACTCCCCTTTGAGAACCACTGTTCTATTATAACTCAGCTGCTCCTTCTTTCTTTTATGTGTGCTTTATTCTTCAAAAGAAATTCTCCTTTCTGGATTTTTCTTTTTTTTCTTTTTTTTTTTTTTTTACATTCTACCTGTTGACACTCTGCACATTCTTCAGGTCCCTTCCCTCTATTGACATTTTCATGGCCTGTAATTTATAAAGGATTTCCTGAGTCGTTATCTCAGCCCTCCCCCCCTGCCATCACATGATTCAAGGCACCATCTTCCCTCTCCCACACTTCTGCAACAGCCTCTTAATTGGTCTCCTTGCTTCTTCTTCTCTCTTCTTAGAGGCATATATTTTAAGAGGCTCCTACTAGTCTCTTCAAAATTACAGTAAAAATAGGACGACTGCCAGTTTCTTTTGCTCACGGAAAGCATATCACATAGATAGACTATTCTATTAAGAAATTTGATATATAAGGTCCAAAGAATAGGAATGATTTTTTTCCTTTGGTTCATCTCTTTTTTCTGTTTATACACTTAACACAAATCTACCTTTTTGTTTCTTAAATTGTGAAATTATTTAGTTTTTCTTTTCTTAACTGATGAGGTGTAAAGCCTTAAGAAAGTGGTTCATTAGTCATCAGGGAAATGCAAATCAAAACCACAGTGAGATACTATTTTTCTCTCAATAGAGCAGCTGTAATTAAAAAGACAGACAGTAACAAATGAGAAACTAGAACCCTCATATATTGCTGGTGGGAATGTAAAATAAGGCAGGCAGTTGGAAATCTGAGTCTAGTGGTTCCTTAAAGGTTACACATAGAGTTATCATGGGGCCAACAATTCCACTCCTGAGTATAAACCCAAGAAAACTTAAAAAAAATATATTCACACAAGAACTTGTACACAAATGTTCATAGCAGCATGATTAATAATATCCCAGAAGTGGATACAACCCAAATGTCCATCAACTGATGAATGGATAAATGAAATGTGATCTATCCATAAAATGAGATAGGAATGGGGTACTGCTACATGCCACAATATTGATGAATTTTGAAAACTAAAGAAGAGAAGACATTTACAAAATACCAGATATTGTATGATGTCATTTGTATGAAATTCCCAGGATAGGCAAAACTATAGATATAGAAAGAGAATTAGTGGCTGCCTATTGGGGATGGGAGGTTGAGGAGAAATGGGAGTGACTGCTAAGGGGCAGGAGCTTTCTTTTTGGGATGATTAAAATGTTGTAATTGCAATAATTGTTATACAACTTAACTCTGAATACACTAAAAAACATTGAATTATACACTTTCTTGGGCCAATTATGTGCTACATGACTTATGTACCCATAAAGCTGTTATTTTTTTAAAAAATCAAATAGGCAGAACTTTAAGGTTTAAGGGCATCTCTTTGGCTAAGGCCAGGTGAGAGTGAAATGAAAGAAACAAAAATAAATAAAAACAAAATGCCCTTTAACTCTTTGAACAATTGTGAGTAGTGGGTTGGTAGTATTGAGCATTCACATTGATCTCAATGACCTGTACATTCCCATATTTGATTTTGACTCAAACACATCAATGCATTTCTCTCAGGTCTATAATTCAAAGACTAGATGACATGAAAGCACTTTCTTGGACCTTTCCTGTTACTTTGCTTTTTACAATCAAGTCCATGACAGGCCCAAGGGATAGCACTTAATTATAGCCTCTGCCTGCTGCTGGGAAATTTGTTCTCTTAAATAATTCTAGATTGCACTGAATTCAGGATATTGAGGAAAGAATATACCCAATGAAAAGTGCCATACATACACATTAAGTAAATGTAAAAAGATATACTTCATAAAATGTTTTAGGGTAAAAGAAAACTAAACAAATATCTTTATAAGTCTGAATGTTATGTTTTAAATGAGTATTATATACTCTTTATCTACTGAGCATATTTTATTTTTAATTCACTTTTATTTTTATTATTTTTTTAGATAAAGGGCACAAGAGCACGTGAGTGAGGGCACGGAGGGGCAGAGGGACAGAGAGAGAATATTTTTTTTTTAGTTTGATCATTTGCTTTAAATCTTTCATTTTGACATTCTTTTAGGCTTATAGAAAATTTGTAAGGTAGTGGAAAGATAACTCTTTTTACTGAGATTCCTCTAAAGATAACACTTTGCTACATTTACTTCACCCTTCTTTATATATATATATATATATACACACACACACACTAATACATATATAGTCTCATATATATGTATATACATCTCATATATATGTATATACATATATAATGTATGTATGTATATGACATCTGTATATATACATACATATACATATATAGATATCATGTATATATACACATCGTATATGTATATATGATACATCATATATATGTATATACATGTATATATACATCTCATATACATACATATTTTTTCTGAATATTTCAAGTTGCTTTCTGACGCACCCTTACCCCTAAATACTTTAGTGTCTATTTCCTATAAAAAGAGCATTCTCTTGCATAACCACTATATAATTGTAAGAATCAGGAAATGAACATTGATGTGATAGTATTACTTAATCTACAGACAGTATTCAGATTTTGCTAATTGTCCTAATTACGTTTTTCATTGAAAGCAAGAACCTAAAATGATGCATTACATTCCACCGGCACTACTTCTCAGTCTCCTGTACTCTGGATTCCTTCTGCGTTTTTCTTTATACTCTGTTAATTGGCAGTTTTATTAACATATAATGTATTATTTGTTTCAGGAGTACAGATCTGTCATTCATCAGTCTTACACAATTCACAGTGCTCACCATAGCACATACTCTCCCCAATGTCCAGCAGCCAGCCACTCCATCCCTCCCACCCCCCACCCCTCCAGCAACCCTCAGTTTGTTTCCTGAGATTAAGAGTCTCTTATGGTTTGTCTCCCTCTCTGGTTTCCTCTTGTTTCATTTTCCCTCCCTTCCCCTATGATCCTCTGTCTTGTTTCTCAAATTCCTCATATCAGTAAGATCATATAATTGTCTTTCTCTGATTGACTTATTTCACTTAGCATAATACCCTCTAGTTCCGTCCACATTGTTGCAAATGGCAAGATTTTTTTTTTATGGCTTCATTATATATATTTATATATAAAAGATGCAATATACATATCACATCTTTTTTATCCATTCATCTGTTGGTGGACATCTAGATTCTTTCCATAGTTTGGCTATTGTGGATATTGGTGCTATAAACATTGGGTACAGGTGCCCCTTCAGATCACTACATTTGTATATTTTGGTTAAATACCCAGTAGTGCAATTGCTGGATAATAGGATAGCTCTATTTTCAACTTTTTGAGGAACCTCCATATTGTTTTCCAGAGTGGCTGCACCAGCTTTCATTCTCGCCAACAGTATAGAAAGCTTCCCCTTTCTCCGCATCTTCACCAGCACCTGTCGTTTCCTGACTTGTTAATTTTAGCCATTCTGATTGGTATAAGGTGGTAACTCACCGTGGTTTTGAGTATTTCCCTGATGGCAAGTGATGTTGAGCACTTTTTCATGTGTCTTTTGGCCATTATATGTCTTCTTTGCAGAAATATCTGTTCGTGTCTTCTGCCCATCTCTTGATTGGGTTATTTGTGCTTGGATGTTGCATTTGATAAGTTCTTTATAGATTTTGGATACTAGCCCTTTATCTGATATGTCATTTGCAAATATCTTCTCCCATCCTGTCAGTTGTCTATTGGTTTTGTTGGCTGTTTCTTCTGCTGTGCAAAAGCTTTTGATCTTGATGAAGTCCCAATAGTTCATTTTTGCCCTTGCTTCCGTTGCCTTTGGTGATGTTTCTAGGAAGAAGTTGCTGAGGCTGAGATCGAAGAGGTTGCTGCCTGTGTTCTCCTCAAGGATTTTGATGGAGACCTATCTCACATTGAGGTCTTTCATCCATTTTGAGTCTATTTTTGTGTGTTGTGTAAGGAAATGGTCCAGTTTCATTCTTTTGCATGTGGCTATCCAGTTTTCCCCACACCATTTGTTGAAGAGACTGTCTTTTTTCCATTGAATATTCTTTCCTGCTTTGCCAAAGATTAGTTGATCATAGAGTTGAGGTTCCATTTCTGGGCTCCCTATTCTGTTCCATTGATCTATGTGTCTGGTTTTGTGCCAGTACCACACTGTCTTGATGATTATCGCTTTGTAATATAGCTCGAAGTCTGGAATTGTGATGCTGCCGACTTTGGTTTTCTTTTTCAACATTCCTCTGGCTATTCGTGGTCTTTTCTGGTTCCATATAAATTTTAGGATTACTTGTTCCCTTTCTTTGAAAAAAGCTGATGGCATTTTGATTGGGATTGCATTAAATGTGTAGATTGCTTTAGGTAGCATAGACATTTTCACAATATTTGTTCTTCCAATCCATGAGCATGGAATGCTTTTCTTTTTATTTGTGTCTTCCTCATTTTCTTTCATGAGTATTCTATAGTTTTCTGAGTACAGATTCTTTGCCTCTTCGGTTATATTTATTCCTAGGTATCTTATAGTTTTGGAGAGAGAGAATCTTAAAGACTCCACGATGAGGGACTCAATCTCACAATCCTGAGATCATGACCAGATCTGAAAGCAGGAATCAGTCACTTAACCAACTGTGCCACCGAGGTGCCCCCTGAGTATATTTTATAAATGTTCTTGGTACATGTAGTTTTAGAGTTCTTCAATATGTAAAACATATCACTGGAATTTCATAACATTATCACAGCCAGAAGTGGTTTTCTACAAATAGTAAAAATATGTATGTAGCCTTGAGATAAAAAGAAACTCAGAATATTTGTCATCAGAACTTGGAGTTGAATCTCAGCCATTTCATACAGAGAACAAACTGGCATCAGACAATGCTATAGCTGCCAGTGTCCTAGTTTGCCTGAACTACTATGAGAAAAACGATTGACAGGTCTCATAGGAAAGTCTAATCACTTTAAGCTAACTGAGTCATATAGCCAATCTTATATGGATAAATATACAGCATAAAGGTTTTAGAAAACAAAAATTTCTAAAGACAAATTTAGATGTAAAAAAAAGAACAGTGGACTCATAGAGTTGCCTCCAAAATAGGATGTATGTGTCATAACCCCCTACAGTATGGGAAGAAATGTTTTAAAAGTTCATTTTACTTTTATATCTACATGATAAGAAACTCATACTTCATAATCTCTTAAAAATAGGTTGATAGCATATTTATAGAAGTTAAATAAATGTGCACACATATGTATTAGGGCTCTAAGCTCAAAAAAATTACAGATAGAGCAAAAGGTTTACTGTGTAGATCATAAGTTGGTGGTCCACAAATAGAGCTGGGTATCAGAAATGGGTCTCTTTTGTGTTTTCCTAATGTTTAAACAACAAATTCTTTTCCAACATTTAAGGGAAAAAAACATAAAATGTAAATTTCCAATTGATCTTAAGAAATAAGAAAATCTAGAAACACTGGATTCAGATTCCTGTGTGATAACGGTTAGCTGAATGATCAGTGGCTCTCTTCTTTTGTCCAAATGACTTAATTTCTGTTTTAACCAAATCTCTGCCATTCTTTATTACATTTTGCTTGGCTGGTTTCACTGCTCTATATTATCTTCCTGGCTCTGGTGAATGTTTAAATTTGTAGCATAAACTATTTCTGACCAAAATTCATATGCCAAAATCATAACATTAATAAGTATGAAACAGATACCACATAGCTGTTCAGAAACCATTTTAACCCTCTTCTGGGCACACACCTAAACTACATTTCACAGTTTATTCTGTAGTTTGGTTTGGCCATGTCATTGAGTCCTATCTGGTGGAAGAAAAGTGTGACCCTTTTTTCCTTATCTTACCACGTCTAATGGCTAGATACCAACAATCTGAGTAATCTTACAAGTTACAAATGCAAATCAACCTGGTTCCTGCATGACTACCAGGAGCTGACTTCCCCATAATCTCCTTCACCATAGAAAATTAGATTCTAAATTAACATTGTCTTAAGTCACTGATATTTGAAGAATTATCTTAACTAATCCAAGATATAACTGTCTCTTTATTCATCTTCATATGCTTCTCAAAAAATCCAACCATTAATCTTGAGGAAAGAAAAAGAAGGAAGAAGATAAGGAGGAAATACCCATCTTTCTCCTTTCTTCTCAAGCTCTTCTATTTTTCTTTCATGTAATTGGCATTTCTTTGATAGCTACCCGTCGCCTCATGCCTCTTTCCATTATGTCCTTGAGACTGTTATAAATCAGGGGCCTTTAGTTGAAATGTCAAAAAGTCCAGTTCACACTGGCTTGAACAAAAAGTTTTTAGCTCCTATGAGTGAAATAGTCCAGAGGTAGGGCAGACTTTACATACACTTGAATCTACTTCCTTGTAGTTCTCAAATGTCAGCCTTCCTCTGGTGTCCTTTTTGTTAGCAAAATGGCTGTAGTATTTCCCACCTCACCTCTGCATGACACACTCCCCACAACAGGGATGGGGTTCTCTTCCCTAGTCATTATACTAGTAGTCATGAGCTTCTCTCTCACTGGACCATTAAAATTATGTGCCCACCCCTGAACCAATCACCATGGCTTAGAATGGCTGACTGATGCTCTTTGTGTGGAGATAGAACTTCCATTCCAGGGTGAAAGGGGTAGGAGATGGAGCCCATGTTGTAATTCATTGGTATATGAGACTAATTTCTGGTGCCACAGTAGCCTCATTCTTAACAAGGATGTTTTATATTTTCCCAGTGCTTTATATTTTTCAAAAGATTTTCTAATTATATATACTACTATGTATGAGTCCATTAATAATTCTTCAGGATATAGAACACATATTTTATTATACTTACTTTACAGATAAATCTGAGGCTGAAAGTTGTTAAGCAATTTGCCCAAGATCACAGACTAGTTAGGGGTAGAACTAGAATTCGCTCCTCTTAATGTTTTGCAAAGTGTTTTTTTGACTATACAAAACTACCTCTTCTCTTCCTTGGCTATCTTTGAACACGTATTAGATGAAGATTGCGTTGTAATTGGGTTTCTGGTTCAGAAAATCAAAACTGCTACAAGGATAATTGCCCCTATAAAGTACCACAGTAGCTCCTTTTAGTTCTAAATTGCATAATCTTTGTGAGTTCAGGTAGTGAAATATACCTTCAATTAGGCATCTCACCCATGAACACAAAGCCCCATTGAAGGACAATGAGCAACCCAACCTTTGTTATGATCAAATCCTAGGGTTAAAGGTAAATACACAATTATAGTTAAGAAAGAAAACAGGCTCTCATTCTTCTCTGCTCCTCTGAGAAGCCAGTGTACTGCAAATTAAAGGGAGTGATAGTCTGGCTGCATGCGAGCATACGGCATTGATTAGAGTATTATTGCATTACAAGTTCATTGCTGTTGAACAGTGAAAGCATATAATTACTCGTCATAGAATGCAGTATACAGCAAGCAGAGAAGTACATTTCCAGGCCCATATATTTAAATTACGAATGCAGAGCTCATTTTCACCTAAAGAGAAGGCATCATGATTCGGTTATTTAATCATTTTTAAGCAGAGATAAGGATTCACCAGAATGAGAAAGAGAAATGCTTTCATTAAGAGTCACATTACCATATTCAACATAGAAACTATTGAACCAGAGATATATTTTTAGAAAATTGAATCCACATCAAATCATAATGAACAAAAAAAAGAGCTAAAGAAAAAGGTACATGCTTCAGGTAGTTGAAATAATAGTTTGAAAAAGGACAGAAATAAGACTTGGAGATAAAGGTTACAGTTAAAGGAATAGGACACAAAATTTGTAATAAATCGCTCACCAATTCACTTGATCTCAGTGCTGAGTATTTTAAGAAAGATGCCTGAAATGGGAGCAATGAAATATGATTTTTTCCCCACTTCACCTAAAGATTTCTTATGAAAGCCAGTCAACTAACTTGCTAACTCTCCTATAAAATAGAACCAAAAAACTATACTGATGTTGATTTTTGTGGCTTTATAATAATTAAACTCTATTTTAAAGTAACTGTGTGTTTCCAATATATTCACCCAATGCGTAACCATAAGCAACACACGGAATAGATGTAAACCTTATTATTTATTCTATCATTTATGAAATAATAATTGAATTTTAAAACCTACCGAATCCTAAACATTTTTTAGTGGCTGTAATTTTTCATTGTTTTGTCACACTTCAAAAGGTCATCGTGATGTTATATTTATAGACCTTTCTGTGGCAAAAAGTAAAAACTATAAAGTCTACTTGTTTCCCTTAAGTTTCTGACTCCCTCATTGTCTCAGTTAGGGCCCTTTGGTTGCAAGCAACAAAAACTGATTGTGGCTTTCTTGGGCAGAAGAGGGTGTACTGGAAATATGAAGGGCAGTTCACAGAGTTCAAGGACGACTAGAAATTGTCAGTGGGAACAGGAGCCAGAGTGGCCCTTAAGCGTGTAGCTCTCAGGAACTAAGCAGTAGCATTTCAGGGCACAGGCACTACAATGAAAGACCTCCCATGGGTGTCCCAAATCTTCCCAAAGATTCCAGTCCTGAAGATAAATGCTCTTTGGGTTAACTTGGATTGGCCTCGCAAAGCAGAGGGAGGGACTCTTGAGTGGGAGTCCCACCAAAAAAAGCACTGGGTACATGTGGGAGGGAATTGTAATTCCCTGAACGAGGAATGAGCTTTGAGCAGCCCCAAAATATAAATGTTCATGTGACCCATTTTCTGATCTTCTTTCATCCGATTTGTTTTAGTATATAGCAATGAATGTTACTTTATTTGTACGTTTGTCGTACAAACTTTATTCAGGAGAGAGAATTTATTCCTAATTGGCGGACTATGCTGGGAATTGCTAAGACAGTGAGTAATTGCCTAAGAGTAAATAGTCTTCAAGTGACAGCCATATTGCTTTAGCATGACGATATAATGGTTAGGGAATAGCAACTTGGACTGGCATTGTGTCAAACAGTAGGAACAAAACACTACCTTTGGCTGTTCTATTAATAAATGCCTTGCTGTGGAACGCATTATTTTAAATATATGTAGTGACAGGCAGATTCCATGCCATTTCTTTGAACATGAACTGTGAACAGGGGTTGCAAAGGTAAGCTGTCTTGTAACTCCCACATGGAGAAGTACCAGTTGCCTGGTCTTGGTTGGCTGGCCATCAGTTCTCATCCAGTACCCATGGGGGTGAAGTACCTTAAAACAATAGGCTTGCATCAGGCTGCCATTTAAGAATAGAAGCAGGTAGCTGCCACCTAATTTCTGCACAGTAGGTCAGAATCACTCATGGTAATTTAAAATGTTTTAAAAACAGTAGGGCACCCAGCCCCGCAGTCAATCCATCCATCAGTCAAGGGATAGAATTTTCATAGTGTTTCTAGGGAACAGTCTTCTGGAGTGCTTCAAGAGACAGAATAAACTCTGTGAAGACCAAACCCCCAAATCAACCCCTTTATTGACATGAATCTTTCCTCTACTAATCAGTCTAATTTCAAAGAAGGAAATTATGTCATATGCATTATGCATTATTGTCACATTATAGCTAAAGATTTATTAGAGATTACAAAAAAGTGAGCACGAAAATGTAGCCTACAATGATTCCTCATAATAAGAAATCAGACCCTTCTCCTTTTGCTCCTCATTTTCTTCATCTTCTTCATTTTCTTCCCCCCTTCACCCTCTGGTTCCTGCTCTTCCCCCTCTTCCATCATCAATGCCATAAGGAACTGAGTTGCACTCTGTAATCCTCAGAATCTATGAAAAGACTCTTTCATTCAAGCTGAAAATTAGCATGAGGGGAAGTTGTTCATGACATCCTAACCCAAAGTTAATTTTGTCAACCCAACTAGGTGGGTGTTTTCTCTCTTTCTTTCACACATCTGGAACTCTGCTGGGAAAATGACTTTCCCGTATAGAACCGAATAGCTCATAAATCAACAATGTACTAAGCAGCAACAGTGGGATGTCAAGTGTTTAACCCTTAGTCCTTTGCACTAGGCAAAGACTGCCTGTCCTTCTGCTGAGAACAGGGGTTGGCACACTATGGCCCAAAGGCCAAATCCAGCCTGCCTCTTACTTCTGTGTATAGTTTTATCAGAAAATAGCCACATGACCCTGTGTATGTGTTGTTGATGGCTACTTTTGCATAACATCAGCAGAGCTGAGTCATTACAACAGGGACCACATGGCCCATTGAGTCTAAAATAATTACTATCTGGTTTTTTCTTTTTTCCCAGAAAATTTGCCAACCTTTAATGTAGAACTTTGCTAAGTGCTATGGTGAAATAAAGGGAACAGGGTTATTCCATTACATTACAGAGTGTATCATCTTATTAGATTGGGAAGTTGATCACAGAGGAAATATTTAGCTAACGATATAAGATAGAATTTAATAAATGTCACATTTGGACAGTATTGATTCATTTATATAAATAATGGAGACAGGAGAGCTCAGGCTAGTGCCATTGCAGAGAGCTCTATGACGGAAGTAGGCTTTGTAGAATGGGCAGGGTTGGAACTAGAAAACTTCAGAGCTGGAAAGCAACTTTTGAAGATGTCTGACGCAGTGGTTCTCACATACCAGGCCGTAGGCCAATGTCACCTGTGATGGATTTTCCACTAATTACCAATGAAAAGAAAAAATTACAGCATAGCTGAGGGTTTTAAGGTAGGACTTTTCTCGTATCTACCCAGCATGGACATGTCTTCTTGTACATAGTAAGTTTTATAAAGCTAAATTTATTCAGCCTAAGAAATATCTCCTTCCTACATTTATGCTAAGATTGCCCTTTGAAAATGGCGCTGAGTGTTGAGAGTATGTGTCATTGCTGCTGTTGTTTGTATCCGTACTTGGCAGGATAAAATTCAACAACCTGGTGTCAGATTTTTTTAAAGATTTATTTATTTATTTGTTTGTTTGTTTGAGAGAGAGAGAGAGAGAGGGAAAGAGAGGACACATGTGAGCAGGACAAGGGGCAGAGGGAGAGGGAGAGGATCTCCAGCAGACTCACTGGGTGCAGAGCCCAACCCCAGGGCTCTCACGACACTGAGATCTTGACCTGAGCCAAAACCAAGATTCTGGAGCTTGGCATCCCTGCTTCTTTAATATGTTTTAATGTTTGTAATGCAATTAAATCCAAAAGACTGGGAATCACAGACCAGAACAGACACGAGTCAATGTTTCAGTGTCTTCTATAGCAGTCTCACCAAATGGGTGGTAATAGAATTAGTGAAAAGAGAAGGCTATGCAAACAGCAGGAAGAGAAATAAATTTCAGGTGGAGATTAATTTTGTTGATTTCCTCCCAGCTCAGGACCATCACTCTGCATTTGGCTTTTGCTCCCCAAACTCTCAATACTCTAAAGCTCCCATTTCCACTAAGTATTGCCCTGCTGAACCTTCTAGGGGTTTTCTTGTGTTGAAACATTCAGATTCACAACCTACTCTAGGCCACATGAGCCTTTAGCCTACTAAGAAGGTTGGGATTCAGAATCCAAAGTTCCCAGGACAGCAGCAGTGTTTTCTTCTGTGAAAATACTTGCACTGTCCACGTGACACTTACGTGGTTATTAGGTTATTAGGTTATGGTTGCTAAATCATATGGTTATTAGGGCCTCTCTGAGGGCAGTAGCTCAAGTGCAAGGAGACCACATAGAAGCCCTGGTGTGTGAGCAGCCCTGGCCCCTAAGGTGCCAATATCTCTTATATAATAGTATAGGCAGAATTTCCATGGAACATGCAAGGGTCATGCCCGGTTATAAGAGTACTAATCCCACTTAGGAAAGCCCATAGCTATGACTTCCTATCCAATAGATCTACTTCTCCCAGTCTAAATGTAATCTTCCAATGTGGAATCATTGTATCATTAGCAAGGTTGCCTAGCAACAGGTGACATTACCCTTATCAGGTTACCAGGGGGAACAGAGCTAGAGAATTAACCAAAAGGTTGAGTTCTTATGCAGAAGGGAAAAGTGTTCTATTAACCCTTAGTCCATGATTATCTAATGAGCCTTTAGAATGGCAGGCAAAGGAACGTCTGGTTCTCTAAAGTTAGCAGGAAAATTTAACAGCTGGGTGTCCATTCAGACAAGAAGGAAATACACTATTCAGTAAGATCCCAGAGGTTCTGAGTTGCTGCAATACTATGAATAGAAAACTATTTGAATAACCAGCACCCTCTCATTTTTAACACCTCTACTCAAATATCTGCTCTTCCTGGAAGCTCTTCTTGCCCAGCCTAATTAAAGCACATCTGTCTCAGCTCTCTTCTACCACAGCACCTTCTTTTCTTTCTGTAGACCTTCCACTGAATGCTATTTAGTTCCATTTTGGGTATCTCCCTCAGTCACATGTTATCCACATCCGCCAAGCCATCTAATTTCTTATCTGGGATACTGTATGTACTTAAAACAAGTGTTCGTTTGAGGAAGGAATGTATGAATGAAGCAAAGTGCTTGAAGTTGTGAGTCACTGATGTAAGGTCCATTCTGCAGTTTGTATTCTGAACATGTCTTGAACTTTTCCAGATAAGGTTGAGGTTCATACGGTTTGATCTCTTTCCCCTGAAACTTAGACTGAGCCTTTTGTTATAACTGCCCTAGAGGTCTGAAAAGAAGTCCATAGGCAGTCTTCCTAACCGCATTCTAAACAGCTGCAGGTTTCTTTTTAATGCCATTCCAAACGCAGAAGGAACACAATTCAGAGCCTGTGGGGTGTTCCTCTGGGACCTTTCAGCTGTTACTCTCATTAGCATCGGTGGAGGTTAAGCATGATGAGTTTGGCAAGGAAGGCAGGGACAGCTTCTCTGTTTCCATACAGATCACTTTGATAGGACCCAGCCGCAAGATTTAGCTAGGCTAGAGATTGAGGAGAGAGATTATTTTTCCTTTGATCCAAGGGAAAACCTGTCCTTCACTGAAGATCTAAAAATGAAGGGTCTGCTTTAAAAAACCCATAAGAAAAAGAAAATATGTTTTCCTTAAGAAGACTTTTGAATATAATCTACCTTTTCAAGCAAATGCATAAAAGGGAGGAATCCTGAAAAAACATGAAAGAAAAACTTCCCTCTTGCAGATTGCTTACACTCATTGATATCATAGCAATACTTGCTTTGATGATGTTCTTTTGCTAATAAATGTTTAAACTGGAAAGAGAAATTGGCTTTCTAAAATGAGCATCAATCCTGGGTTTCTGCAGCCAGAATCCTGATGTGATTCATTGAAAACATGCACTGGAGCCAATGAAGGTTGTGTTAGGCGTGAATAGCAAGTCCAGGACCTCTCATGCCTCCATGATTCCTGGGGGTATTGATTCTCTCAGAATGGGATTGACTGGTGCGGTGGGCCTGAATTTCAGAACACTGTGCTGAAGTCTTAGCTCTACATGTATAGCAGATTTTGGCTCAGAGTTAAGAAAAAGAAGAGAGGCGCCTTTCAGGGAGATATAACATGTCTCATTCTGCCTTCCTGTATTTATTCTGGGAGCAAAAATAGACCAAGATTTTTTTTTCAAGTAGATAAAAGAAAAGTATATAATGCCATGGATTGCTGGGCTCTTGCTTTGCTTGTTAGCATTGAAATATGGAGAGAATTATAGTTGACAGGAGTTCTAAGCAGCTTTTTGACTTTGGAAGCAGATTTTCTGAACTTGGAAGCAGATAGCCAATGTTGACCATGCTGGGAGC
Source organism: Nasua narica (assembly GCA_028533885.1). NCBI lineage: Eukaryota > Metazoa > Chordata > Mammalia > Carnivora > Procyonidae > Nasua > Nasua narica. Next base: position 35,829,810 of record CM052799.1, on the reverse strand, counting down.
TTCTCATCAAAGTCACAAGTAGAAGCTGTCTTGAATACTGTTCCATCTTTGGATAGCCTGCCCAAAGGTTTATCTGTTCCATTGGGTATGTGAACAAAATGGTGTGGTATCTTTCAAGTAAGACATCATCAGCGATCCAAGTATCCCATCATTTCCACGTATGGAGTTTCCTTCAGTCATACCTTGATATAAAATAGGTAGGGATCAAGAGAAGACCAAATGGACTCCAACGTGGTTCTTTCAGTAATTACTTCTCTGTGCCCATCTTAGAAAACCACTTAAAATAGGACAGCCTACAGCAAATACTTTAAAAAAGCTGATGTGACTTGCAAAAATATGCAGTTTAAAGCTACAAAGAAATACCTCTTTTTTAACCTGTCAAATTGGCTAGAAAAATTATTATATCCAGGGTCAGACAGGGTGTGAAGGAGAAAATATTGCCTTGCATATATTGATATTGAATTGTAAACTGGTTTAACCGGACAATTTCACTTCCGGGAATTGAACATAAGGAAATAATGGACAGAGACGTATATGGAGTTTCACTGAAATGTCATTTATTTTAAAACATTAGAAAAGGAAGTAACCTTAGGTGGCCCAAAGTAGGTGGTTGGCAAGGTACAAAAATAAGAGAATGCTATGAAAATATTCATTAAGTAATTTTAATAAATATCTCATTCCACGAATATTTATTGGGCCCTTCTCCTATTACGTACCAGGTACCGTTCTGGATACTTGAGATTCAAGGGAACAAATGAAAATCTCTGTCTTTGCAAAGCTTGTATTCCAGTAAGACAGCCAATAGACAAATAAGTCAAATATAGTATGTAAAATAGTTACATGCTTAGGGGAAAGCGAGACATGAAAGAGAGTAAAAGCATTGTGTGGATTTTGGACAGTTAGCTCTTAGAAGACAGCAACTGTGGTCTGTTCCTCAGCATATCCGCCGTGTGTAGCGCAGCGCCCAACATACAGCAGCTAGTCCCATATAGGTGTGTTGATAGTTATGAGTAACCTGCAGACAGGATTGCTGTGTCTGTGTGTGTCTGGGGATGTCCCAAGGGTGGTTCAAGAGAGAATCTGCAGTTAGTATGGTGCCTGAAGGCTGATTTGAATGCTGGGAAGGTGGGAGACAAAGCTGGATGAGTGACCGAGAGTGAAATGTCAGACCAGGCTATTTGGATTGTAGTCTGAAAGCTGTGGGGAGCCATGGACAGGTTTCAAGCGGGTGAATAACTTGATCAATCTGGTGTTTTAGAAGGATCACTTTGGGAGCAGTAATTGGAATGGATGGGAGGGAGCAAGACTAGAGGCGGGACAGGCAGTTAGGTGATGATTCTGTCGTGCGGCTGTCAAGTTCCTCCATCATCACCAGAGATCTCTGCACACGCCCCCCCACACCTGCGATGGCTTCCCGTGTGTCTCTCTGCTGAGGGTATGCTCTGACTCCGGAAGAGAGCTTGGAAGGTCAATACCTCCGCTTCCTCGCACCTCGGGAAAACATTTCTAAGGCATGTTCCACGAAGTCTCTCAGGAGTTTCCAGGGACTTCAAGCTCCATTGCCTGCAGCTCCTTTGTACTGCAGTCTAGATAGCCAATGCAGTCGTAGTGAGAGAGAGGCAGGTGTGAAATCCTGAAAGAAGTGAGAGAAGCATGTGGAGTCTGGGAGAAAAACATTCAAGCTGAAGGAAGAGCACATCCTCATGCCCTGACGTAGGAACATGCCTGGTACATTTCATGGGCAGAAGCCAGTGCAGCCGGTAAGGGCGAAGCTAAGAAGATAGGTGTTCAGAAAGGAAAGTTGAGGATGTTTGGAGAGGCATATTAAACTTTGTCTTTTACTCTGAGTGTAACTGGAAGGTTCTGAGCAAAGAAGAGCCTATCTCACATGGGTTTAAAGGCTATTTCTCTGGTTGGTTGAGAAAACACTGAAGTGGGCAAGGTTGGAAAACAGGGAGACTAATTAGGAGTTTTTCAATAATCCAGGTGAAAGGTAGTGGTGCTTTGAACCAATGTGATAGCAACAGGGCTGGTGAGAAGCCATGAAAAACCATGTGGTAAGAAAATTATTGTTATGATAGCATAATTAATTAAAAGCAAGAAAAAAAGGATTATGCCTATTTGTTATGATTTTGTAGACATAGAAAAAAATCATTAAAGGAAATATTCCAGAATGATCACACTGGTTATCTTGGGGTGCTGGTGCTTGCTTACACCGTTCAAGTTTTCTACATTATTTTTCTAATCAAAAGGAGAGAAGCCTACATGATTAAGAAGCTTAAGAACCGAAGGACCAAGCCACTCAATTCTCATTACCAGAAGCATCTCGAATATGTCTGTGGGGTTTTGCATTTCTGTAGGTCTCTGCTCCAGTACCTTTCAGAAAATAATTTTTCTTTTTTCCTTTATTTCTCTATATCATTGAACATATAGAGGAAAATATATTGCAAATCGCTTTTCAGAAAATATATTGTCATGGATTAAGAACTTACACTCTTCCTGCCAAGTCCTCATTGTAAGGGCTAGCTAAACTAATAGTAGATGCACACTGTATTATGTGTTGGCATACTCTCTCGAGGACGCAAGTAAAGACATTAACTTTTGTTTTTACACCAAAAAAGAATGTGCTATTTGCTACCTCACTCTTTCTACCTGGGTCAAGAGGAACTATTTTGATGGTGTATAGTGTCCAACAGTCAAAAATAGAGCATTTAACCTGTGTACAGAATGCTTTTTAGTTATTTGAATTAAATTGCGCAATCCTCTTATTAAAAAATAACGGAGTGTGTTTATCACCAGACGTGTTTTGCATTGATGCTCCTGGGGCTCTAAGGATTTTTAGACGCACTTTCCTTTCAATCATATTAGGAAACTGTTCCATTTTCATTTTACTTTCTCTCTGCTTAGTGACTAGAAAATATATAAGAAAACGTTTTCATAAAAAAATAGTCAACAGAATAAACTTAGTGAATTATAAAGATACAGAAATGCTGTGCAAATCCTTATCTTTTATCAATGCAATTCTAAGAAAAGCTGGTTCATTGGTTTAGTGAGCTAATTCACAGGGGTGATTTAATCAAGCCCTGGTCCAATTGAAAGACACAATTCAACAAAGAGTTACTGAGCATGCTTACATTTATACAAGAACATTCTTCTGATAAGAGTTTAATTAATTAAAGCAATTGAAAGCAAAGCATGTTTTAGTTATTGTTGAGCAACAAATACACAGTTAGATATTACTCTTAAGGGCACTTTCCTAGGTTTAGTCATATAATAATAATACCATTAGAAATAGTACTGAGAGTGGAGGTCATGATAGGAGAGTACTGAAGTAGAAAATTTGTGCAGCAGCTGACTTGGATTATCTCACATCGTCTTTACAACAGTCTTAAGGCAAAGGTGCTGTTCTTCTCATTTCACAAATAAAGAATCAAACCTTAACAAAGTCAAAGAAACTAAAGCCTTAAGAACTGGGTTGCTATTGTGATTTGTCATTTAGAGATAGAGGAGTTCAGATCAGTATTCGCGGTAGGGTGTTAACTTTGAATTATTTAAAGGTTGTTTTAACATTTTTAATTTCTCTTGCCGATTAAAGCTCAGCAAGATGCCTTGATGAGTAGAGAAAAGTACATGTCTTTCTCCATTAGGCAGTAAAACTAATTTCTGGATATAGTAATCCTGATAGCCTCTGGATCCACTTAACTGGATGTGCTTTACTGATTAGGCAGCTAGAAAACCAAGTTCTAGTTCAAATCTTGGTCTTTCCTAGTTCAGTGTTCCTGGACAAGTCTCTTACTATTTCTGGGTTTCAGATTCTTTAAATTGAGGTCTCAAATATAAGATCTGGTTATCCCTTGGCTTCCTTCCTGTTGTGACATTTGTGTCAAAAATGACAACCTGGTTACTGTCACCAGGATATGAAATCATCATCGAGGGACCTTATCGTTCTCCACATTGAAAATACTGAGGAGGGACCTTTACATTTATTTGTGGTCAGCTTCAAATTAAACATTCTTTTGCCACACTTGTAGGGAATAAATTTTTATTGGACTCTAGAATACCAAATGTAGGTTTGACCTGGTCTTCATTTCAGTATTCTATCTTGCTCCTCCAGTGCTTAAATTTAAGGTATTCTATGTGCATGATTTAAGGTTCTTGCTGATGCAAGTGGTAGGAAATCTGACCCACATTGACTTAAGCCCCAGGAGACTTTATGGCTTGTGTAACCAAAAAGGCCTGGGGTAGAATTCATTCTGGATGGTTGGATTCAGGAATCAAACAAAGACAACTCGTATTTGCATTCTCCTTTTCTATGTGGAGGCCCATGGCAATTCTAGAATCCTCCCTTACAATGGAAAGAAAGCTATAGCATGGCTCCTTAAGGCACTACTCATGAAAGTTTCTTTGCCTATTATTGGTCCTTATTAGATCATATAACTGTCCCTGAACCTATCACTATGGAGAGAAACAGGTGATGTTCTAAATGGTGGTACTGAACCGTACTTCACTCCAGACCCAAGCAAAAGTTCAGGCAAATCCAAAAAGAAAAAGAAAAGTTCAGGCAAATCCACCAGAAGTACCTTGAATGAAAGTTTTAGAGGGATGACCTTCCTAAATGGAAAAAGTACAGCTAAAAGCAGAGCAGGTAGGTAATGGGCAGCAGAAACAACATATGTATCCTATGTCATATTTCAGAACAGAAGATAACATCCATGTTTGGGCCTAACAGTTGCTTCCAGAATGTCATTTTCTCTGATAACTAAGAGTAAAACCATAATAAAAATCATAGATAAAATCATAACATTTCAGAGTAAAAAAAGACTTAGGAAGTCATAAAATCATAATTTTTCAGATAAGATATTTCAGAGTGAAAAAGACTTAGAAAGTCAGCGTTTCTTGCACCTTTCACTGATGAGGAAATTGAGCCCTTCAAAGGTTAAGTGATAAAATACTTGAGGCCACATTACCTTCACATACTTTAACCCAATGGATTTTTAATACTTTCCATCTTGGAATTCATAGAACAGACTCAGAGAGAAATCCAATATTTTTTCCTCTCTCTATTGCTCCTTTAAAACCAACATCTTGAGAACTTAACATAAGTATAATTAGTTAATTAACTTATTTATTTATATTAGTGTGGGAGGAGAGAGGGGCAGAGGGGGAGAGAGAGAATCTTACACAGGCTCCATGTTCAGCATGGAGCTTGATATCACCACCCTGGGATCATAACCTGAGCCAAAATCAAGAGTCGGACGCTTAACTGACTAGGCCACCCAGTTGTCCCATCATTAGTAGAATGTAAGCACAAGTATGCACTGTAAGAGTTTTTATCCCCCCCATCTCCCAAGAGGGACCTTCATGGATTTTGATTTATTTTTAATCAAGTAGACTGCAGATCAGTAACCATTTCCATTTGTATCTTGTCACTTCACCATTTCATCATTTCCCTTTGATCTCTTGTGTTCTCTGGCTGATTTAAAAACTATTAAAATGAATAATAAAAAATAATGAATACAGGGATGCCTGTGTGGCTCAGTCATTAAGCATCTGCCTTTAGCTCAGGCTATGATCCCGGGGTCCTGGGATTGAGCCCCGCATTGGGCTCCCTGCTCAGTGGGGAGCCTGCTTCTCCCTCTCCCCCTCCCCCTGCTTGTGTTCCCTCTCTCACTGTCTCTCTCTCTGTCAAATAAATAAATAAATCTTAAAAAAATATGAATACATATATGTCATTTCTAGAGGACAGAGAGTTGGAAAACAATACTTACCTCTCTCATCAACACCTTGGTTTTAGTCTGTCAGATTATCTCTGGTATGAAATCATATTGATGTGCTTTAAAAAGTATAAAATAAATCCAACCAAAAGCAAAAAAAAAAAAGATAGCACAGGATTCCTGACTATGCAGAGAAGCCCCATGTGTTACTAAAATTAAGGTGTCGTAAAGCAAGACTCAGAGTGTGTCACCCCCATTTTCCCCAGGAGTGTCCCCCTGCCTCCCATTCCCCCATCCCAGAAATAGTTTAGAATATAGAGGATATGAGAGCCAAGTTGTCTGTACCTGGAAATAGAATGAAGGTGGATCGTTCAGGGCTGTGGCCTTTGGAGACCAGTACTATTATGGGCTCTCCCAGCTGTCAGGGATCGCCTTCAGGATTCAGTGAGAGTCTATGCAAATCCAGGCAGTTTCCCTGGCAACCAGAATTAACCCATGGGGTCTTTTCAGGCATAGGGACATTTTTGGAGAGTTGAAATAAGAGCATCACTATGACAAAACTCTGGAGGGAAACTAAAAAGGCATCCCAAATCAAGGCAGTTTAAAATCAAGAATATGCTTGTGAAGCAGTCTCCATATCCATTCTTCTTCCTTTCTCTTCCCTTGCCTCTTTCTTTTGCTTTTGCTAGCTACTTTGAAAATACCTGTGGTTTCTGGATTTTTCAAAATTTCAGGACTAGCTCTACACTGTGTTAATTCTACATGCCCTTTCTGGATGAACAGGTTCCTTTTCCTTATGCTTTCAAAATGATAGTCATTCCTATGAAAATTTTGTAGAATTTAGTTATTAAATATACTAAAATAAGAAAGCAAAATTTCCTATTTGACTCTTTGTTGCATTTCTCCACAATTTGCAACCCCCCCCAACACACACACACACACATACACACACACACACACACACACACACACACACACACACACAAATGGAAAGAGTGGTGTACCCATTGCTCTTTGCATGGGATTTGCATTCTCCAGAGAGAAATGTCACCCAGTTTGGGATCCTGCTGGGATGCCATTGGTCTTGAGTGGTGCAACCTCCCATGGTGTACTTATTGGCTAATAAGGTAGGGTGGGCTCTTTCTTAGCTGGTGGGCTCTTCTGAAGCTCTGCTATTCTCCTCGATTTTCAAGTTGTCTTCCAAACCCAGTGAGAGATAGCCAGGTGAATAAATGAATGGATATGGAAAGGAGGTACAGGGGCTATATAACAAGGGCCCTGGAATCTGACAACCAAGGACTTGGGGTCTTCCAGTTATTAGCTCTATGAGAGTCGGTAAGTTTAATGTAGTTCTCTGAAGCCCAGTTTCTTCTCCTGTGAAATAGGACATTGAAATATCTATTCTCCTCATATTAAAAAATAAAGTCTTTACTTACTAAGATAATGCGCCTCACAAAAGTTCATCCTGGCCTATGGCTGCTAATAGAGTGACTATATTTTTGTGACCTTCCTAGCTATTAGATGTAGTCATCTGATTAAGTTGGATCCAGCGGAATTTGAGCAGAAGTAGTTGGTGCGGTTCTGAGCCTTGCATCTAAGCCTTGGGTGTGCATTTCTCATAGTCTTCCTCCTCCTTTCCCATGGCTGGGAAATGGTGACACCTGAAAAATCCATTTTGGAACAGAAACTGATGAGAGCAGTCATTCTACCAGCTCCTTAGCATTCCCCTTTTTATATGTGCAAAGAGAAACTTATTTGATCCCCAGCCTTTCTTTTTGTTAGTATTTTATGGTATATCTTTTTGTATCCTCTTATTTTCTACTTTTCTGTGTCCTTTTATTTAAGGTTTTCTTTTGAAGGCATTATATTTTTTGAGTTTCTATTTATTCCATTTGGGATCATCTTTGTCTTATAATTGTTATATTTAATATAATTATTGGCATATTGGGGCTTCTATTGAGCATCTTATTATTTTTTCTATTTAACTCCTCTGTTTCATGCTTCTAACATCTATTTTATATTTTAATATCCTTATTAGTTGACATGTCCATTTTCTCCTACTTGAGATCCCCAAGGACAGATACTTTGGTTAATTTTAATAATAAGATTAGTTAAGTAGTTAGTCCTGTCACTTTACTGAGCATTTCATGTTGATTAATCCACTTAATTCATGCATCAGTTCTAGGAAACAGATACTATTTTTAATCCTCATTTCACAGAAAAGCAATTAGACATTCATTTCTCATTTTAACTTGCTCAAGGCTCACCTAGTAGGATGTGATAGACTACAAAGTAGTTGTTCAATAAATATCTACTGAATATCAAAGGAAAGGATGAGCCCTGTAGGGGTTCTTTCTCTCCATGTTCCTTTTGCAGGTAAGTCTATTTCACTCACCTACTTTTCTTAAGGGATCAATTCGTGGCCAATTACCATTAATGGCACTAGGTGAGCTAAGGAACTGAGGTATGAAGAAGTGAGAAGAGCTTATGAATGTGTCATTCAATTCAACAGAAAAAAAAAATTGTGCAAAATATTACCTCTCTGCTACTGAGATTTACCTCATTAGTTTTGATGGGTGGTTAGGTCTGATGGTGACCTTCATGCTCCCCTGTTTCTTGGCTTTGTCTTGTTTCCATTAGCTCTTATATATCTAGATGGCGTGGTACATGCACCTAACTCTGTCTCCTCCAAGAGTCTATCAGCAGACAGTCCCTGGCACCTCTTCTTGTGTGACCAATTCAGAAACTGAAGCTAGGAATTCTCATTTCTTTATACCCTATCAGGCTTATCACATGTATCTTTGTCTAAATTATAGTACATGAGTTTAAAATTGCCTCCATTTCCCAAAACAGAACCTCCTGAAATCCTTCCTATCCCTGATATGCAGACCAGACCACCTCATGAAATAGTTCCATATCACATAATTCAGAAAAACAAAAAACACATTCATGTGTTTATGTGTTTTCCTGCGCAAGACTCCATTATAATTGTAGTAAAGAAACGAAAAGTATATAAACCCCCTGCAGTGGTAAAAACTAGAAAGACTCACAAATGGGCAAGATATTTTGGCATTTTTCTGGAAGATGAAAACATTGGTGAAGAGAGCCGTTGCAGAGTCGAGGAAATGGAAAGTTCTGAGAAAGGATGGGAACTGTGGGATGAGATAGGTAACCTGCAGAATGCTAGAAAAGGTGGAAACTCAGAAGTGGTGGTTGTAAGACTATGGAATTAAGATGAGAGGAAGATCAGTTGAGCCAAAATACCTCCAGTCCTGCATGAGAAAAGCTTGCTAGCCAGGGACTTATTTCCCTTCAGGAGAATGGAAAATCCCTCTTAAAAAGATCTGAAGATAACTAGGTCCATTAATATGGGTGTTGGTATCCCGAAGTAAATACCACTGCATTCTGTGAGTTAGGAATCTGTAGTAAAAGTCTGGCTCCTCATCTGCTCAATCCATGGGCAAGTCCTCCAGTCAGAAGGCTTGCTTATGAACATAAAGCTTCCCATTGGCTGATTTATTGTCTCTTTCTTAAATTGGAATAGACAAGAAAGAAACTTTAGACATCTAATGAAAACTTGTAACCTGAAAGGGAAAATCGTGATAAACAGAAGAAACTGGAATAAGAAAGAGAGAAAGAAAGAAGAGAAAGAGAAGGAGGGAGGGAAGGAAGGGAAAGGAAGGGAAGGGAGGGAGGAAAGAGGAAGGGAGGGAGGGAGGAAGAAAAGGGATGGAGGGAGGGAGAGAAAGAGGGAAGGAAGAGAGAGGGAGGGAGGGAAGGAAGGAAGGAAAGAAGAAAAAGAAGCTTAAAAGATTCTTAATGCTATCAAGAATTCTGAGGCTATTACAACCTCAAAGCAAGAGCAGAGTACAGCCGAGAAGGAATGGTCAGGAAATGAGAAGGAATTCTTATAAATCAAAGATAATTGCCAAAGGTTAAGATAACTCATAGAAGGACTAGAAATTTTCTTAAATAAATAGAGCCCACAAATAGGGAACCCAATGAATAAAACAGACTCTAACTAGACAGATGATGTGAAATGTAAGAATGCCACAGATCACAAGAAAATCTCAATAGCTTCAAGAAATAAAAAATAGTTTTAAGGAACATGCATCATCCTAGCATCAGACTCCTCATGAACATGACTGAGAGACAAAAAGCAGTGCCTTGAATATCCAAAGAGAAAGGTATTTGAAATCTGGAATCCTGTACCCTGAAAACCTGTCAAATAATAGTAGGGGGAAAAGATATTTTCAGACATATAAGATTCACATTCCTTCGTGTCGTGCGTTGAATGGTGCCCTTGAATAGGCTATGTCCATGTCCTCACTCCTAGAAACTCTGAATGTGATCTTATGTGGAAAAAGGGTCTCTGCAGATGTAATTAGGTTGTACATCTCAAGATGAGATCATCCTCAGTGATCTTAGGGAGGGCTAAATACAACAACAAATGTCCTTGGAAGACAGAAGAGGAGAAGACTCCTAGGAGGAGGAGTGGCCGCAGAACCAGACATTGCCATAATGAGCCAAGAAAGCCTGGGAATGTCTGCAGCCACCAGAACCAGGAAAAGACGAGGAAGGAGCCTCTACAGGGTGGGCAGCGTGGCTAACGTCTTCAGCTTGGACTTCTGGCCTCACAACTGCAGGAAATCAATTGCTATTGGTGTAAGCTACCTAGTTTGTTGTGATTTGTTGTGGCAGCCACTCATCTACTTAGGATATTATTTAAGGATGCACCCTAATAAAATGGGAGAGTAAGTCAAGAAGGAAGAAGAAGTAGAATCCAGGCTAGAGTGATTCCGATCCTTAAAAGTGAAGGTGGAAATTAAAGGTGGGAACCTAGGACGACAGTCAGCAACTAGCCTGGAGAACCAGCCGTGAAGCAAGAGAATCACAAACTCCAGGAGAGAGGCAGTCACTCACGTGGTACCACCCATGCATTGCAGGGGGAACATAAGGATGCATAAAAGACAGCTGATGTGGGGCCCCTGGGTGGCTCAGTCGGGTAAGCATCTGCCTTCAGCTCAAGTCATGATCTCAGGGTCCTGGGATCGAGCCCCACATCGGGCTCCCTGCTCAGCAGTGAGTCTGCTTCTCCCTCTCCTTCTGTGATATCTCTCATTCTCACTCCCTCTCAAATAAAGACATAAAAATCTTAAAAAAAAAAAGATGCAAAAAAAAGAAAGAAAGACAAATAGGAAAAATCAAAACTTCCAACAGAAATGAAATATGATCGTAGTACACTGCTTGGCTCTGTGGTCAGTATCTACAGCATTGTAATGATGCAGGCCCTGTTTGTGGGCTTACAACCGTTAAATTCAAGCCATCTGTAAAGCAAGAAAGACTTAAATAAGGTTCTGCAAAACACAAACTATGGGTCAATTGAAGTGGGAATAGATAAATTAGGAAAATGGAAGGATTAGAAGAACCTAGGAAGGAATAATGGAGGAAATCATACCTTGAATGTAAAGGATAATCAATTACAATTTATGGTGAATGGAATGATAGATAAAGATGAGGTGAGAACATGATATTTAAAGTTACGGGCATTACCAAGGAAGACATCAAGTATAGAAATATAATTATATTCTAGGGATAGAAGAGAGAAGATTGTAGTATTAAATCCTCACCTGTCATAGCAGGTAATCAATAGACTATAAAATTGATCAATTAAGAAATAGCTATCTAGATACACACATATTTAGATATAACCACTTAATTGATAGAACAAATAAAAGCAGAAAGAGTCAACATAAGTGAAAATAATTCCCTCTGGATGATAGCATGTGGATGAAAAGGGGTTATCTGAAGGACTATTTTCTCTCATACTAAGTCCTTGGGCTCCATTTCATGTTCTAACTATGTGCATGTGTTACAATTTGCAATGTTTAATGTTTCCATAAAGCAAATCTGGGCTTCCATTCAGGATGGAGAAATCCTGAGAAAAGTGTCCTTTCCATCTTCCAACTATAACAAACAACACCGGAACCCTCTCCCAGTTTACATTTCTTGAACCCATGGGGGAGCTGTAACTAATCTGAAATCTAGGGAAAGATGGGCATTTTCAGGAAGTTATGGGATCTGAGCACTTACTTAGCTGTGGCAAATGTGCAAAACCAAGAAGACTTCAAGAAGTTGGCAAAGACAACAGTGGGCTAGCAAGGGAGCGGAGGGTCCCAGGGACCCACAGGGAAATTTACCCTCATTTGCATGACATCAAAAGTACCATGGACAATGCATGGTACTTACAGGAAAGACTGAAGCCTGGGCCAGGGGCTGGGGAAGCCCGCTTTCCTGGTAGAGGCCTGGGAAGGGGGACCAGTAGCCTGTGTGGGAATCATCCTTTGCCCTGTCTGCCTGTGGAACAAAAGCCTGAAGCCCCTGGGGGGCAGGGGTGGAGAAGGCAGCAAAACTTGTCACTCTCCACGCACAGTTGAAGACCCACCTAAGCTGGGGAAGAGAAGAGAAAAGGAAGCAAAGCAAAAGTCCTCAGACTCGGAGGAAGAGGCAGGAGTTCACTCTGGGCATGAGTCCGTGGAGATCCCCGAATCACTGGGGAGGGCCGGGTTCCAGGGGAGGCCCTGGCCCTGTGACCTGGTGCAAAGCCTCAGCCTAAGTCTGAAGCTGAACTCCAGGGTGTGTATGCCCTTCCTCCACTCCACCAGCATCTACCAAGGGTCCAGGAACAAGAAATCTGGAGTGGAGTCAGGACAAGAGCATGGGGAAAGAGCCCTCTGAGGCACAGGAGTAAAGATCGCGCAAACTAGTGTGGAGCGAAGACCTCCAGCCAGCCCATTCCCACCCTAGACAAAAAGCGATGCTACAGGTGTTTGCCCCCCACCTCCCCCCGTCCTGTGTTTGAGGGCAACCAGGGCAAAAAAAAATACAGAGCTCAGTTCCACTCCTACCTAACTTGATTCACGCACACAAATTGAAATCTAGTTAAAAGAAGAAAAGGGAGCACCTAGGCACTCCATCCCTTAAGCATCTGACTCTTAACTTTGGCTCAGGTCATGATCTCAGGGTCAGAGATCCACCCCTGCTCCTGCTCAGCATGGCGTCTGCTTGAGATTCTCCCTCTCCCTCTGTCCCTCTGCCTCTCTAAACAAACAAACAAAATCTTTTTTAAAAAATTTAAAAAAAAGTGTGTTCATTTCCAGCCTTAAATACTATTAAAAGTGCTGCTATGAGTTATGCTCAAACCTTGAACTTTTCTTCTTCCTCTGGGCTCTTCCGCCATTGTCAGGCGCAGCTACTGGGCACACGGTCTGGTGCTGGGAGGTACAGGGTGCTGTAGGAAAATGGCACCGTGGACCACAGACACACTTTAGTCCATCTATCAGAGGCTTTGGACAGGCCACTTAACTTCTCACATCCGTTCCTTTATCTACAAAGTGAAGGCTTTCAACCCACTTCAAAGGGTTTTTATGGTAATGTAATGACTCACTGCAAGTAAAGAACTGAGCACACGAAATCTCTGGTGCACGTAGAAAATGAGCAGATGGTTTAATCATGGTGCCAGGACCTAAGGACAGATCTCCTTTAGGCTTAGATCTCTCACTGCTTCCTACTCTCTAATTCAGGGGCTCTAGTTGGTGGCCTAGTAGAAAATGGGGAAAAGATTGCTTTTTGTTGGTACAGCATTGACATATGAAGGGGATCCTACTCGCAGTTAGCGGATGGGAGTCAGGGGTGTTGGATTTCCTGCCCAGGACAGAGAAACCACACCGTGGGCTGTTCTCCACTCTGCCTTTGGCGTGAGGCTTGACTGTGTTGCTGGACCTGCCTGTAACTGAAACTCCTGGTTGTGATTCTTTGAGCTAAGAAAGTCACTCGATTTGATCTCTAAAGGCAAAGTACTCTTAATACTGTTTTTATACCTAATTGATTTTGCCAAGAATGCAACCATCAGTGGAATTTAAGGGAAGGTAGTTGTTTGTTCAGAACTTTACTATGTGTTGCTAACTACTTTGGAAATGATGTCGCTGATGGCATGAGAGCCTTAGATTTGGGATTGCCAAAACAAAACACGTGGGCTAACATATTTTGTCGCTGCTGCATTCATGACACTATCATGTCTAAGTGTGAGTACACACGGCTTCCGGTGAAGTCAAGTCTGAACACTCACATAGCAAAATGCATAGTTGTTACAAATTACTATAGTTTTATTTTACATTTTTATCGCATGTAGGAAAGTATGCAGATTTTTTGATGCTATGTGCACGGGTAGGTTACATTTTCTATTGATCTAAGATGCTTAAGGAAGTGTTACAAAATGTTACTTATTAAAAGAGGTCTGGAGTCTGATGGCTGTGACCTCAGCTCTAATTGCTCATCTTGGTTATCCTGGGTTTGTGTGCTTTGCTGCTGAGAATGGCCACATGAAGACAGATTTTAAAAATACAGATTTTTGGGGCGCCTGAGTGGCTCAGTGGGTTAAAGCCCCTGCCTTCGGCTCAGGTCATGATCTCAGGGTCCTGGGATCGAGCCCCACATCGGGCTCTCTGCTTGGCAGGGAGCCTGCTTCCCTCTCTCTCTCTGCCTGCCTCTCTGCCTACTTGTGATCTCTCTGTCAAATAAGTAAATAAAATCTTTAAAAAAAATACAGATTTTTGTTCTCTATCCCCATACTTCGGTTTTGTGGCGCAAGAATCTTCAGGGTTTTGGGGTTTTTTTTTTTAAAGATTTTATAATGAAATCTTTAAAAAATACTTTGCAAATGTTCATAGCCGCAATGGCCACAGTAGCCAAACTGTGGAAAGAACCAAAATGCCCTTCAACTGATGA
>CM052799.1:35791395-35815209 GCA_028533885.1 Nasua narica | reverse complement strand
GAGAAGGAAGGGAAGGGCGAATGGGGGGAAATCGGAGGAGGTGATGAACCAGGAGAGACTGTGGACTCTGAGCAACAAACTGAGGGTTTTGGAGGGGAGGGGGTGAAGGGGTGGGTGAGCCTGGTGGTGGGTATCGAGAAGGGTACGTATTGCATGGAGCACTGAGTGTGGTGCATGAACAATCAATCTTGTAACACTGAAAAATTAAAATAAACATATTTCGGGAGAAAAAAATGTAAAGTAAAAAAAAATACTTTGCAAAGATCTGAAGCATCTAATTAAAGAGGGAATAAAACTCCTTTTACAAAAAAAAAAAATCCCTCCTTTTACATTTTAACAAAGTTTTACAAAACTTACAGAAGTCAATTAAGCAGAAGCTAAACGAAACAGTATTAGAAAGGCTGTCCAAGATCAGAGTAGGGAATTTATTCAAAAAATTCCTGAAGCTCTCCATCACTGTAGCTATTCAAACCCAACTAAAGAAATGATTTGGATCATTAAGCTTTATGGGGTAAAAATTGTCAGCATCTATTTTTCCCACATGAAACACAAATATATTCTTCTCGTGAAATACATAAGTGCTGACATTAAACATCATGACCGTATTCAACAAGTATTTAAAGTTTGTCACTGAACTTAACTCACAGAGACTTGAAAATGTTTAGGAGAATAAAGCTCCAAGTGAAAGTAGGAAAAGCGTCATTCATGTGGCCTCTTTAGTCTGTATGAGGCCAACTTGAAACATATGAAAAAAGAATAATCATCATAATCATCATAATAATAGCAACTATTTATTGGGCCTTATTAGATTGGCAAGTACACTGAGAACGTTATCGTGTCTCATTTATTCGGCATCATGAATATTTATTGATTCTAAATAAATAACAAATTGTAATTATTCATGATTAAATACAAATATTAGTTAATATAAATGTGTTAATGTTGGGTTACATGTTATTAAATATTTTATTAATTAAATAAAGTTGCTACCGAATTAATTAAATAATTAATTATGGTTCTAAATAAGTATTGACTGAGCATCACGGGCCACGCCCTGTGTTAGACACTGGGATGTATCATTAACAAAACGGGCAACTTTCCTTCAACCTATGGAGTCTGTGTTCTGCACACCACGTTTAAGGAGGGATTATTATTCTCTCGGTGAAACAGAGGACACTAGAATTGGGGTCATCCAGGACTTTGCCTAAGAGCAGAGGCATGTTAGTGACAGAGCAGAATCTGGAAACCACATCTGCCTGGTGCCAGGGCCAGATCTTAATTAGTCATCTACACTGCTGTCACGGATGTGCACCTTCTATTCACGCACTCAGCCTACAGTTGTGAGAGTAAGGCTGCCTACTGCAGGCAGGACCCCTTTTCAATTCCAGGAAAGACGTCCCTTGAGGCCGCTATTAAACATAAACAGACCCCCAAACACAGCCTCACTATCTGCCACAGGACGAAGGCCATTTTCTGGTCTAAATTTCCTGCTCGGTTGCTTCCATATCACTCCAGGCCAAAGTGTCCGAGAAATCAGGGAGAGAGAGAGGAACTGTTTTTCTGTGCCCCAGGGATCTCATGGGAGTGTGGGAGAAATCCACAGTGTGGTGCCTTGATCACAGAATGTCACTTTAAAGTTTCTTTTCTTTCAAAAGCCTTTGAGAAATTGGGAAGAGTACAAAATGGGCAAAGCTGCCAATGACTCTTCATTTTTTTTTAACATGTCTGTTATTTGTTTCAATTAAATGGCAAGAGGGAATGACACTGAAAAACAATGCCATTTATTTCAAAGGTAACCAACACTACTTTTTGTGAGCGATTCTCACCATGTAGCTGAAACAACTTGCCTTAAAATCCGGGGGAAATTTCCCATCTAAATCCCGACCCACTACTTCAAACCGTGAGTATTGCCAAAAAAGGATGTGAGATGCTCTCTCTGACAAGATTTTTATAGATTTTTTTAATGAAAGTGACAGAGGAGAGAGAGATGCTTCCTCAAAGGCCTGCCAACCTTAGGAAAATGAAGCTTTTTCTTACCCAACTCTTCCCTCCAAAAATAATGATTGTGATTCTCGAATATCTATTCTGATGCCAGTTCTAATGGATAAAATCCCACTGAAAGAAATAACTTTAAAAAATGATAATTGTTCTGGTTTTTTAAAGATCCCATTATGGAATCCAATCCCCTTGTTGTCATCTCTCCACCGTTCATAAACCCCAGAGCTGCTCAGAGACTGCCACAACGGTGGTCCCTAGCACACCCTGGGGAGGGACAAGCCAGGTGAAAGCCGGGGACCAAGTCCTGGGGCAGACTCAGAAGTCATGCCTTCACGAGAGATTGAGAGAGATGGCACATTGAGTCAGTTATAAGATTGTGTGCCTGTGTCCTTCTCTGGGAGAATGTGGAGCAAAGAGTATTCCCAACATGGTGACAAAATCATTCCATTCTCCCGAAGTTACCGACCCAAGCCCAGGTGAGGCTGGTTTTCAGCTGCTAAAGTGAAGCAGGAAATTGGGACAAGCTGGGGTCTCATTTGCTAGTTTATATCAATTCCGTGTCTGGTCTGGCCTGGGAGACCGATAGAAGCTTGAAGGAACCCACGCATAGTAGATTAAAGTTTGAGGGGGGTTAGGTTTTGAATTTTTTTGCTTACAAGTTATATAACCTTGGGCACATCATTCTATCTTTCTGAACTCATTTCTTTATCTTTAAACTCATCAGGTTGTTAAATATGAAACAAATCTTTAAATCTATTACCGCCTTAGCCGTTAGAAAGCTGTAGACTGTTGAATCTTACCTAATAAATCATCTTGTGTTCATCATGTAATAGGTGATGAATTTAAGCCTCAAAGTTGGATCTTTGCCCAATGGGGAGCGGAGGGCATAGGATCTGGAATTGCAGAGAACTATGTTAGATTTCTCTTTCTGAAATTTGCTAAATATATTATTTTGAGCAAATTGGGTAGCCTTTTGAGTCTCTGTTTTCCTCTCTGGAAAATAGGTATAATCATAGTACTTCACAGGTTTGTGAGAAAGATTCAACGGGGTATCACAGGTAAGACTTTGGCACATTGCCTCATGAACAACTAGCAACAAACACATTTTTGGTAAAATAAAAACATACCATTATTCTGATAAAACATGGGAGGTGGCCCAGGACCAAATATAAAGTGTCGTCACACAAGAGAGGCAGGGAAGAGCAGGTAGCGTTGGGTAAGGAAACAGGGATGAGGGACGTGAGTGCCAGATGCACAGGGTTCAGACAAGAAAGATGCTCTGCACGGAAAGAGGCTCTGCTGGGCAATGCTCTGCTGGGCTCTCATGAGACTGATGATCACGCAGGGAGAAGTTGGATGAGCAATGCTTATTAAACGTGGAGGGGCCTTTACTTGGGAGACACTTGTACATGTCAGAGAGGGGATGGCTTGAGGGCTTGTTAGGCTCTTTGCATGGAAAACCCTCTAGCTTGGTGACCCTCCTGGCTGGAGTTATGCCTGTCAGGGGTCCTGTGCCATAAACTGGTATTGGCAATACAAGATTATCAAATAAACTTGCTCATGTAGCTCAAATTCATGCCCAATTTATTCATTACAGGACCCTGTGCTTAGAGGTCAGAGTTCAGAAAGGCCAGGCCATTCACGATAACCTAGGGATATTAGTTTAGACCAAGGGTTTCTTAAAATTTTCTGTGCCATGGTTGCTTTTGCAGCATGGTGATGCCTGTGAATTCCCTTAGAATAATGTTTTGAAATGAATGAAATAAGATACATAGAATTGCAAAGGTATCCAATTGTATTGAAATATAGCCATCAAAATGTTAAAAACACATTTGTAATATAATATGTGCTTCTTGTTAATGAATAAGATAATGAGAACTAGCTGTGAATCTGATGATTACTGTAATTTCAAAATAGCATTGAGCATAAATGATTATTTGAGATATTTGTAACAATTCTAATATAATTTGAAAAGTATTGTGATTTTCCATTAGAGACAGTCACAGTTACTGTTTATCCCACTGTAGTTTGTTGCCAACAAAGAAATGCTGCATTTCAGTTGAAAGTTCATGAAAATGGCACTTCTCTATTTTGCCCAGCCAAGTTCACAGACACCGAATTCTCAACATGAACTTGAAGAGGTGTGGACCCCAGGTCGAGAAACTTTATTAAGACACAGACAGCAATAAGGCCATGACAAAGACTATCAGAATCAGTGGTTCATATAGAGGCATATTATGTCCTAAGGTTCCTCTGCCAGAATATTTACTTCAAGAGAGAAACCAAGGCAAAGGGCCGATATTCATCTCTTCGGGCTGCTGTAACCGAATCCCACAGACCTGTGGGCTTAAGCTACAGGCATTTATTTCTCACAGTTCTGGAGGCTGAAAGTCCCAGACCAAGGTGCTGGCAGGATTTCTTTCTGGTGTTTCTCTCCTCAGCTTGCACATGGCTGCCTTCTCTCTGTGTGATGTCTCAGATGGTCTTTCCTCTGTGCATACTTTTTGGTGGCTCTCCTTCTTCTCGGATAGACACCAGTCCCATCAGATCAGGGCCCACCTCTGAGAGACTTGATTTAACCACATCACCTTCTCACAGGTCCTACCTCCAAATACACTAACACTGGGGATTAGAATCTCAGCGTATGACTTTGGCAGGATACAGGTGAGTCCATGGGAAGACCATAGGGCAGATATGATGAATAGGTGGCCCACGGTCAGAACCAGCCCCCAATGAGATTTACGTGTCTTCATAATGTTAGCCCATACGGTGATTTTAAACTCTACAAATTAATTTTATATATTCAAAAAATGGGGACTTCTCAAACTAATAGGTCGATTTCCAATTCCTCTGGACTTGACAACCCTGGGCTCGAATTCCCATATCTCACAAGGCTGCAGTCACCAAAGCAGAGTAACAACGATCCTGTTTACACCAGGCTGCCCTTGTTCTTATAGATACTGACCAGGGCCTATGAATAAAAGGGAATGCAGCCCAGGGACATATAGTATTACCAGGAAATCTAAGAGTCTCCTGTGATGCCCACAACAGACCCCTGGCCAGAAAGGAGAAAGAACAAAAAGCAAGATGTGCACAGTTTGATTTAATAAACCTTTTAAAGGCTTTGGCCCATGCCTTATTATAAAGGTGGGGGGATGGGAGAAGAGGCCAAATCAAACATTCATAGTCTTATCTCATTACTCAGTGATGCTAACATCCCTACATCTCTCAATTTTCTCTATTATTATCCTAAATTGAACAAGAGTGGATATTGTCCCCAAACAACATATGTATGGGATGGGCAGTGTTGTACAAGACAAAAATAAATAAATAATAATAATCTTTAGAGGCGAAAATAGCTCAGGCTTGATTTTTGTGAAGGTAGATACAGAAAGTGGATTACCTTCTTAAATCCCTTGGTATAAATTTTACACATATTGGGAAGAGGAATATAAGCCAATCCATTGTGTTTAGTCAAAAAATAGATTTGACCTGGATGTTAGGAACAGTCTCTGTGGTAGCTTTGACACTATCATTCCAGGAAATGTAAAATTTGCCAGACTTACTTCCTGTTGTATCTCAACTTAGCCTGCCATCAGGTGTGTGACTTTCCCCATTTTTCTGGGTGACAGCAATCATCCAAACAGTACACTTGTCCTTCAACCTTCAACTTTCATCTTTAACTCTTTCTTATCATATGGATCTATAGAAGATTTTATCTGTACCAACAACCACTCGCAGGCATATTTTAAAAACTTTTTTCTTTGAACAAATTTCAAATTTGTAGAATATTTTCAAAATTCTATGAAGGACTTTTATCTGCCCTTCACTCAGACCTATCCCTTTTAATATTTGCTGCATCATGTATTCTATGTCTCTTTCTATCTCTGTCTCCACACAAATACGTGTGCATACACACATATATACACACATACATGCACTTACATATACATACACACACATACACACCTGTACATGTTATTGTTGCGATCGTTATTTTTTACATTTTTATTTAAATTCAATTTAGTGAACATGTAGTGTATTATGAGTTTCAGGGTAGAATTTAGTGATTAGTCAGTTGCACACAACACACAGTGCTCATTACAGCAAGTGCCCTCCTTGATACCATCATCCGGTTACCCCATTCCCTGCCCCCTCCAGCAACCCTCAGTTTGTAATTGTTATTTTCTAAAGCATCTGACAGTAAGTTGGTGTGAACTGTTTTGCTCCAAGACTATTTCAATTTCCCCAAGGAGGGCTACTAACAATGGTCCAGGTTCTCGGAGCGCCTCAAAGGCCATTTCACCCACACTCTGCCCAACTGTGGAACTAGTAGGAACACTCAAGAGGAAGAACACCGTAGGAAAAAGAGGGGTGAAAGAGACCTCATGTGCTTTTTGTATAGCCCTACTTAAGCTCTCCTTCAAATCTGAAGTAGAAATTTTTCTTTGATATGATCCTTTTGTGTCCTAGGGGTATGCTCTGAGGTCAAAATGGACCCTATCACCCTGAGATTTTTCCTGGGCCACACACCCCATGCCCTTCCCAAAGGTACCACATGTTGCACTAGCATCTGCCCATCTCCAGATGTCCTGGCCCCTCACTGTAACTGACTTGACCTAAGCATTAAGATGGAGTCAGCTGATTAGGCTAGTTTATACTAATGTGTAAATGACAACTTACAGTCTCACATACTTTCGCATTTTTCACAAAGATTTTACTGTTACAAATTAATTTCTCAATGATGAAAATAGGTAATATGTAAAAATGAAATGGAGAAATAAAGGCTGTGGGGTGAAGAGAGAGATCTTCTGGTTGGAAATTGCCACTTACACATGAAATTCTGCCTCTGAAATTATCTGAAACTATTGCTACAGTAATCTTCTTCTTCCTCTACCCCAGATACAAATCTAAGACAGCACCAAAATATATGGACACTGAAAATTTGCTAATATTTTGGCATTTATATAAATAAATTTAATGATTGATTGGTTTATAAATAAGCCAGTAGCTTCCAAATATTTGTCCAACATTTATTTAGAGGAAGGGCTAAAACACTGCACGAGGGAAGTCTCGACTAGTCTGGTTGCTTCTCTCCCAGTACCGTCTGTCTCATAAAATACCCTGACATTCAGTTCTGGCCCCAAATTTGCATTCTCCTCTTAGCCTAACAAAGGGACCAATCCCACTTAGAGGGTGATTTACTAGAGCCAATTATTGTTTTTTATTGCTTGGCTGTGTTTGACTATTTTTACCCCTTCCCCCGAAAGCCACACATACACGCTAACTAGCTTATCAAATTTGCCCTACCAGTCACATTCAGCAAAGTTTTAAAGCTTGTTAGCTAGGTGCAGTGTGTCTTGGGGGCTTGCTAGTCCATCAGCAAATTTGAAAATCTTTAAAAATCTTTAAAATCTTTAAAAACCATGAGATTTTCACATTCAGAGCACTCCACATGTCACTCTTCTTTTGAAAACCAAAAGATGTCCCAGCCCTGGGCCCCCATTTCTGCATAGCAGCAACCAGCTGGAACCCAGCTAGAGTAACAGCATCTCCTGGAGACCCCTTAACCAGGCATGCGTGTGCTCACCAACTGCCCACCTCCTTCTCTCTTCATGACCTCACTGCTCCTGTAGATACTTAAGTCTGCAATCCTGATGTTTAGAACGTCCCCTGAGAGAAGTTCTAGTAAATATAGATTTTTCCCATGCCTTCACTTTGACAGTGATAGTTTATCATTTCTTGGGGATTGGCACTTGGGTAAACTGCCCAGATTGGCTGGCCATTAAATGGGGTCTGTTTAAATCAGCAAATTCTCTAAAACTCAGGGAAGCGTTTTCATGGTGCAGCAGTCCCCAGGGTAGAGTGACAGGGGAGAAGAGGCAGACCGGCACATCAAGGATTGCCTTTCAAACCTTGTCAAAACGATACTATGGCAGGCTGTAAAAATGTAGCCTAGCGGTTATTCAGGTCAGTTAAACAGAAGTGAGCATGCTGTGCTGCCTTCTCTCTTTTTCTAGAACACAATGGCGGTGGTTATGTATTCACAATGTGCCTCCTATTAGAGCAATTCAAACAATTGATGGGGTAGGAGCGGTAGAAATCAGAGTCTGAATTCTAGTATCTTGTCAAATATATAACTCCCTGAATAATCAATTTCTATCATTTAATAAGACCATTTTTTTAAAACTAAGTAAGAATCTGTCAGCTGGCCCTCATTTCATGTCCTCCAGACCTGGAGGGAAGATTTTTTTCCCTTTCCTGTTGCTTCCTACTGTGTTAAATTGGCAATTTTCAGAGGAGTGCCTCCTGCCAATTAATGAGAATCAGCCTTGACTTTTGCAGATTGAATTCTGTAAATTGGTTTTATTGTAAGTGAGAAATGGCATAAAGAACTGAAGAAGGGGAAAAAATTAAGATAGTCCCCAAAGAACAGAGGCCTTGTCATAATCTTGCTTTAGACTAGCGATTGTGAGCTGCAAGTCTGGCCATAGCATGCGAGAGAGCTTATAACCCTCTTCCAGGTTTAGACACTGACCTTTCCCATCCTGATGTATACACAGGGAATTGTAAATTATCATCCCTATCTACCTCGGAGGTATTGCAAGGATTAATGACTTACAGTGCAACCCACATGCTAGGATGTGAAAGGTCTCATTGCAGAGGAAATTATTGCCATAATTCTTTGAGCATTACATTGTTCACCTAAAGAGACAATGCTGGAGTCTACCCAATTTCAGACAGCGAGGGTCTCCCTGTGCTCTCTCGGATTGTCATTAATGCCTTCACATAGACTGGGTTTCACAGAGACCTTTTTTCAACTTTCATTATTTACTGGCATGATTGTGATGAAGTCAGTTTTCTTTATTTTTCTAATTTTTTTTCATTTTCTCTAAAAACAAGGGTCAAATATTTGGGGCAGGTGACGATTTATACACTGAAGTTTACGGTGGTCTACCGTCTCTGATTCATAGCTAGCATTTCTTATTTTTCTCCAAAGAAAGGATGATTTATGGAGCAAACCTGGACAGAAAGTATTAAAGCCCACTGATCTTCTTTGACACCAATGGTACATTTCATCCAAATAGATAAATCTACTTCATTTTAGCATTATATTATTTTCAAGATAATTTTATTGGGAAGTGAAAAACAATCACAAATATTACGGTCTAGTGTTCTAGGAACTGTGCTAAGCAGGCGGTTTACCTGCATTAGCAGACTTCATCCTCACAACCCAGTAAGGTGAAGATTAAAATTACCCTTTTTTCTACAAGTTGGAAGTTGATGAACCTTCCATCCTGCGAGCCCTCCTGCCTGGGAACATATTAGTATATAGCAGAGGTCCTCCAGGTTACAAGCCTATCTAATTACTTTTGCCTGGCATTTCCCTAAGTTCCTTCACCATGGAAACTCTTCTCCCCTGGAATGCTGATTAATGCTCAAAGTCTCCAGAACATACTCATGGAACTACTGCTTAGCCTCTCACGAGTATGTGGACTTCCCTGAGTGCACGGGCTCAGACACATACCCTGGTTTGTCAGTTCCCTTTGTTTGGAATGCCCGTGTCAGTGTATTCCAACAGCACCCACTACTGAAGTCTAGCGTATTTTTTTTTTAATCTCCCTTAGGAAATCTCTCCCAATGACCCAGAATGTTCTCTCTCTTTGCTTAACAAAAAACAAGTAAACAAAGCCAGTTTTCTAGCACTCAAACTTTCCCTTGTTTCCATGTCTCCCTTCTCCACTTAAGGGTCCGCTTGAATATTTGGATGCCTAATGGCCACCACCATAGAACTTGACACAAAGTAGATACTCAATGAACACTGATGGAATAAGTTAATGATTCCTTTGTGTCCTGGGAAGTAAAGATAAATAAGAGTGAGTGTTTCAAAGTTACCTCTTGTTCAAGAAAACGAAGGGAAATGAAATGGTAAGAAGTTGAGGAGGAAAGAGGGGGAAAAAAAAAGCAAGCTGAACATGAAAAATACCTGTATGACCTTTGCTTTTGAGTTTTGTAACTTTATTTTGCCAGGTTAGGAGTGTGGATGTACTTTCACTCATACCAATGGCAAGAGTAGCATTTTTTTGAAGGCTTACTATGTGCCAGCCACTGTTTGCCTCTTTAGACGTGTTAATTTAGGAAAGAAAATCCTCAACAAAGCAACTGCAGTTCTCACGTGCAGTCTCCACCAATAAGGAGAAAAAAGTAGAGGGGCGCCTGGATGGCTCAGTGGGTTAAGGCCTCTGCCTTCGGCTCAGGTCATGATCTCAGGGTCCTAGGATCAAGCCCCACAGCAGGCTCTCTGCTCTGCAGGAAGCCTGCTTCCCCCTCTTTCTCTGCCTGTCTCTCTTCTTACTTGTGATCTTTCTCCTCTCCGTCAAATAAATAAATAAAATCTTTAAAAAAAAAAAAGGAAAAAAGTAGAAATTTAATTCCCAGATTACGGAATGTTCCACTGCCTTCTAAAACAGCAGGCCAAACAGATGTTGCACTGACTTCCGCTCACTGGAATGTGACAGCCACCTTGATTGTCCTTTTCCAGCTCTTTAATTTGGTTATTTAGGGAGGCAGTGACGTTGATTCATTTATAAGAAATGGCCTGACATAAATCAGGTCCTCTTACATTTTTCTAAGAAAAAATCTCCACCCTTTTCATTAGAGTATTGCATTATTTCTATAGTGAAGCTGAGAAAGAAAAGAGGTGACTTGTATTTCAGGATTCTAGAATAAATGAAAAATCCACCAGCAGATAGGTAAATGCTGTTCAGAAGACATGTGCCTGTGACTGAATTACCAACAGATGCTCATAAAATGTTCTTTCCCTCCCCTTGCTACCTAAGAATGAATTTTACATTTTTTTTTCTAATTTTCACAAGTTTACAGAGCGCCTAACTCTCCCCGGCATTAATGAGTTCTAGCATGCAAACACAGATAAGGAAGGTCCCTGTTTCTGATCACTTACTATTGATTAGAAAAGTAGATACATAAAAGTAACTGCTTTCCATACATGCAATCGCAAAACTTCAACTGGCATCCATCCAAAAAGGCCCAACACTTTGCCAGGCTCAATGATGTATTAACAATCCTGTAATGAGGACACCAGCTGTCAGCCACAAGAAATATTAAAACAGGGAACAGAACATTTTTAACAATTCAGTTAATGATTTCCAAAATGTGCTTGCCAAAGCCTACTCAGCATCCTTGGATTGTTAAGGTCCTGCTCAGAATCTTCTGTGGCCCCTCATTGCCTACCAGATAAAATTCTCACTCGTGCTCAGCAATGCAAGGTGGTATGATACGGTAATTGAGAGTTCAAGTTCTGGATTCGGATATGCTCTAATGTACCTGCTGTGTGACCAAGGCACTTGGCTTCCTCACCTGTAAAATAAAGGCGATAGTATCACCTAAGTCACAGGCTTTGGATGCACTGAAATGATTAATCTATGTCATGTGTGCAGCATGTAAGAAAAGAATTAATGATTGTGGAGGATGATATTATGTTGGTGGCAGTGGAAAAATAGCAGAGAGGTACTAATTCTAGTTCATGGGTTCCCACAATCAAATGCAATTCTATATGCATATATTTGTGTTCATGTATGTGTATGGAGACATGTGTAGGTATAGATCTGTATTCATATGAATATGTACATAGTGTGTGTCTCATTTTAATTAAGGTATTTTAGTTTGAAATAGCATTTCTTCCATTTATTTGATATTGGAAAACTTACTTAACCTTGCCTGTTTTTTTTCCCTAAAAAATGAGAAAAACGGTAGTAACTAATTCTTCGGGTTATCTTAAGGACACAAAACATGGGACATAACTGACCCGTGATGCAGGAACTTATTCCTGATAAGTGTTAATTTTCAAAAATCCTTTGGAAACATACAGCTTCTTCATCTCTATAGTAGGAAAATAATCATTATTACTAATTCTGATACCCAAAGAAGTATTTGTTTCCTGACTGCCCTCTCAAGTTTGCTAAGTTTTATTGAGTTTGAGAAGCATAAATGAAAAGACACCCCCCCCAAAGACACCTCAAAGTCTCCCCCCTAGGACTAATGCACAAATTCTGTTGTGTGAGAAGCTACCAGTTTAAATCTTAGAAACTCTGAGTTACTGTTATTGAAGTTGAGAGTAGAGAAATCTACTCTGTCACAGTCACTTTTGATGAAAACCACAATTTATGATAAGTTTCATAAAACCTGCTTAATTCAACATTTATGAGAGACACTGAAGATAAATGAAAGGTATAGAAATGGAAACCTTTCTAATCAGTCATTTTGTCAAGCATAAGGGACAAGAATGATAGGCATGAAAACGGGGTAGATGTGCATCTAAATAATGTACTAGAGACAAATGATTAAATATTTCTATAAATTTAGCCAAAATATTCTTAGATCTACAATAAAAAGCTTAATTCATGTGTGCCCACAGAAGATCCAGTATACCTGTTCATTCAACACACCTGAGCAGAGCCCAAGTTACGGTTTGGGGAAGCAAATCTTAAGAGACACACATTTCAACAAGAGTAAATGAGGGCACAAGAAACCCTGATCTCACAAGACCAATGCAAATGGCCTCTCTCTCCTTCTCCTTTAATGCCATGGAGCCCTCCAACATTTAATTAAACCCCTGGAGGAAGTTTTATAGCTGTGTCATGTTGTTGAAAATGAGCTAATACAGAAGCACTGAAGTAGCCCTTCCAAAGGAAGATAATGATTCTACAAGGTAAGCAGAGAGGATGCCGCAGGTCTTTCTTTAACTCAGTAGAAGAGGCAGGGGCAGGAGACCAGTGCATTCTCTGCCCTGGCCATTTGATTGGAGCTCAGTGGGGAGTAGGAGTGTGCTTCATCCTATACGTGGTCCCCACAGGGGAGCTTCTCTGGACCACCAGAGACTGGGTTTTCCCTATACTGTATCCGTTTTCTCAGGTCCTTTGGCAATGATAAATTTCTTGAAGAATGACCTAATGAGTCTTATTATTCAAATTCTTTTCCTCCATTAGAACTCCTCTGAGTTTTCATACCGTCCATCCCATCCAGTGAGCACTGGAGGTCAGGGCGATGGACTGTGTGGAGCCATGTAGCTCTACCCAGAGGGATTTCGCCTAGCCCAGGGGGGCTTGAGGACATTAGAATGTGTATGCATGAGTCCCCATCTGTATTTTTAAATCCCCAGATGACTGTAATGCGTAGCCAGTGGAGGAATAAAGCCCAGCCCTTTTCTTGATTTAAGGCTTCATCATCATGTTACCCCATTATCACTTAATTCCATTCTCCCAAATGATAGTCTTTGAGATAAAGATCTGCTGACTTGCTGGTAAGACTAGAAAGTCTTCCAACCATCCTAATCTCCCAGACTCAAAATGAGTCTGACCTGCCTTGCCTTGGGTTCAAGCACGCATCTGGTAACTGTAGTTACTTTTATTTTACTTTCAGGCTTCAGGAAGATTAACAAAGAAAACTGGTATTTGCTTTTTGAATTGTCTAAGATGAATGGTTCTCATAGTGTGATCCCCAGACCAGTAGCCTCAACATCACCTGTGAACTCATTAGAAATGCAAATTTATTGGGCCCCACCAAGACCCCATGAATCAGAAACCTTGGGTGTGGAGCCTAGAAATATTTTTAACAAGCCTTCCATGTGCTGCTAATGCACAATCAAAATTGAGAATCAAGAGTCAGGACTCGAGGGAGTCTACTTACCGGTGGTTCTTAGACAGTAGCTGGATAGGACCCAAAAGGTAAAGATCTGTGTGTGCCACCTTTTCTAAAATGTCTTAAGACATCTACAAGAAACCCAAACTTTCACATGTGTCTTTCCTTATATTTAAAATTTTAGACCGGTAGTTACAGTCTCAAATGGATATAGAGAGCAAGAAAGTAAATCAAGAAGTGAGCTAGGCGTGAGCTGAAGCCATTAGGATGTGATGGAATGGTAATAAAGTACAGAGCATGCGCTTCACCTAAGATACTGACAAAAAACATTCAGAAACCACTGTACAAACCAAGCGAACATTATCTCTGGGGACCCGGTTCGTCCTTTGGTGGTTTCGATCGTCTCTCTGGCTATAATACAGAAGACAAGGGGAGCTGTTAACTTGACCAAACCTTTTGACTCATACAAAAGGGCCTCATTACTTAAAAAACTGGCACGGGGTGCCTTAGTCGGTTAAGCGTCCAACTCCTGGTTTCCGTAGGGGTCATGATCTCGCAGTCATGAGATCCAGCCCCAAGTCAGGCTTTGTGCTGTGCAGAGTCTGCTTCAGATTCTCTTTCCCTCCTCTCTGCTGTTCACCCCATTCATGCTGTCTTGTGCATGCTCCCTCCCTCTCTTTCAAATAAATAAATAAAATCTTTAAAAAAAATAAAAATTAAAAACTGGCTTAGTCCACTAATAAGTTGAGGAACTTAGGGTAAACACTTATATATTCTTTCAGTCAAGGTGAATCCTGACTTTGATGTGGGGTCTAATCCCGATGGTGTTTGCAGACTGATGAATGAATGAATTCTTGCAACACCCAAGAGGAGCTTTAAGCTAGAAGGAATCTTCTACAGGAACAGTACATTCACTAACTTATCAATTTCTTGGTAATCAAAAGGAATTTCTTTTTTCTTCACCTTCCTCTCAACAAAATACACTTATATTAAGTATGTCAACCTGCAAAGAGCTAACTACCTCACATGATAGGATTAATATTTAGTGATACTTGATATGTTACCCACTGTGGGGCCATCTGCATTTTGAGAGGATTGAATTCTGAAATGGAAATTAAGCATACTGTAACTCTGGGTGTTGGCAACAGCATACGGTGAAGATGTGATCAGGTCTATTAACTGGATACCCACATAGTGTCAGAATTTCTGATATTGCTACCTTTGCTATTAGTTCTTAAATGTTCAATTAAATGGTATTTTTAGTATGGCTTCAGAGTTCTGCAACGATCATCACAATCAGTTTTACAACATTTTCATCACTCCAGAAAGAAGCGATTTACCCATTAATAGTCATTCCTAAATATCCCTACTGTAATCCCAAAGCCTAGGCAACCATACATTTTTTGTCTTTGTAGATTGGCTTATTCTCGACATTTCCTATAAATGGAATCCTACAAAATGTGGAGATTTGTGACTTGCTTCTTTCACTTATGGCTCTGTTACACATAGTACAACATTTTTGATGTTCATCCATGTTGTATCACTCCATATTCCTTTTTTATTGCTGATTAATACTTTATCGTATAACACATATCCATTCATCAGTTGAAGTAAATTCAGGTTGTTCAATTTCTCCACATTATCTCTCTTTTTTATTAAAGCCACCCTAGTAGATATGAAGCAATTTTTTTATTGAAGTATAATTAACATAGTGTTTTTATCAGTTTCAGGCATACAATATAATGATTTAATATTTCTATACTCAGTGTTCAACATGATAAGTGTACATTCAATCATCTTTATCCATTTCACCCATCTTTCCCTCTAGCAACCACCAGTTTGTTCTCTGTATTTAAGAGTCTGTATTTTGGTTTGTCTCTTTTTAATTTTGTTCATTCCTTTTGTTTCTTAAATTCCACATATGGGTACCATCATATGATATTTGTCCTTCTCTATCTGACTGATTTTACTTAGCATTATACCATCTAGGTCCATACATGGTGTGGCAAATTGCAAGATTTCATTCTTTTTTATGACTGAGTTATATTCTGTTGTATATGCACCACATCTTTATCCATTTTTTCTATGGACAGCCACTGATGTTACTCCCACATTTTGGCTATTATAAATAATGTTTCAGTAAACATAGGGGTGTATGTTATATTTTCAAATTAATGTTTGTGTTTTCTTTGGGTAAATAGCCAGTAGTGGAATTGCTGGGTCATATGGTAATTCTATTTTTAATTTTTTCAGGAACCTCCCTACTCTTTTCCAGAATGGCTAAACCACTTCATACTGTCACCAACAGTGCACACGGGTTCCTTTTCCTCTGCATCCTCACCAATGCTTGCTATTTCTTGTCCTTTTGATTCCAGCCATTCTGATCAGTGTAATGTGATATCCCACTGTGGTTTGGATTTGCAGTTCCCTGATGATTAGTGGCACTGAGAGTGTTTTCATGTATCTGTTGGCCATTTGTATGTCTCCTTTGGAAAAATGTCTGTTCAGCTCTTCATCCTATTTTTTACCCAGATTATTTGTATTTTTTTTTATTTGGTGTTGAGTGACATTTCATAATCTTGATTTGTATTTTCTTAGTGGCCAATGCAACTTTGCCATTATTAAAAGCAAATACTGTGGAAGATTTACTATGCACTAGACTGGTAATACTACAGTATAAAAAAAAAATGAGTAGATTGTGTGCCTGTCATATTCTATTGCTTTTATTAACAAGGTATTTCTAAAAAAAAGGAGAGTGTGATGTTTTAGTGCAGTAGCTAATATTTACTGGGTGCCAAGTCTTTGCCACAAAATATACTTACTGTTTTGTGGGTATGATCCCAATTATCTCCTGTAAAATTCTCTTTTGAGATAGTATTATTATTCCCCTTATATAAGTAAGGAATCTATTCTATAACAGACTCTATGAAATTGCTCCAGGTCAATCACACAGATGTTGATATTGCACAGACACAAAATCATGTCAGCTTGCCTCCAAATTACGTGCA
The DNA here is from genome assembly GCA_028533885.1 of Nasua narica. Classification (NCBI taxonomy): domain Eukaryota; kingdom Metazoa; phylum Chordata; class Mammalia; order Carnivora; family Procyonidae; genus Nasua; species Nasua narica. The sequence continues at coordinate 35,798,545 of CM052799.1, read as the reverse complement.
TTTCACTCTAAACTGCTCATTGCATATTTTTTTAAAGATTTTTTTAAAAAGATTTTTAAATTTATTTATTTGTCAGAGAGAGAGAGAGAACGCATGCACAAATAAGAGGAGCAGCAGGTATAGGGAGAAGTAGGCTCTCCAGTGAGCAAGGAGCCCAATGTGGAACTCGATCCCAGAACCCCAGGATCATGACCCAAGCCAAAGGCAGATGCTTAATTGACTAAGCCATGAGGTGTCCCCTCATTGCATATTCTTGAGTGTAATTCTACAGGTAGGAAAAAACATGAAAACCAGTAAAATGTGTTGATTAATATTTACATTTAGTCATTCATTTCATGAGAATAAAGCAAAGAATTGAAGCTATGAGTTTGATTACTTGAGCAAGAAGACCAGACCCCAAATTAAAAATGTGGTCTCAACCTCAGTTCTAGATCTATCTGAGGATGAATGGTTGGTTCCTCCCCCTCCTTCAGCACACAGATAGCTGTGATTATGTCCAAATATCTAAGTCTAAATAAAGTACTCTGGTGTTGTTCAATGATTTTAAATGGGTTTGGGGGATGGGGTAGGGAGGTCTATTTGCTATAATTTAAATTTAAATGATTTCTGTGACAGTAACCAAAGCACCATGAAATTTCATTTCATATCAGTTTCATACTTAAATTGACAATGTCACATATGTATTTATACGCTTATTTCCTGACAACAGTCTCAGTCTCCTTATTTGCCCACCATTCACAACCAGTTTATCAACTCAACATGGCTAAGCAATTAATTCTAATTACCAATACGAATACCCTTTTTGAGGCTTCCATTGATCTGTTTCTGTCAGCTTACATACTGTAAATGCCAGCGATCCTTGTGGTTCTTAGAAAAATCTATGTGGATAAAGGGTGAGAATTTCTTGAACATGCTGATTATTCCCCATTGACCAATAAGACAGGAGGACTTAATGTTAGATAACACTGGTGAAAGTGCTGATGTTAGTATGCTTCTTTTCCATTTTATGTTGACTAGATTTCGTTCGTAGAATAATTTTCTCTGGGTACTTATTGTACTGATAATTTCTCCTTCTAACAGGAAAAGAATTTTTGTTTATCATATTTTTCTAGTAGTTTTCATTGTTGTAGGTGCCATTTAAATTCCCAGATTCCCTCATCTAATTTCTTTATGAGTGTCAGTTTGTTATCTCTGCTTGCTCAGTGAATATATTGCTTAGTTAGGCTTACTGTTTTTTTAGTCACTATAAGAAAGATACACTTTAAAGATTTTTTAAAAAGCAGTTTTTTTTTTTTAAAACAACCTGAATAAACCCTTTTAGGAGGTCAAGCATGGTTTGACACTTAAAAAAAAAAATCCCAGTTCACTTACATTGGCAGAGAGATTCATGAATTAATGAAAATGTCCAAATTATAAGATGTTCCTGTAGTTTTTTGTTTTCAATAACATATACTATTTCTGCCAGTATAAATAAGTAGCTACTACTATAGGACTAGCCCAGGCTTGTCAAAGAAACCTCCACCTTTCTATGCCATACTGATGACACACAGTGTTTATCAATCATACCACTCTTTGCCAAGCATTACCTTTGAATCTTTCTCAAAACTGAATGTGAGCCAGGCATTTCCAAAGCTTGGCTTCCATTCTAGGTCAAGAAGACATGGCTTTATATTTGTGGGAAGACATTTATAATTAACATAGAGATTGCAAGTAGGAGTGCATCTAAATAGTTAGATCTTTAAAGAGATTTAAAACTCTTCCTTGCAATCCTATAGCATGAGATTCTGAGCATGAATTCTTTCATTGGGCTAGAACTGCAGACAAGGACCGACACCTTAGACAAAAATAAGCACTAATTCTGAAGCTAGCAGCCACAGGAGGAAGTAGATGTCTCTTCCAGGACTTAGACAACAGCAGCCAAAGAGGCTCTCACGGCCCCAAAGCAATCTAGCCACCTCTACCTCCAACAGTCCATACAAACGTTTGACTTGACAAGAAGTGATGGAACTTTTGACTGATGGAAGACACTGCCCATTTTCCCCTTCTTCTCGGGGGGGCGGGGGGGAATGGAGGGGCCGCTCTTTGCCTTTCAAGGGAACCATGAATAGAAGTTAAGAGGACTACAGGAAAAGGAGAAAACCTCCCTGGCCGTCTACTTTGGCAAAGGATTTGCTAACCTGCCCTGAGCCTATGCACAGAGAGAAGAAAAGAATCTAAGGGAAACATCATGGTAGAGAAAAGGATTATAATGAATGATATAAGCCACTGTGGGAAGAAAGGAGGGGGATGATGAAGTTACAAAGGGATTTAATGTTTTGTGCTAGGGAGTTAAAACTTGAGAAAGATTTTCAGAGTCCCCATCTATCTAATGAATGTATTCCAGGGGAGAACTGGCATTGGACAAGGCCCTGTCTTCTGTGGGTCCTTGAATTACAGGTCAGGCCTGAGCTAGAAAGGAAAGGAGATAAACTATACAGGCGAGAGTTGATAACAGCTAGAGGTGATGAGTGAAAAAGAGAAAACCAGTCACTGACAGCCACAGGCTGCCCTCTGATTACCAGCTGGGCCTTGGTGTGGCTACAGGCTACCCTCTCCCTCACAGGGAGGGCATATAAATAGACCAGCAGCATCAGGTGAGGTTGCTCTATAAACGTGAAGTGAAACAAAACAAGACTACTTCATAATTTTTCGTAAGCAAAGACCAAAACAAGGCCACTATGCAAACCCTAAGGTTCCACATAACCCTAGTCCTGGCTAACGTGAGTGCCTGCTGCTTCTAAACCAATTACAGCTTTAGCCTGCCTCTGGTCTGTCCTCCCTCTACAGAGATTTAGTTAGATACCCGCTCGTAGAATTATCTCCACTTCCTGATAGCACCAAATCCAGACAAAGCCCTACTCCCTGAAACCCATTCCAAAAGAGTAAACTCTTCCCCCAAATCACCTAACACAAGCCCAAATCCTGTAGCCAAACTGTTCTAGCACCCTCCACATAGATGTTCTCCACTTCCCCCATAGCACATGTCCTCCCTCACTGCAATGAGTCATGATCTCAACTTGTAACCACAGGTCTGCTCTGGTGGTCCTTAGCTGGAGATCAATGTCAGGCAGAAGTCATAGATTCTGTTCAAGATGTCCTCAAAGGACAGAGAAGATTTGACAGTGCAGGGTCAAAGGCACTTACTGGAAAATATTTGACAGGTGCCCTGTCCAGTTCACTGTTCAATAAACTGACTCTGCTTATTACATATTTGCCAAGACTGAAGATAGAAGAGCAAAGCCTAATTCGACTCCTATGTACAAATTTCAAATTGGTCATGTACACGTTAATTGGATGTGGCTGTGTGATGCTCATGAATATGCTTGAATTGCTACAAAATGTTTGTGAAAATGAAATTTAGTCTTGGAACAGTTTAAAAGCATTAACACATCTAATCCTCACAGGCAGGGATACTGATTTTTGTTTTTTCCATTTCCAATCCGAATCTGTCTCAGTCTCCATTTCCATGTTACATGCTTAATAATTGTTACTTGATTTACACTGACATATAAAAATGTGGAAAATACTTAAAAATTAAAATGCAATGGCAGTTGCAATGCAATTAAAAAAAATTGGAAGTGCCAGGTTGGCTTAAAACTGGCCAGTTTGTTCCAACTTAACTGTTATTTACATGCAAACGACTGTAAAATTTCTTACTCCTGCACATTCTACCTTATCTTCCCTTCCCAACTTATAAACGGATAGGTAAATAAAGATTTAAATAAGCTTATCTTTAAGTACAAATGTTCCTGCACCCCTTTCCCCCCTTTCTTTATTTTTTAAAAAGGCTGTTACAGTGCTCTCTGATATTCATTTAACATAGTATTTACCTTCTTCCCCTGAAGTGTCGATCTAAAAATTTCCTGGATTTATTTTATAAAATAACCGACTTGTCAGTGCAACTATCCCCAAGTAGGCCATGCCTACTCACCGTCCCCACCACCATTTGCATTGTCTTTAAAAATATATATGCATCACATATAACTCTGTCTCTAACTGATAAACAGGCATGGTCAAATTCTTCACCCAGGTGGTTTTCTCCTGTTCTTTAAAAATAGAGATGGTGAGATATGCCAATATTTAGTTCCATCTGAAGCTTTCCATATTCCATTTTATTTTTGAGTAATATCTATACCCAATGTGGGGCTCAAACTCACTACCCTGAGATCAAGAGTCACATGCTCTACCAACTGTGCCAGCCAGGCACCCCACCATATTCACTTCTATAAACCAGAGGCTACTAGGGAGGTGGTGAACTGATGTCAAGAATATATTTTTTTCTCAACAGAGTTAAAATAATTGATCAATATAACCATCTTCATGAACACTGCCAAGCCATTTGAAACCAATCTCAAAATTTTTTGACATAACACTAGATATAAATTAAATAACAAAGATGTTAAATAAATGTGACAGTAATGGCATTCAGGAAGCAAACTTGCTCTTTATGTCATCACTTCTTGACCTTAAAATCCACCAAAGTCTGGAATTCTTTGCACCCTTCATTAATTATATCACTTAAAAAAAAAACTAAAAAGTATATACTCAGTAAGTATGCATTTAAAGAAGTTATTTGTCTCTCCCTCCAGATTTGTGGAGTATCTAAAATTCTCAAAGGGAAAAATAGACTATTAAAATTGAAATTCGGGGTGCCTGAGTGGCTCAGTGGGTTAAAGCCTCTGCCTTTGGCTCAGGTCATGATCTCAGGGTCCTGGGATCGAGCCCCACATTGGGCTCTCTGTTCGGCAGGGAGCTGCTTCCCCTTCTCTCTCTGCCTACTTGTGATCTCTTTCTCTCTCTCTGTCAAATAAATGAATAAAATCTTTAAAAAAATTGAAACTCATAATCGTACTACTCCATGCATCAAGGTCTCTCCAGATATTGTATGGAAAGGAATAATGCCAATGGTCAAAACCACATGCTTGTTTCCTTCAATGGAAATAACAGCTAGATTATCCTGAGCTAAGGGGGCAGACAGTCAAAACAGAACTCCTTTCTTTTGGCTCAGGCCTTGAAGCCCATATACCAACAAGAAGTGCCAAACCACCACGGCAGTATGTGATAAAAAGATTTCTGAACTTTTAACTTATAGTCCACCATGAGGATCCTAAAAAGAAGTGCTTGCAGATACAAAGAGGATAAATTTAGTATGATTCCATTTGTATGAAGAATGTAGACTAGGCAATTTATAAGACACAGAAAATAGAATAGAGATGACAGGTACAGGGGAGAGGAGGAATGGGGACTTAGCGTTTTATGGGTATAAAGAGAAGGTTCTGGAAATGGATAGTGGCGATACCTGTACAACATCAGAAATGTACTTACTGCCACTAAATCATACACTTAAAAAATGATTAGAGTGGTAAATTTTATGTAATGTACATTTTATCACCATATGAATTCATGCATGCATAGATACATATGAGATTTAAAATTTTTTAAAATGCTTGGAAATAAAATTAACGGACTGCTTCCTCCTCTCCTCCAGTTAAGTAGTGAAGGAGAGCAGATGCTGTCAGTGGATTCTTCAACCCAGTACCAACTGACCCAACAGATTCTAAATGCTACCACTCAGAACTCTGCCTGGGGTCTTCTCGAGTCACCTGAGCTCACAGGTGCACAGGCCAGGCAGAAGCATAGGGGATATAATACCCCTGGCAGCAACCCTCAGTGGAAGGCAGGAAGGGATTGACAATCTAATGCCCGAGCTCATCTTTCCACACATGGGAGGACTCTAAGGCAGATTGGCCAATGTCTCTCAGAGCCACTGGTAGAAATGAGGCCCAGTTGCCTTTAGTGTTCTAAATTGCTTGATAATATGTCATTGTTGGCTTCCTGCCCTTCCCTGTCTCATTCGTTTTATGGTGCTTCCTAGGATCACCGCTTATATAAATTACTCGAACTGACATTTGTGTCTCAGTGTGTGCTACTGGAAGAACCACTCTGAGAGCTTACAATATGGAACTAAGATCTGAGGGTGCAGGGGTGGTTCCTGGCCCACACCAGAGAGATCTGTCTGCCATGAGATCAGAATCTGAATTTCCTGGAAAACATCTGGCTCTAATGAAGCTTGGAGGGGTCAGAGTGCTCCCAGGAACAGACCAGAAAGTGGGCATTATTTTAAAAACCATCCTTCCAAGAGAATTTTCTGGAGGGGAGTGCCCAAAGAAAGGTGGTCTGATAGAAAGCAGATGTTGAAGTGGTGACCATATCCGCAGTTGGTGATGCTTTCATAAAGGGAATTTGCAATGTCTCTGAAGATCTCACAAAATTACCCAGGAAATACAGAATCTACTTCAGATATTGGACATACCCAGTGGGCACCAAAGCAAGATGTTAGCTATACCAACCTGATAAGATATTTTTGACCTTTACTTCTCCCATTCTCCCTGCTCCTGCCCCAAGGAAACTCGGGGCAGCGTGGGGAATCAGCAATTGGAAGTGCAACTCTTCCGTGACTTAGAGTGGGGTTATGTCTCTATAAACATGTCATGTGTTTGAAAGTATTGCAAGTAGACATTGTATTTATTTTTTTTAATTTTTTTATTAACATATAATGTATTATTTACCCCAGTGTACATGTCTGTGAAGCATCAGGCTTACACACTTCACAACATTTGCCGTAGCACATACCCTCCCCAATGTCCATATCCCTACCCCCCCCCCACCTCCCAGCAACCCTTAGTTTGTTTCGTGACTTTAGGAGTCTCTTATGGTTTGTCTCCTTCCCCATCCCATCTTGTTTCATTTCTCTTCTCCACCACCCCCCATAACCCTCTGACCTGCCTCTCAAATTCTTCATATCAGAGCAATCATGTGATAATTGTCTTTCTCTGACTGACTTACTTCACTTAGCATAATACCCTCTAGTGCCATCCACATCGTTGCAAATGGCAAAATTTCGTTTCTCTTGATGGCTGCATAATATTCCATTGAATATATATACCACTCTTCTTTATCCATTCATCTGTTGATGGACATCTAAGTTCTTTCCATAGTTTGGCTATTGTGGGCATTGCTGCTATAAACATTCGGGTGCACGTGACCCTTCGGATCACTACATTTGTATCTTGAGGGTAAATACCCAGTAGTGCGATTGCTGGGTCATAGG
>CM052799.1:35658322-35790895 GCA_028533885.1 Nasua narica | reverse complement strand
TTGATCCATTTTGAGTCTATTTTTGTGTGTGGTGTAAGGAAATGGTCCAGTTTCATTCTTTTGCATGTGGCTGTCCAGTTTTCCCAACACCATTTGTTGAAGAGACTGTCTTTTTTCCATTGAATATTCTTTCCTGCTTTAGACAATGTATTTAATACCCCTAACCTTCCAAACCTCGTAGCTTAGCCTAGCCTACTTTGCACATGCTCAGAACACTTACATTAGCCTGTGTTTGGGCAGAATCATCCAACGCAAAGCCTCTCTTAAGCCTCAATTAATGTGTTGAAGCTCTCATGTAATTTTTTGAGCACTGTACTAAAAGTGAAAACAGCGTTGTTGTCTGGGTATGGAACGGCTATAAGTGCATCGGTTGTTTACTCTTGTGATCACATGGCCGACCCAGAGTTGCAGCTCCTGTCACTGCCCAGCACTGTGGCAGAGTATTAGACCATTTACCACTAGCCTGGAAAAGCATCCAAATTCAAAATTTGAAGTACAGCTTCTACTGAACATGTGTGACTTTCGTACCATCCTAAGTTAGGACCATGCGTAAAACATAGGTAGAAAAATTATGAAGAAGCTGGGTGTGACTTTTCCCATCTCCCCATCCCACCTCAGCGTCAGGCTCGTGAGTCCCAACGTAACTCAGCTGGAGGAGAGAAAAAGGTTTAAGTACCTGATACTCTTAGCTCTTTACAAGATACCGCTCATAAACTCTTTTACTAGCCTGAGATTTCATCCGGGTGATGGCAAAGCCCAAGTCCATGAGAACTTTTTAGTAAAGGCACTTCTGAAAAAAGCTTGCTTTCTGCTCATGTTCTACCAATGCAGCTTGCTGAACAAACCAGTTACCCAAATATTTCCTGCATTTAATTTTTAAAAATAGTAGCAAAGGGGTGTCTGATCATCTCAATTGAGTGCCAGCTCTTGATTTGGGCTCAGGTCATGGTCTCAGGGTTGTGAAATCAAGCCCCACGTTGGGCTCAGAACTCAGTGTGGACTCTGCTTGAGATTCTCTCTCTCTCTCTCTCTCTCTCTCTCTCTCTCTCTCTCTCTCTCTCTCTCCCCCCCTTGCCTGTCCCCCCTCCATGCTCTCTCTAAACAAACAAATAAAATTTTAAAAAATAACATTGATTATGGATAATATTTAACAGAAATGATAAAAAGTAATGTCAATATGAACTTATACAATCCTACTGGGCACAGGAAACAATTGTGATATCCTGAAATTACAGAGCATTAACACTAGGCTTCTTGCCAAAGTTGTTTTAAAATAAAATGACCTGATTTTCTTTTGTTCCTTTTGAGCATTTACTCAGTTTTCTACAGTGTCTGCAATGAGCATGTGTTATTTGTAGCATTAGAAAATAAAATAAATATTCTAAGAAAAAAGAAATCATCAGAAAACAAAGAATACAAATTAAGAAAGTTGATTAATAGAGGCAAAGCTGATATCCATCATGTTATTAACAAGAACATCATTGACCAACAGATTTGATTCCATCATTGGAAGAAATACTTCATGCTTTATATGAAAACCCTGAGGCTACTGGATAATCTCAAAGTGCCTTCAGACCATTGAATATAGACTGACTCACAAGGCTAATTCTTTGAAACCTAGTCCAGTCATCGTACCCAAGAAAAAAGCAGGGCTGGTTGAATTATTAGAAGTCCCCATAGCTTATTGCACCAAGTCATAGGTTTTATGTATCTTCTGGGTTCCTAGAATGGAGAGTAAACATGCTACTTATCAGCAAACAATCTCGTATTACCCAGAGTTCTCAACAGTCTCTATTCTCCAGAAATTTGATTGATCTTTTCTGGCCTGCCAAGCCTCCTTAGTTGGATATTTCTTTTGTCCAAAGACATCCCTGAATGTCCAGCTGAGAATTTCTGCTAATTAATTTTCCTCTATAATAATTAGGGCCCTTTAAAAGTCCTGATTTGCTCCCCCTTTTAATTAGATGCAATGACTAGAAAGTATTTTATATTGCACAGCACTTTACGTCTAATTGATTCCATTCTTCACTTGCTTTAATTAATTTTTATGAAATGATAAAGCATTTTTGCCTTGGGGCCTTTGTCCAATTTGTGTGTGAGTTTGCATGTATATAGACATAGCTGTGTGTGCATCTTTAAATGTTACCTTTCCATTGACTTTGCCCCACAGCAGTCTTGAAAAGAGAAGTAAAGAAAATATATTTTGCACATGATATAAATATTTTCACGATGGGTGATTTTCACCTTCTGATCTGAGGTGTCTTTAGTACTGTTTTCAGTGTTATTTTCTTGAAGGCTTATGGATTTAATAAGACATTTTGTGATCGTTCTCACCATCACTCCATCTCCAAACTATTAAAACTAGATCATCATTTTGTGCTTGAATAGGTCTATGGCTCTGAGCTTTGAAATACCATAGCACCCAGTTCATATCTTGAACTGATAGCAACTTTCCCAACCTAACAAGAGGTGCTGAGTTTGGGATACTTAGACTACCAATGAGGACAATATCTCCCTCCATCTGCAACTTGTTCTCTTTATCTGGGATCTGATGATTTTTCTTTATGAAAGTGCAAGTTTGCATGTCTTGGGTTAGGAAGAGTTACTTGTTCAGGCTCCTTGAGATGGGTCATTATCTGTATAGCAGCCTACCTATGGGAAGAAAAAAATCCTCCATAATAATATTGTGGGCAACTGAAAGACAGCAGCTTCTCTCCCTTTTCCATCCTGTAGAAGCATCAGTTTCTCATTCTGTACATCTGTGCTTTTGATTTTGCTCATCCTTGTATTGCCATCTAATGTTTTATTCATGTGGCTCTTGTCATTGTAGGTAAATTATAAATTCACCACAAGAAGGACCTGCATCTGGATTGCTGTAGACCACTGTGGAGGTCAGGGAGTCACTCCTCTATGGAACTTACTTAACTCAATTTAGAAGTCCAATGGTTAAAACGCAGGAATGGAAAGCAAGTGTCACTTCTGAGGATTATGATTCTTGCAAAAGTCTCGACACTCTGTACTTCATTTGAGAAATTGTCTCAATTCCCACTATTTTTGGCAGGCATGATCCACAGTGTCGTCCATCTAAAGCTTTGCTCCACATGTGATCCTCAGACCAACAGCCTTAGCATCTCCTCCATTTGTTAGAGATGAAAACTCTTGAGCCCTGTCCTAGAACTACTGAATTAGAATCTGTATCTTAATAAGACTCCAGGGGATTTGTAAACACATAAAATTTGAAAAGACCTACTCTAAAAGGTATGTGCAGTGTTCTCCACCCTACTGTCACCCCACCTTCTTTTATTTATTGAGTATAAACTGATGCCAGAAACTATGCTAAGCACTTCGCATGCATTATCCTAGTAAACATTCACAATGACTCTATTTGGTAGGTACTACTTTACTTAAGTTTTGTGTAACAAGATCTTATAGCTGGTAAGTGGTGGACCTAAATCTCACATGCAATTCTGTTGGGTCCTAAATGTAGTCTTCACCTCCGCATTCCATTGTCTTCCATTTTAAATGAGACTTCCTATCAGTTACAGAGATGGATTCCTTTCAGTGGAAATGCCATCTTATTGACAAAAGTTGTACCTGAAGATATAATTCTTCCTGCTGTGTAGGAGCCTGACTCATTTCCATTCAAGCAGAACTTAATTTTTTTAAATTATCTTTTGTGGGTTTTTTTTTTATTTTTCCCCCCAGAAGCCTTCTGTAATTAGCCTCCTTAACAATCTATTATTTGTTATTTTCCCCTGGAGAGAAAAGAAGCCACTCAAGGCTTTAGAAATTATCGATTATCATAATTTAACCTTGTTGAACCCCTCAGCTTTTAGTCTCTCTCCTTTTACTTAGGAAGTTCACACAAGAAATGACACAAGAAAATGTCATTTAAAGAAAACCCAAGGGGCACCTCAGTGGATGCCTTCAGCTCAAATCATGATCCCGGGATTCTGGGAAGGAGCCAGTACTGTGCTCCCTGCTCAACTGAGAGTCTGCTTCTTCCTCTCCCCTCACCCTACTCATGCTCTCTCAAATAAATAAATAAAACCTTAAGAAAAAAACCCAAGATTTCATGTAGGCCCAGTTTATGTTTTAAAGTATAAAGCTCTCTTCCCAACAAATTTAGAGCCCTATGAAAAAAATTCCTCAAAATCAAAATACATGTTTTTAATAAATTGGGGAACCATTTCCACTTGTGAGAGTTGGTTAAATGCTGAAGAGATCTTTAAGGAAGGAGAAAAGGTAGAGTAGAGGTTACAGGCATGGGTCTTGGAGTCCAGCTAACAGCCTTTTAAATCTCTGCTCCACCAAGTATTGTCTTTGTGGGCTTGGCCAACTTGCTTCCCTCTCTTTTCACTGGTTTCTTCTCTATAGCTGCAGCAGAATAATTCCATCTCATGGGCACCAAAAGAATATATAAGATGGGACACTTGAGAAGCATAGCTCTCAGCAAGATGTAGACCTAGTATTCAGTAAAAGTCTCTCCCTTATCTCTCTCTCCCCCTCTCCTTCTTCTCTGTCTCTCTCTCTCTCCCTTTCTCTCCCCCTCTCCCTGTTTTCTCCAGTTCCCTTGCTCTCCTCCTAGCTCTCTGGTTCTTTCTCCCCCATACCTCTTCCCCTTTCTCTTTCCTCCCTACTCCCTCCCTCTTGTTCAATTAGCAAAATCACCCATCCAAGAGCAACCAATCCTCATAAAGCCTTGGATACCAATGCAAACTGTATTGAATCTCAGACTGGTTATTGCAGTGCTAGCTTAACAAACTGTGATCAATGGTACAACCAAAAAAGTGTTGCTTTCACACTAACTTGTGACCTTCAGTCCTGGTCCATGTGCTCTCTTAACGCACTGATTTTATTTCTATTTTTTTTTTGTCCATCTTTATGTTACATCACATCCAAGTTATTTATTGAATCTATGATTTCCCCCTCCCAAGGAATCCAAAGTATGTATACTGATTATCTCAAGTGCATAAAGCAATATTTTAAATACAGAAAATAGCATGTAAACTGTTGTTAAAGTAGTTGGAAATTTTCACTTAAAGAAATATTGGGAATGCCTGGGTGGCTCAGTGTGTTCAGCATACAACTTTTGATTTCTGCTTAGGTCATGATCCAGCCAGGATCGTGCAATTGAGCCCTGAGTAGGGTCCTACACTGGGTATGGAACCTGCTTAAGATTCTCTCTCTCCCTCTCCCTCTGCCCACCCCACCCAGTTCATGCTCTCTCTCTTTAAAAAAAAAAGGCTTAAATTTTATAAAATGTTTTAATTTCCCAATGACAAAAGATTACTATATACTTAGGTTTAAAACTTGTTCTAACAGGCAAATATTTTATAGCCCACAGAGGGGCTGATAGTCTCCCACGGAGTCAGCTGACTCTCTTTTAGTTCACATTAACCCTGATGTCACGGACCATTCAGTATCTGTATCTATCAGAAAATCCCATTTGCCTCAAGCATACTCTGAATTCTGTGGTTTTCCCGAAGATTTTTAGTGTAACCCACTGATTTAAAACTCCACCTTGGAGTAGATGCAGGTAGATCAGAAGTGAGTTTACTTCAAAGGGTTTCTTTTTCCTGCTTGCTAGATGCAGACTCACTTGAAGTAATGGGAGCCCTCAGAGTGCTCAAGTCTTATGAGTGTTATCACGAATATGTACGTAGTGTGCTATTCTTTTGTTATGAAACCTTTAGGAGCCCCTGGGTGGCTTGGTCGGTTGAGTGTCTGATTCTTGGTTTCGGCTCAGGTCGTGATCTCATGGGTCATGGGATTGAGTACAGAGTCAGGCTCTGCGCTCAGCTGGGAATCTGAAGATTGTCTCCATCTGCTCCTTAACCTCGCTCATGAGCACTCTCTAAAATAAATAAATAACTCTTTATAAAACATTTAGAAGGTTGAGAGACTTGGATCTCTTCTGTGAAACTTTGTTGGCATTTTCTTGGGCAGGGTACAAAATCAGTCTAATGTTAATTAAACACCATTTTAGTCGCAACATTCTAGAATACGATCATTAATTTCATCTCTAGAATGGCTGCACTATAAGTTGACCAGTCTCGTTTTTAGAAGGGTAAATATTGTTTGGATCATTAGCATATAATTTTGTGTCTTCTTGATTGATGACTTTTTGCATATCCCAACTGTGAGAAGCTGCAACACTTCCAGTTTGTCTCAAGCCTATTCAAACTCCTAATCCTCCTCCAGCCATTGTCTCCTGCAACTGATCTTGCTCCCTATTGCTCTATCTTTTCATAGTATCTTGTACTCATCACTAAATGATCTTCCTGTCTCACCTGGGTGGCTCAGTCAATTAAGCCTCTGCCTTTGGCTCAGGTCATGATCCCAGGGTCCTGGGATCGAACCCTGCATCGGGCTCCCTGTTCCGTGGAGAGCCTGCTTCTTCCTCTCCCTCTGCTGCTCTCCTTGCTTGTGCTCACTCACTTTTTCTCTCTCACTGTCTCTCTCTCTCTCTTCAAATAAATAAATAAAATCTTTAAAAGAAAATAAATAAAACATAAAACAACCTGCCTGTCTTGAAAGTTAACATACACCAGGGCGCCTGGGTGGCTCAGTGGGTTAAAGCCTCTGCCTTCGGCTCAAGTCATGATCTCAGGGTCCTGGGATCGAGCCCCACATTGGGCTGTCTGCTCAGCAGGGAGCCTGCTTCCCCCTCTCACTCTTCCTGCCTCTCTGTCTACTTGTGATCTCTCTCTCTCTGTCAAAATAAAATAAAAAATAAAATCTTTAAAAAAAAAGAAAGTTAACATACACCAAACCCATACTTCCCTTTGCCTTCAACTCTCTATTTACCCAAGACATACAATAATACCCTCCAATTTAAAGACTTCTGAAGGTTCTCCATTGTCTGTGATAGTAATTGCTAACACTTTTGCCACACAGATGTATTGCTGGTGCAGTGCTAGATATTTACATGCATTAGATCATTTGCCCTTCTCAGCATTCAAATGAGGTAAGAACTATTATGACACCCACATTCCCAATGACTCTCAGAGAGACCTCGTAAACTACTTAAGGCCAGACAGCTACTAAATGTTGATGCCACGTGTTGAACTCAACTTACCAGATTTCATACTCTCCCATGCTTTCTTGCCTGCAGAATCAATATCATGCCTCTTAACCTCTCATTCTATGCTTTCCATGGTAGGATTTGATGCTGTCTTCCCAGCTGTATCTTCTACAATATTCCTATAATATAGAACTATACACTGCTTGATCTATGAATGTGGCCCATATTTTATTATTTTGATATTTTGCTTGTGCCATTTGCTCACTTTTAATGTCATTCCCACTTTTATCCGTGTTCAAAAACTTTCCTCTTTTGGATGCCATCACCTCTATTAGGTTTTCTGTGATTTTTTTAAAGATCAAAATTAAGCTCCCTCTCTACTATAGTCTAATAGCACTGTTTTTCTTGCCATATCCATAATTTGATACAGATGGATTTGTTTTGTAAGCTTCCTAAAGGAACAGCAGAATAAATACCTCTTGAGTAAAACTGAATGCTTATCTATTCATTGAACCTTTAATCTCTACCCTTAAAATGGAAAATATAGTTAAATACTAGAAAGCAATTTTTAGTATGTTTTTCAGCTTGCTTATTTAAATTAGCAAATGGAAATTAAATCTGGTATTTTTAATTTTTCTTTTGAAATCTGTATTGCATTAAAATTTTTAAAAATTGACATTTGTTTGAGCTTCTACCATTGCTTTTCATTTTTGTTTTTCCCAGCTGTGAAATTTTCCTGAAAAAAATTTGTCCCTCACAAGGGAGAAATTTAGTTTGGATGTTCCCTCTATTTAACCAGGAGGCTGAAGAGCAAATGTCAACACACAGAAACTAAAGAACATACCTGTGAAGTCTCCCCAAATGGGGTACATAGTAATGAACCAGTGCCATGGGCCCTTTTTCCTTCCTTGCAACTTTATAAGAGCCACAAAGCACTAGTTACTTTTGATTTACAATAGAGGCAAGGTCATCCTTATAATGAAAAAAAAATAAAAGAAAGAAAACAAGGTCTATATTTTCAGACCCCGAGATTCAATTTGTCATGAAGATCAATGACAGTTTTATTCTTTTGAGAAATGAACTATCCCTTTTGCTATAAAATTATCACCTTTTTTCAGACCTTATGTTGTTGCTAAGGAATTGTGAAGCTGGAGTTGTAATAGGATGCTTTAACAATAGAAAAACATTACATTTGAACATTGCTTTGTAATAGTTGCTTCTCTTTCCGAACAAAAGGTGTACGACTCTACTTGAGTTGTGGGGATAGAATGAGAAGTGGTCTCGCTTATTAGGTTGCTAATGGAACTAGACGATTGAGTGTTTGCTGAGAGCAACTAAGGGAGAAGAAGGCAAGGAATAAGGCCAGAGGTACTTGGTGGTCATCTCAGGGTGAAAATATATATGTGTATATATTTTTATGATTTATAAAATTTATTTTAAAAATATATGCATTCAGGTTTACTCATTTACTCTGCATTGTGCATTTCTCAATAGATTATTGAATGCCTTTCTACTATCTACCAGGAAATAGAATGAATGGTAGGGAATTAGAAAGACACCTCTGCCCTCACATAGCTTTTAGTCTAAGGAACATCTCAATAAAAAACATAGCCAACATATTCCATTTCGGTGACTTGGGGTATCCATATTGACATCTTCCACATTATCAGATGAACAGGAATCCATTCTTTTTCTGTTATTTTTCTTTCCCAGGGGTCAGTCAAAGGATATAACTGTGGCTCAATCCTCTTCAGAGATCAGTCAGTCTTAGCTGCTATGTGCTTTCACTAAGTAACTCAGAAATTAAGATACAACCTCTTTGAGGGCACTTTTTTCCAGCTTTATTGAGTTTATAATTGACAAATAAAAGTTACATTTATCTAAGGCATACAATGTGACAGTTGGTATACATTGTAAAAGGATTACCACAATCAAACTTATTAACATTTCCATCACTTCGCATGGTTACCTATTAAAAAAAATTTTTTATTGAGATATAACTCACGTTCCTTATAATTCACCAACTTAAATTGTACAACTCAATGGTTTTTCATATATTAACAGAATTATGAAACTATCCCTATGGTCAACTTTTAGGGCATTGTCATCACCCCAAGAAGAAACCCCATAGCCTTTAGCTGTCACCTCCCTGATTGTTCCATTCCCCGTCCATGACATCCTTGGCAACTACTACTCTACTTTCTGTCTCTATGGATTTGCCTATTCTGGACATTTATATGAAATGATGTCTTTTGTGACAGGCTACTTTCACTTAGCCTAATATTTTCAAGGTTTACACACGTAGTAGCTATTTTTCTTTTTTCCCCCCTTTTTTAAATTTATTTTTTAAATTAATATATAATGTATTATTTATTTCAGGTCTGTGATTCATCAGTCTTACACAACATCCAGTGCTCACCACAACACATACCCTTTCTAATGTCCATCACCCAGCCACCCTATCCTCCCACACCTCTCCCCTCCAGCAATCCTCAGTTTGTTTCCTAAGATTAAGAGTCATGGTTTTTCTCCCTCTCTGGTTTTCATTTTTTTCTTCTCTTCCCCTATGATCCTCTGCCTTGTTTCTTAAATTCGACTGATATCAGTGAAATCTTATAATAATTGCCTTTCTCTAATCAACTTACTTCATTTAGCATATTACCCTCTAGTTCTGTCCATGTCATTACAAATGGCAAGGTTTCATTTTTGATGGCTGTGTAATATTCTATTGTGTATATATACCACATTTTCTTTAGCCATTCATCTATTGATGGACATCTGGGCTCTTTCCATAATTTGGATATTATGGACATTGCTGCTATAAACTTTGAAGTGCTGGTGCAGGTGTCCCTTCAGATCACTACATTTGTATATTTAGGGTAAATACCCAATAGTGCAGTTGCTGGGTCATAGAGGAGCTCTATTTTCAACTTTTTGAGGAAACTCCATGCTGTTTTCTAGAGTGGCTGCAACAGCTTGCATTCCCACCAACAGTGTAGGAGGGTTCCCCTTTCTCCACATCCTCGCCAACATCTATAATTTCCTGACTTGTTAATTTTAGCTATTCTGACTGGTGTGAGGTGATATCTCATTGTAGTTTTGATTTGTATTTCCATTATGGCGAGTGATATTGAGCACTTTTCCATGTGTCTGTTGGCCATTTGGATGTGTTCTTTGCAGAAATGTCTGTTCTTGTCTTCTGCCCATATCTTGATTGGATTATTTGTTCTTTGGGTGTTGATTTTGGTAAGTTCTTTATAGATCTGGGATACTAGCCCTCTATATGATATGTCATTTGTGAATATCTTCTCCCATTCTGTAAGGTTGTCTTTTGGTTTCGTTGACTGTTTCCTTTGTTGTGCAACAGTTTTTATCTTGAGGAAGTTCTGATAGTTAATTTTTGCCTTTGTTTCCCTTCCTTTGGAGATGTGTCTAACAAGAAGTTGCTGTGGTCAGGGTCGAAGAGGTTGTTGCCTATGTTTTCCTCAAGGATTTTGATGGTGTCCTGACTCACATTGAGGTCTTTCATCCATTTTGAGTCTATTTTTGTGTGTGGTGTAAGGAAATGGTCCAATTTCATTCTTCTGCATGTGGCTGTCCAACTTTCCCAACACCATTTGTTGAAGATACTGTCTTTTTTTCCATTAGACATTCTTTCCTGCTTTGTTGAATATTAGTTGACCGTAGAATTGAGGGTCCATTTCTGGGCTCTCTATTCTGTTCCATTGATCTATGTGTCTGTTTTAATGCCAGTACCATACTGTCTTGATGATTATGCTTTGTAATAGAGCTTAAAGTCCGGAATTGTGATGCCACCAGCTTTGGATTTCGTTTTCAACGTTTCTTTGGCTATTTGGGGTCTTTTCTGGTTCCATAAATATTTAGGATTATTTGTTCCAGATCTGTGAAAAAAGTTTATGGCATTTTGATAGGGATTTCATATGGTTACTTATTTTTGTGTGTGGCAAGAACCATTTAAAATTTACTCTCTTAGCAAATTTCTGGACTACAGTACAGTACAGTTAATCACCATGCTGTACATTAGATCTTCAGAGCTTAATTATCCTGAATAACTGAAACTTTGTACTCTTTGACCAACATCTCCCTATCTCTCCCAACACTCACCCCAGCTCCTGGTAACCACCTTTCTACTCTCTGCTCTATGATTTTAACTTTTTTTGTTTCTGTATCTTAGCTATTGTGCATAATACTGCAATGAATATGAGACTGCAGCAATCTCTTCAAGATTTGGATTTCATTTCTTTTGGCTATATATACAGAAATGAGATTGTTGGATCATACTGTAGTTTTATTCTTTTTTTTCATACTGTAGTTTTATTCTTAATTATTTGAGGAAACTCCATATTATTTCCCATAATCCCTATACCAATTTACATTCTTACCACCAATGTACAAGGATCTTTTTTTCTCCACATTCTTGTCAACATTTGCTATCTTTCGTCTTTTTGATAATAGTCATTCTAACAGGTATGAAGTGATAGCTTAGTATGGCTTTGGTTTGAATTTCTCTGATGACTAGTAATGTTGGGCATATTTTTATATACATGTTAGCCATCTCTATGTCATCTTTGGAGAAATGTCTATTCAAATCCTTTGTGCATTTTAATTAAAATTATTTGTTTCCTTGCTATTGAGTTGTTTAAACAACCCAAGTGCCTGTTCAATGAATACAACCAAGTGCCTGTTCAATGAAACAACCCAAGTGGGGAGGAGGGGAATATACATATATTTATATATAATAGATATAATAGAATGTTATCCAGCCTTGAAAAAGAAGGTATCTTGTCATTTATGACAATATGGATGAACTTGGAGGACTAAGTAAAATAATCAAGGCACAGGGAGACAAACATTGCATGATTTCACTTATTTGTGGAATCTAGTGTGTGTGTGTGTGTATTTTTTTAAGAGAGGGAAGTGGGGAAGGTCAGAGGGAGGAGAGGGAGACTCTTAAGCAAGCTCCTGCCTAGCACAGAGCCAAACACTGAGCTTGATCTTACAACCCTGAGATCATGACCTGAGCCGAAAGCAAGATCAGATGCTAACTGCCTGAGCCACCCAGATGCCCTGAGTTCCTTGTATATTTTAGATATTAACCCCTTATCAGATTATGGTTTGCAAATATTTTATCTCATTCCATAGGTTGTCTCTTCAATCTGTTGATGGTTTCTTCTGCTTTCTTCTACAGAAGTTATTTAGTTTGATGTAATTCCATTTGTCTACTTTTTCTTTCATTGCCTGTACTTTGGGAGTTGTAGCCAAAAAAATATCATTGCCCCAACCAATGTCAAGAAGATTTTTTCCTATGGTTTCTTCTAATAGTTTTACAGTTTCAAGTCTTATGTTCATGTCTTTAATACATTTTCAGTTAGTATTTGTATATGCTGTGAATTAAGGGTCCAATTTCAGTCTTTGTCTTGTGGATATCCAGTTTTCACAGCATCACTTATTGAAGAGAGTCTCCTTTACCACTGTGTGTTATTGGCTCCTTTGTACAAGATTGATTAGCAGTAAATGCTTGGATTCATTTCTATATTCTCTACTATGTTTCGTTGGTCTGTCTTTGTGCTGGTACCCTACTTTATTTTTTTTAAATATGTATGATGTTAAATGTACATTTTTCATAGATTCCCTATTTCAATTTGAAGTTCACTTCTATTCAAAATTTATTGAGAGTTTTCAGTCACCGTTAGGTATTGAATTGTACCATTGCTTTTTCTGTGTATATGAGGATTATTTTTTTTGTCCTTCTATTAATATGCTGTGTTATATCAATTAGTTTTCAATGATAAGCCATCCTTTTATTCCACATGGTCATGGATTTGACATGGATTGGTATTAAATCATCTTTGAATGTTGGTGGAATTAACCAATGAAGCCATCAGGTCCCAAGCTTTTCTTTATTGGGAGGTTTTTATTACTAATTCAATCTTTTCACTAGTACTTGAGCTATTCAGATTTTCTCTTTCTTCATGATTCAGTTATGGTAGGTTATACATTTCTCAAAATTTATCCATTTCTTCTACATAATCCAGTTTGTTGGTGTATAATTGTTTATAGTAGTTTTTTATGAACCTCATATATCTATGATATCAGCTACATTGATAATTTGAGTCTACTCTTCTTTTCTTAGTCTGGATAAAGGTTTCTCAATTTCTTTTTTATCTTTTCAGCAAACCAATACCTAGTTTCTTTAATCTTTTCTGTTGTTTTTCTAGCTTCTACTTCATTTAGTTCTGCTCTACTCTTTATTATTTCCTTCCTTCTGCTAACTTTGGGCTTAGTTTATTATTTTTCTAGTTCCTGGGTGGTATAGCATTAGGTTGTTTATTTGAGACATTTCTTATTTCTTAATGTGGGTATTTGTCACTAGAAACTTCTCACTTAGGACTGATTTTGCTGTATCCCTTAAGTTTGGGTATATTGTGTTTCCATTTTCATTTGTCTCAAGATACTTTTTTTAAGTTACCTTTTGTTTTTTTCTTTGACCCATTGATTGTTCAAGAGTATATTGTTTAATTTCCATATTTGTGACTTTTCCAACTTTCCTCCTGCTATTATCATTTCATACCAATGTAGTCAGAGAAGATATTTGGTACTTTTTTCAGTTTTCTTAAATTTGTTAAGACATGTTTTGTTCCCTAACTTATAATCTGTCCTGGAGAATATTTGGTATGTGCTTGTAAAGAATGTATATGCTGCTGTTGGATGGAAGGTTTGTGTTAGTCTGTTAGATCCATTTAGTCTCTAGTGTTACTTAAGTCCAGTGTTTCCTTACTGATTTTCTGTCAGGATGATATATCCATTGTTGAAAGTAGGGTATCCAAGTCCCCTGCTATTATTGTATTGCTAAGATATGACCCTTGGAGGCCAAAAGACAATCACTGCCGATGCTTGTAATCTCTGAAACTGGATGCTGTTGCTCCTGTTACTGCTTCATCACCTCTTGATGTCAGATATAGGTGAAATTATACCCAGTGAGGGATACTCACTGCCAATTATTATTACGCCGAATGATAAAACGTTTAGAGTTATTGACACAGCCTTTTCTGTAGGATGATAGGGTTAGGAAATAATCTCTCTGATCAAGCACCAAGATTTCACTCATATTGGATAGTTTTGGGAAAAGTGAATCCACTAATCCCATCTCCTTCCACTGTAACAGTAAGTTATTTTTCATGGGACTCTTTGTGCTTTTCTACTATTTAGCCATGGCCAGCACCATCCCAGTGGATCTGATCCTTTAGTGTGAAGTCTCAAAAGAAAGTTGGTCAACTGTCATTCCAAAAGGTCTTTCTCTTCCTCTGTAATGTTGTAGAGCCCCCAGTGAATTCTAGGCAGCAATATCCAAGCTTTACAGTCCCATGGATATGTTCAAATGGAGGTAAAATATCTCTCTATTCTTAAGGGGTCAGAGTCCCAGCACTGTCTCATTCAAAAAATTAGAATATGTCCAAGAAAATGTTCTGTATTACAACAATGAAAAAATACAAATGACTGAATATAATTAAGTATAAAGCATGCAAGGCAGACTGTAAATCCCATTGGTCTTCTACACTTTCACCAAGGAGAGCTCTACTTTTCTGCCTTTACAGTCACCATCACTGTCCTTCAAAGGATACATCACTCTCTTATGTAACATAAAGGACAGAAGAATTAGATATGAGAATCAGAAGCAGAAAGATGAAGGCTTATATCTGATGTAGTACTTTCCCATGAGTCTTTCCCTGACTGGTCCTAAGATTTTACATAAATAATGCACTTCTGCAAACATATAATAGGCCCCTAATAAATGTTTATTGAACTGGATAAATGTTTATTGAACATGGCCAAATACTATGATTATACAGCTATACACTGGAATTGCAACATCTCATTTAATTTTATCAACTTAAATATTTTTACTTCTCCCATAGGAGAAAAATAGAGCAAAAGAAAGAAAAAATTTAAATGATGCAAAAGAGAAATAACTAAAATAATGCAGACAATTTCGTCTAAGAAGCACATGCCTTTAAGTGAGTGGTCATGAGAGAGAGATGAGAGACCGCTGTGCCCTAAGTATGTTTTAGTCTCTATGGGAACTCATAGTGTAGTAATTATACCATGCTGAGTGTGAACTTGAGGACTCATTATATGCATCGTTCATATACTATGGTTCCTCAGCATGAGTCAGCTCCACCATCTGGTGCTCATCTGAAGAAATCGAAGTCTGTTTCAGTGTTGGAAGAAAACTGGCCATATTGGACTTGTTGAGAATTCCCTTATCAGTTTCCAATGTGGTACATAGGCCACAGAAAATCTTGCATCATGCTACCAAGAATATATAGAACAGAAATTATCAAGCCATGGCACCAAGCACTCCACTGAGTACAATGTTGAGCAGTCAGGTGCAAGATAATGATAAATGACTGTATGTGATTTTCATCTTACTTAATATTTCTATATTATAACACCTAGGGGAGATGCAACTCCATCACATTTGTGATATTATTTTAAATCTAAGCTTTGAACAGTTGTACTTATTGACACATGCCTTCTCATTTTCATTGTAATTGAATTTGAAACACACATAGCATAAGTGCATAACCTTGAACTAGTCATATAAATTCTGTTTTGTCATCTGTAAAACCAGTGGGTAGGACTTTTTGATCACTAATGCCCCTTCCAGTGGTATTATTCTCACTTGAAATACATTAAATCTCACTTTGTATGCAGAATAATCTAACTGGGAGATGATTTGGTTATAGCTTTGTTATAAAAATCAGAGCGAGGAAGCCATTTTTGTGACACGGAGAATAGTCAGACAGAATTGGGCATATGAGCTTGCTGAGTGAATTGTTACGATTAATACTAATGAGATTCTATTTTTATGAGTTGTCCCTTGACAGCCATTCTTAAATAAAAAGATAGGACTAACATCTCAGGCACAATGCACTGCACAATCAGCAAATAGAGAAATACCTTTATTAAATTACCCTTGAGTCAAAAGCCTGTTGTCTATGAGATTAGCCCTTGTAATCATTTTTGATTAAAAAACCAGCTACCATTTATGGCCAAGGATTTAATTGGAGGACATGTTAGAAAAATAACTATCTCCAACAGTTTTATACATTCGAAGCACTTATCGGGCACATTTGAAATTCCATTACAATAAATACAAGAGGAATGTAATAATAAAGTATGATTTTTGATCATTCTTGACAAGCACTAGGAACTTAACCCAACCAGGCCCATCCTGACATAATGAAGACATACTTTGGTTACACATATTCTGCTACTCTAATTAGATATTTGCCAAAAAGTATGTAACAAAAAAAAATCTCTGGAACATACTGATAGATAAACTATAAAATAGATAATGGAAGTTTTATGGAAGTGTTTCAAATTATATTCCTATTATGAAAGTTTACATTTTAATCCAGATTTAAGTATCGCCTATACTTTGAAGGAAATGTTGTCAGTCCATGGGGGAAAATATCTCCCCCGGTTAAACTCTTTACAAGTAGTTAAACTGCTCTGGTAGCTATTTGTTTTGCTCCCATAGAGCAAACTCAGTCACTTTTTAAATAGCCCCTGTGTCCTCTGTTTATCTCAACAGTTGTCTAAGAAAATACTGATAACTGAGAAAGTTGTCAAAGTTAATTGAGAGCAACAGGACCAGAATTTAGAATTCAGCTTATTAAAAATTGGAATCCGGGTCATTCATTTGTAATCAGATCATTTTTTTGTTATGTTTTTGTTTTATTGTCTTGACCAATATGTTTTTAGTTCCTAGTATTTATAGTTACTTCATCTCCTATTAAGTAAGGTTCTAGCTTAAGTATTTTATGCAGAGGACCTCAGAAAGGGATGACTCAGCATAACACGAAACAACTGATTTTTGGCTTTTGACTTCAGAGACACATAATCGTTGTTATGACAAAAGGCGACTGCTCCATGAAAGAAGACTTCCTGATCCCTCCCTCCTTTCCCTAACTACTGTCACAATAACAATACCATGGGTTGCTGAAATGGGAGAACTAGTTGGTTAAAAAAAAAGAAAAAAAGCTCAAATATTAGTAGGCTTCAAGAACAAGCCTTGGGGACAGCTGGGTGGCTCATTTGGTAGAGCATCTGACTCTTGATTTCAGCTCAGGTCATGATCTGAGGGTCCTGAGATTGAGCCCTGCCTGGGGCTCCACACTCAGTGCAGAATCTGCTTGAGAGTCTCCCCCTCTGCCTCTGCCCTTCTCTCCACATTCTCTCTCTCAAATAAAGAAATCAATCTTTAAGAAGAAGGAGGAGGAGGAGGAGGGGAGTGGAAGTGAGGAGGTGGAGCCCTGAACCCTGAGACTGAGTCCCAAGGTGGGCATACAAAAAAACTTAGAAGAGGGTGATGAGACCCCCAGGCCTGGTAGAGCAGCTTCTCCTGGTTACCCCCTGTATATATATACCATATTCATTTCCCTTTTTCTTTAGTAGCAGAAATGACAAGTTTTAATTACCATATGGCCTTGTAGGTAAAAGACTATTTTTCCTTCTAAAAAACAAAATTTTATCATGTGCATAAGTGTGGCCTTTCCCCTTATTCTCATTGCCTGCAATGAAAAAAAAAATGGCAAAAATTAGACCACAATATAGAAGTCACAGGTTGAGGATAGCAGAGCAAGACCGTCAAAGAAGCCTAGATAATGACCCATTGAAAGCATTTTTTCAGCCTTCAACCATGATACCAGCACAGAACCATCTTCCCTATTTTTGCATGAAGAAAAAATGAACTTCAATCTTGTTCAAGTGACATTATTTTGATGTCCAAGAAAAGAACTCAATTCTATCCTAATACTCTAGGTAAAGTGCAAAACATAGTCAAATATTGGTTTTCCCCACTCAGCAAAGTGTTCGTATAGACAAAATTTCTGTAAGATATAGCTAAGCAAATTTGACTGAGACCTCCTCAGATAGCTTCCATGGCTAGAGCAGAGTATGGGAAGGTCAGGGAGCTTGGGAGTCCCACCACTCAGCATAGTGCAGGAATGGTAAATGGTTTGCCAAGTGTACCTAACTGATGCCAAGCAGAAGGATTTGAAAATGTCTGGCAGTTGAAAACAAGGGAGACTCTCAGTAGACACATGGACTGATGACCAAAGTCCAGAGAGAAATGAAAATTTATCATCAAATGTCAATTTTGGTAGACTATCGAACCAAACAACCTTGTGCTCACCTCCACCCTAAGCTAATGTGCCCTGCCATTACATCAATCCACTGGAATTCAGACACAAACCCAGTGAGAAAGGAAGGGAATAAAGGGTTCTTGAATTTATTGAAATTAATTTTTCCTCTGCAAAAACAGAATCTTGTTATAGTCTTTAAGCCCTAAAGCACTCAAGTTCCAGAAGCTGAAAATATCCCCGATTCTTCCATTTCTTCCTCTGTGGTCTGTGACTTGTACTTGCCGTCCAGAGCAATGGGTGGCTGGGGGAGGGTGGTAGGGTTTGAATGTTTTCATAATAACTAACTGCTGGATTACTCATTGCATTCGTCCAGTTACCAATCTGTCTCCAGTTCGTGTATAGTGACTGGCACATAGAACTCAAATATTTTAAAAGATTTCTGTAATTATTCTAGTTCATTCTATGGTATTATATAAATAAACTGTGCTCCATAATTACAGGTAAATTTTAAAAGTATCCCTCTCCTATTTTATTTTTTTTAAAGATTTTATTTATTTGACAGAGAGAGATCACAAGTAGGCAGAGAGGCAAGCAGAGAGAGAGAGAGGGGGAAGCAGGCTCCCCGCTGAGCAGAGAGCCCCATGCGGGGCTCGATCCCAGGACCCTGAGATCATGACCTGAGCCGAAGGCGGAGGCTTTAACCCACTGAGCCACCCAGGCGCCCCTCCTATTTTAAATATGTAGAGACTCCTTAAAGTTCCTATAGACAACCACCAACACATTTCCTTGAATACACGTGTTCCATATTAGAATCTATTTTGTAATACACTACTAAATTTGATGACAATATTGGGTGAAATTTTTCCTTTTAAAGCTGTTTGAGTGATATTTTGCAGCTGACAAAAAACTTTCACGTAGCAACATTCATTACATATAGTATTAGTTATTAATTCAACACATATTTTTGAGCATTCATTATGCCCAAGATGCTGGAGTATCACTGTAGAGGTAGCAGAGAACAAGCCCAATGAGGCTCTAAGAGTTTTAATAAGGAAGGAAAGTCTATTTAAGATATGAGATCTGACGCTTGAATTGTATTAACTGGACCGATGGGGTGGAAGATTGGGGGAGGGGAAGGGAAATGTTCTCAAACAGGGAAGAGCACATTTGGGGTAGTAGATGGAAGGAAGTGTGTCTGAAAATTTTCAAATTCTAAATGGCTCTGTCATGGGAGAAAAGGAACTAAACAGGTATGCAACTCCAATACAGATTTCAGGAGTCAGCAATCCCCTAGAACCTATGGCTAAAGCCCAGTTTCCTAAAAACTCTTACAGAGAATTAGAGCCCTACAGTCATAAGTCAGGTGCTTTCCAACTTGTGGTGATTTAGCTCAAGTCAATTGTTTTCCTTTCTGCCTCTCAGTAAAAGGTATCAAGAGGTCCGGAGGAGAGAGTGACCAGCAGATTTGACCACATTTATGATTGTATATTTTAACAATTATTTAGAACCTTGACATGTGCTTTAGATTAATTTTATTGATTTTCACAAAGATTTACAGTTTATAGATTTTTTAAGGGAGTTCTTTTCCCTACTTCCATTGCCAGTCCTCAGGATTAGACTGGAAATCTCTTCAGAAAAGAGATCATCGGTTGAGATAAACAGGGAAGAAAATTGATTTGCCCTCAACCTCTTAGACTGTTTTACTCCAGGAACAGAAAGAGAGAGTGCCCCTTGAGTAAGGTTGGTGATAAGGTGAAAAATTGTTAAATTAGAAAAGCTAATTCAGTTCATTAATGGGTCATTTTTATCTTCCCCAAATTGACAGCATTTGAGATAATTCAAACTTGCCAAGACGTAGGAAACTTACGACTTCTGGAAGAAATAAGAGCATACTTTGGGGAAAGCATCACTGTTCCTCACATCCTAGACACCATGGCAAGAGTGTGAATAAATTCTACTGAGAACTCTAGAAGAAATATCAATTAAATAGCCCATGGTAAAGATGGCAGTCATGGTGCCAATATTCCCTTAAAATTGCCAAACAAAAAGGGGTATCCAAATAAGTTGAATAAACTCCAGTGTAGAGCTGATTTAAGGGCTACACTTACTATACCTCACGAAGATACACCAAAAATATTGGTATAGAATTTCAGATTTTATAAGATATGGGATATTCTGACTATATCTGAATTACGTAGTTCACTAAATTGCAAACTTCCAAGACAGGGAAAATGGTTGAAAAGAGAGGAAGGACTGAGAAAAAATTTAAATATCCCAACTCTATACACAATTTGAAAATTGGCCTTAAAACACCATAAAATTAGAGAATCCACTACATAAAGTCCAAAAACCTTTCCCATAAGAGTAGATTAGTCAAAGATCCAAAATTATTAATAAAAAGAAATATAGGTAAATGTCAAAATTATAAATAAAAATAAAGAGGAGTAAAGAGGGGACTTTACAAAGAGACTTATGGTACCTTTCAACCATTATTCTGGAATAGATTCAACAGTAAAAGTCAAAGGAGCCTTGTTCTCTCTTCTGTAATGGATTCAAAATGAGGGCCTGAAATGGGGCCATAGTCAGAAAAATAACTGGAGTGGGAAATTACCAATTTAGAAGATCTCCAAAATGTGGCTAAATATTTTCAAAAACTCCTAGAATGTAAATAAGCTAGAAATCAAAACAAACATCTGGCTCTATAGATAAGACAACTGCCCCCCCCCCAATACAAACAAGAACAAAGGGTCCTCTATTCTCCAAGAACCAAGAAACTATAAATAAGGACATTTGTAGATATTGCAAACAAAAGAGTTCTTGGAAGAGCCAATATCACTTCTTGGTTGCAAAACAAAAAGACAGCTATTCCAATCGGTTTAATGATGCTGTCAAGGAAATATTAGAACCCAGTATTTCCTGTCCTTTCTTTAAACTCTGTGAATTGTTTACAAATACAAATAAACACCAGTACACTTGTCTTATTGATACAGTGCTACTCTGTATACCTTCAGTTCCCCTGCCGTAGCAGATCAAATCCCTCAGAGCACTAAAAATGCTTAAATAGTGGGATCCTAAATCCTTTTCACTGTCCCAACTTAAAATTGTTACTTCGGGACTATTATTAGAAAAAACACTCCTTTCTCTTCTGTGACACAGCTGCCGCAAATTTAATAGGTGTTAATCTACTTAGCAAATGGAACTACTAGATAAAACATACTACAGAAGGATTATGTTTAGAAGTTGCAGAAAATTCTCCTACACATGGTGAAATTACTCCTATTGTGGGTAGTAATATACCTACATTGTATGTGATTCAAAAAACTCTTGTAGTATTAGCTATGTTTCCAGAAAAACTAGAATAAATAAAAAAAATAACTAGAGCAGAACCTATAGGATTCTAGATTCATGTTTCTAAAACTTTGCCTAAATTTCTTCAATGCCCTCTTAGAGCTGAGGTTGATGAAGTTTCTCACACCAATTGTGTTCCCATCTGACACATTCCAACTTACCTATCAAATGACAGGAAAACACATTTACTGGTACAATTGTTTGTGAAATATGCAAAGCCTTGCCACAAGCTTAACTGTCTTTATCATTCTCAATACTCTGGAAGAGTAGTAAAAACAAGAGAGCCGTTAAAATGGAAATTACCTAAAAAATCAAATACCTTTGGGTGCCCATGGTCTCAGGGCCTACCCTCAGCCCCTACAGTCCTATGCTTTTCCCCTTTCAGGATCTCATGGATTCTCTCCTTGTGAAGTAGTTTCTACCAGACATATGTGATGAAGGATAAATCCACCCAGACCTGGTTCCAATCTTATACATGTCCATGTAGCTAAAGATTATAAAGAAAAAACAACTCGATAAACTCTGTCCCATCATTTACCAATACAGGCTATATCTGTCATCACCAGTCACGCATCTGTATTTTGTGAACTAAAAGCAAATGGTTTGGTATACTGGGAAATCATCAGAGTGTAAGTGTTATACACTCATTATCTCATTCAAATCTTGTAGCAACTCTAGGTATTATTATTATTACCTTCATTTTGCAGAAGAGAAAACTCGTCATTAATTCATTTGCTCAAGGTCAGATGTCTAGTATGTGGGAAACCTGGGATTTGAACCCAGGTTGTCCAAGAAATATAGCTACTTGGAAAAATGACACATATAGGGAATTTGAGAAATTAGTTGATACTGAATTTTATCTGTACTGGGTAGCCCTTCAAAAATGAAATTCAACTATATTTGGTGTTATATTCCATAGAACTATGGCCATATTTGTTCACCAAAACTGCTTGTTCAAGGGAGTCTCAGGTACTTCTTTCTTCTTTCTGGCATGGATTTTGTCACATCGATACTTTGGAAATTGTTACTCAGAATGTTTATTTGTGTGCAACAAACAGGCAAAATTCTTAGAGATAATGATAGGAGAACATGCAATCCGGCTGTCATATGAAGACCTGACCAAAATCAACGTTGGTCTTGGAGACTGGCATGGTTAGTAAGAGAAGAACAAATAGGTTTTCAGAGTTCTGGCCAGTTCCATCATTTTGTGGTAGTAATTACCCTGAAAAATGACCCAACTTCTTGACTTCTCATGGTGATTGGGTAAAATCTCCTCCTCCGGAACTTTCTTCCAGCTCTTCAAATATGTGAGGCTGATAGAAATGAAGCTGGCAAATTAATGCATGGAGCATCATCTCGCATATGTAGCTCTGCCCAGATTATGCATATGCATATCGTTTCCTCATTAGCATTTACTGAAAGGAAAGGAGTATAAAATAATAGAGGCACATTGGCAATCTGTAGAGAAATGGAAATAATGAGGGCCTCGTCGCTTTTAAATTCCTCAAAAAATATTTTTAGAAGGCAATTTGTTGATCTTTATTTTCACTGGTGTATGTTAAATAGCTCTCCTGCATTTGTTTTTGTTTTGCAATAGACATGACATGCATTTTCCTGAAGACTGGGAAATTAGATGCAGGCCCCACGTGCGTTTCTCATCCTGAAACTTACATTACAAGCACTTGATTTATTGGTCTTTTAAAAGTCCAGAACACCCACAGATCTGCCAACTGACTTTTATTTATTATCAATTTCCTCTAGTGTAGACTGAAGTAACTCCATTAGTTATTCTACACTATTACCATATTCACTATCATCTACCTATATTCTTTTTCATTATGTGAAGTATTAATGTTCCTTTCAAATCGCTTTCTGCCCACTGCTCCTCTCCATTTTATTTCCCCATCTTTGCCTTTCATTTCCCACGCTAAATTTCTACTTACCTGGTGATTGCTTTCAAACCCTTTTGTATTAACCTTAGATTTTGAACTTTGTCATAAATGCTTTATAGACCCATTTTCATTACTTAAAAAAAAAAAAAAAAGCATACTTGGGCTCCCAAATCCATGAGATTATAGAATTCAGTCATTTGATTTTAAAGTTAATATGCATAATAAAGATACATTTTAAATATACATTATTCCACACCAAATATCTAAATTTTCTGGGATCAATTTTCTCATTACTCAATAAGCCCTGAAAACTGAGTAAATTTTAATTAAATTCATCAAAGGAATATTCCTGAATGACAGAGTATGCATCCTTCCCAAGAAAGACCTTGTACCCATTTATGAATTCATGCAACCCATGAATAACCAAAATCATGTTCATTTAAAAGGCTTATTAATCCTGAATGAATTATTTAGATACCACCACCAGTCATTTTATAGAGCTGAGGTGCCAAATTGATCCCATAAATGAATGAATGAGTAAAAGGGTTGATAGAGCTGTGGCAAAAATGTAAAAAATATGAACACTAAAGGAAAAAGCATGTTTCTAAAGCTATTTTAAAAAACCACATAAACAATATTTTTCTGGACACCCCCAAATTATGATCCCAGTGTTCATTCTATCCAGCTGATAAGTCAAATTTCTGCTCATTATAAAACAATTGTGTGTGTAGCGCATTGTTTTTCTTCAATTCTAACACTAAATTGCCTTGGAGAGCCTCTATTTAAAAGCAATTGGGTTTATTTTCAATGTCACAAATCAAAGAGTTCAAAATATAATCACAGTAATTTTATTCAGGAATACATTTTGCTGCAAGTCACAGAAAAACCTACCGCAATGGCTTAAAAATATATTTTGGTATGATAGTAGGTTTGTGGTTCAGAAATAACATCGCAGTTCAGTGATATCAACAGGTACACAGTCTCTTCTGTCTTTCCCACTTTAACCTGTAGGCTTTCATCTTCGTGTTGTTTACCTCATGATCACAAGATGGCTGCTGTATTAGTAGGCTTCATGTTTGTATTCCAGGCATGGGGAAATGCAAAGAGACAAATTATTCTTACATCTCAGAGAGATTTTTGCCTTTATTCCTAGAAAGAAATCTTCCCAGGAAGATCTGCCCATTAGCAAAAATGATATAACATGACCCACTCAAAACCCCATCAGAGTCAGGAAATTGAATAATTTGGTGTTCTGGTCTGTATACTGACAGCAAGCAAAGATGAATAGCACCGGGGAAAAGAAACCTGAGAGCTTACTCAAGATACTGTTATGACAAAGAGAGTTTTAAAAAATAATAATTGAGCATAAGATATGCAGGATAAGCGTGGTGGGTTCTGAAGCTTGATGAATTTGAACCTATTTTGAAAACCAACGAACACCGTGCTAAGAGGATTAAATTTGATCCTATGGACCACTATTTAATATTGGACTCTATCCACTAAAATCACTTAGAGGGCTTTTCAAAAATATTAATGGCCAGTTAAATCAGAACTTCTAGGGATAAGGCTTAAACATCTATATTTAAAATTCTCTCTGAATGATTTTAAAGTGCAGCCAGAGTTCAGAGAAGTGCCTCTGGACATTATTGAGAGGATTCAAGATTTTAGAGGAAACCACAAGTGGAACCATGTATAGATTCATTCATAACATAAATAGGGAATAAAATTGCC
Organism: Nasua narica; assembly: GCA_028533885.1. Taxonomy (NCBI): domain Eukaryota; kingdom Metazoa; phylum Chordata; class Mammalia; order Carnivora; family Procyonidae; genus Nasua; species Nasua narica. The sequence goes on along the minus strand of CM052799.1, from coordinate 35,765,726 downwards.
TGGTCGATGTAAATGTTCTTTATGGAAGACTCATGTAAATAGGTCTTTAATGAATGGAATTTGACCATGAATAAAAATTTGGAACTTGAACATCTCTTTAGAAATGATTTGCAAAAGTGTAAAAATACATCATTACTCATAGCTTTAATACCATTAATCATGAAGACCCTAAAAGCCCAAAATACATCACTGTCACTTTTGAATAAATGTTTTAAAGAATTTCTATTTAAAGGCTGATTTGTTTCAAAATACTTGAGGTGTTTTGATTTGTGCAGTATTCAACCTTGGTTGCATATTTTGGTATCCATGTCATACAATTAATTTGTATGGCCTTTGTATTGCTGCTAAATCCCTGAGTCTTCTTCATACAACGTAGATAACACCTGAGCTTCCTCTATACCATTTTTTATTATTTAAAATACATATATAATATAAAAAACCTTATACTTATCTTTATTAAATCTCTGCTTATTTGTTCAAGTCTATCACCTCTCCCCCTATTAAAATACCATTGAATCTGATCATTTTGATCCATATTTATTTCCTATCTTTCCCAATTTTCAATTATCCGTCAGTATGATTATTAAACATTTTTAAAGATGTTTCAGCTACAAGAAACATGAATCAAGTCAAATTTGTTTAAACAACAAATTTGTTTGTTATTACGTTGGCTCATAACTACTGCAGAGGTAGAGGTTGCTTTGGAGCTGAATGTTTCATCGTGTTGTATCATCAAGGACTCAGTGGCTCTCCACTCTTCCTCAGCAATAGTGTCAGCTTCATCCTAAGGCTGCTCGTCCTTATGGTCATAAGACGCTTGCCAGATGGGGCACCTGGGTGACTCAGTGGGTTAAAGCCTCTGCCTTTGGCTCAGGTCGTGATTTCAGGGTCCTGGGATTGAGCCCTGCATCAGGCTCTCTGCTCAGCGGGGAGCCTGCTTCCCCCTTTCTCTCTGCCTGCCTCTCTGCCTACCTGTGATCAATCTCTCTCTCTCTCTCTCTCTGTCAAATAAATAAATAAAATCTTTTAAATAAATAAAAAAAGAACAAGTAAAATCTTTTAAATAATTTTTTTTTTAAAAAAAGACACTTGCCAGAGCAATTGAGGCTACATGCTCCCACAGTCACATACGACAGGATATACCTTCTGTTCCAGTGACAATTTCCCCGAAGTCACCAGAGAGTGTTCCATTGTACCCCACTGGCCCACCTCCTCTCAAAACCTCAATCAGAGAAGTGTCATGAACTGAATGACGTAAGCCGAGACGCCAAACCAGTCATTGGCAAAGACGCCAAACCAGTCATTGGCAAATACTAAGGGAGGACTAGGATTGATTTCGCTAATCAAGTCCAGTTCCTAGAAATGTGGTCATTATACAAACCCCTTAGTCTTCCGTAGTGGAGATGGTTTACATATGGCTTACAAGTGAAATTCATTTTGGACTGGTTTTTAATAAACCAGAACTGGTTTTCCAAGATTACTGATGCTTTTCTTTCATTTTATACTGAGATGTTCATGATATATCTGCTTATTAATCAGTAGAGGACTCAAATGTGGTATCACGAATCTAAGTTGAGTATTTGTACCTTTGATGGAATGGAAGACCGGACTCCAGCACAAATAGTATATGAAGCAGGTTATCCTCTTGCTGACTGTTTGGATCATGGTTCTTCTTTTTCATTAGAGTTATTGTCCAAGTATTGATTGTTGCCCCTCTTTCTCCTCAGATTGCCATCATTTCCAGCCTGTTGATACATGGGGGAAATCTAAAAACATATTAGTAATGCGTGTTTCTCTTTTGTTATAAAAGTCTTCCTGGATTTTTCTCAGAGAGACTAATTTCTTATGGTATCAATTGAAGTTACATATTTCTATGAGACAATGAAGAGTGAAAGAAAAGAAACTAAGAAAAGCAATGTTTTACACGGAGCCAATAAAAAGCAGACAGATTAGCTCTAAATCAACTTGCAGTGTGTCAGAGAAGTAAATTTAACTGCTCAGACTCAGAGGGAGAATTCATCTTCGTCTCTGTGGTTTAAGGAAGATTTTGACAAGAAATTTAATAACATGAAAGAATAAGTGTGATACTATACACAGTGGTTTATTCCATGAAAGGAAAGGATGAAAAAGTCACTAGATATAAGTCATTGTTCTCAAGTCATTGTTTCTAATTCATTGCATCTATTCATAAAAACAATCCTCACTCAGCCTCCCCGGCTTTGGCAGTTGAAAATAAAAATGGAAGGAGAGAAAGAGTTCCCCAGAGCTTTGACTGAGTGTTTGAGGCCATAACCACTAAAGCAATATATTAAAAAATACTACACCATAAACACAAAACAGCCCTATCTACTGAAATTAAAAATACATTAATTCTAGATTTTCTTATCATAAAATTTTGGATAAGCTCATCAAACTACACGTTTATCTTTGTCCTGGCATTCCCATTTTAGAGTTCTCATAAACACGTGCCTGTCATTTTTGCCAGTTGTGTAATCTGCACTGAAATGTGTATGTGTTCCAAGGGTTCTACTCTTTTTAACCACTTCTTAGCAATGGAGAAGATATGACAAACATCAAACACCTTGGCCCACCTGTGTTTGTTACATTCATGCTTTATAACCACGTACTTTATGGAAGAACTGGATTAGTCCTTGAGCTTCCATGGAATAAAATGTTTCCTACTGTGAATGTGTGGTTCTCAAAAGTAAGAGGGATTTTCATGATCTCTGAATTCCTGGGTGCCTACTGTAGCATCTGACATTCAGTGGTACTCGTTGAACGCTACTTGAACAATATCACTGAGTGGGAAGGCTAGGGTCTTAGAATCATTAAGACTTGGCTTCAAATTCTTCCTCCTTCACTTATTAGCTAGGTGATTTGGAGGAATTTCCTTTTTCCTCTGAGCCTTCAATGAAGACAAAATGAAGCAATGATAACTGTTTTGCAGAATTGTTCTGTGGACTTGAGGTTGTATAGGAGGGGAAAAAAATCCAAACAATTAGCTATGTATATAGTAAATTTATGAGTTGAATTGCAGTCCCTCAAAATTCATATGTAGAAGTCCCATCCCCAACACCTCAGACTGTGAGCTTACTCAGAGATAGAGTTTTTATAGAGGTAGTCAATTAATTTTAAAAGAAAGAGGCACTATATCACTCTAAGTTACTGGGGAAAGGAGTACTAATCCAATATGACTGGTATTCTCACAAAAATGGGACATTTGGACACAGAGATTTACATAAGGGGAAACAGGGTTAAGATGAAGGGAGAACATGGGCACCTACAGTCCAGGAGAGAGACCTGGAACAGATCTTTCCTCAGGGACTTTAGAAGGATAAAATCCTGACAGAACCTTGACCTTGGACTTCTAGACTCCAGAATTATGATACAGTAATTTTCTGTTGTTTAAGCCACCCTATTGATGGTACTTGGTCACAGAAGCCCTAGCATACTAATATAACAAGTCAATAAATTTCCCATATATTCACCTATAGGCTCTTTCTTTTATCAAGCCACTTGCCTTCCTTGTTCTCCCCATGCTTTCTCTTTGCCACATCTTTGGGCATCCTCTAGGAAATGGGCCAGAGTAACCAAATCCTTATTCTAGCATACCCAGAAGTGTGGCTAGTAGAGTTAACCACAGCCATTACAATTTATGGCTAGGCTCTGCCTATCTCTAGCCAGTGAAGTGGCTCCAGTTTGGACAAGAGGGACAATAAAGGGAATGCAGTTCGTTGGTCCTTGTGACTAGAAATAAGCAAAATTTTACCATAATTTTATCATGATACACTCAATAACTTAGAGTGATATAGTGCCTCTTTCTTTTAAAATTAGCTTCATGTATAAGAACTAAAGTTAAAATTTGAAAGATAAAAGTTGATAAGATAGAGCATGGGTGGCTCAGTCAGTTAAACAGCCGACTTGGTTTCATTCAGCTCGGGTCATGATCTCAGTGTCCTAAGATGGAGCCCCGCATCTGACTCCCCACTGAGCAGGGAGTCTGCCTGAGGACTTTTTTCTTCCTCTCTCTCTCCGCTCCTCTTGCTGCTTCCTCGCTCTTTCTCTCTCTCAAATAAATAAATAAACCCTTAAAATACTGAAAGATAGTTAGCATTCTCCTGGATTTGGCTGGCTTGATTGTAAGAGTCAGTGGTAAACCATTTGCTCATCCATTTTCTTGAGTTCTAAATATCTTTCCTGTGTACTTTTTGATATAAGGATAAAAATTACAGCCAGATCCAGTGCCTTCTTTGAATGGAAGTAAGAAAGGCACCATCGCTTAGAGATTCTGACCCCGCACTAAAATTCCATTTTGTCCATACCAAAAGTACTGAGGATTTAGTAGCTCTGAATTCAGAATCTTTAAGCTTTTCAGACTTGACACAAATGTGTACGTGCCGAGAACCCTGGCTAAGAAGCAATTCCCTACTAGAAATTAACTAAAAGATGTCTGTTTCCATTATTATTTGTGTTTGCTTCCTTTGGCTGATACATTTTCATTCCCCCTCGGGTTTTACTTCTTTCAATATCTCTTGGCTGTGATCAGTTTGATTTCTGACACATTGGCAGCCTTAGTTCAAGAGATGAATGCAACTAATTTGGTAGATAAAATTCTAATCTTCCCTGTCTTGATTGTCAATTTTTGAAAGGTAATCTAAGATGATGTCTTTATCCCGTAATTTATGTTGTCTAGATTTGACTAAGACCAGGTTTGAGAAGTTGATTACATTCTCTCATCTGATCAGCTGAAGGCTAAGACCAATGACTCCAGCTCTAATTGTGGGAAAAGAACACATTTCCAAAATCTTTTGTGACAAAACGTCAGCTCTAAATTTGCCATTTAAAGTGTTTATGAAGTTGCTAATGAATGAACTTGGCTTTCTTCCTTGAGGTCTGACTCACTCTGATTTCCTTGGTCCAGCAGAAAACTCTCTTGGCATATTTATGAAGAACTGGGAAAGATTTTCTTGCAGAGAGAATTCCCTCAGCTCCAAAGAAAACTCCATTCCGCAAAATAAACTTGATATCAGCTGGAGCAGGTGCCAGCCATTGGCATCTGGCCCTGAGAAAAATATTTATTAAATTATATTTTGGACTGGAAGCCATAGAAAAATTTTTCTACAAATTTGAAATAATCTAAATCACCTGTACCTATCTAACAAAAACCTTATCTATAAAATATATGTATATATAAAAATAAATTTAAACACACACACACACACACACACACACACACTCACTCACTCACTCACTCCGTTGGAGCTCCCTAACCCTTAAATCCTGTAATCTCCTCATCTTGAAAGACTCCATTTACACAAATGAGCTTAAATGTTTTCACTTGAATTCAAGGCTTTTTTACTTAAGCCCATAACAAGCTTACTCATCTTTGTGCATTGCTAAATGGAAAAGCACCCCAAGTGTCTTTGGATACAGCCTCCCCGCACTAGGCCAAGGCAGTGTCTCCCTGACTTTCTCAGCTTTAACCTTTAATGTGGCGTGAGCTTCCCAAGCCCTGCATGTATGATAAATGGAATCTCCAACCCATCTGAAAACGAGTTTATGTGGGCAGGAAGATTTAGTATCCCCCGTGCACCCTCAAGATAAAAAATTGTCTGGGCTTGTGGGAACAATTTGTCTAAGAAGAGTAATTTTAGAAATTCTTGCACTGTCTTTAGAGGGGCTGAATTCATAGCAGTTTTCCCCCCTTGATTTTATTTCAAACACCTGTTCTTCATGAACAGGAATAATTTGGAGCCCCAGTGATGGGGGCCCACGGATGCGCAAAACACACAGAGCTGACTTGTGTCCTTTGTGTGGTTTCTCTTCACATATCGAGTGTGAGCCTGTATGTGTATTAAGAACATTTGCTAAAACTGGTCCGTGCATCTTCCGCACTGCAGTCCCTATTATGAGGCTCTCGCAGCGTGATAATTCTAACTGATAAATTACTAAAACAAAAATAGAAAATTGATAGTTGCGATAACTTTCTTTAGTGCACAGCTGGTGCAGGCATCTTGTTCTCACATCTGTGTGTCAGCAGTCTGCCCCCCATCCCACCACCGCGGGCACTGCCTTTCTTCTCAGAAGTAAATCTCTTGGCCAAAAATCTGTTTGTTTGTTCTTCTCAACAAATGGCGCGTGTTCCTATTAATGGGCCCTCTTCCATTTCTCACAGGAACACTTCAGTCGTCTTTTCCTTTCTTAGCCTGTTGGCTGGAGACTAACTTCCTAACTAGAGGTAGTCTCCAGGTGAGCGATGCTGTGGAGAACATTTGTCTCTGGCCTCCTTGGGATTTGGCACAACAGCCAACACTGTAAGACTTAGTCTGGGCGAGCTGGCCAGTCCTAAGGCAAGGGGAGCAGAGTGTTGGAGAGCAGGAAATCTGCAGTCGAGCAGAGCAGACTTCTGTTTGTTCTGTGTAGGAAGTGAGGAGCGTGAGTCCACCTCTCGGAGCCCAGTGTGCTCATTCAAGGTAGAGCAGTGGCGACACCTGTCAGGACCAGAATGCAGGCAGGACATTAATGCAGCCCGAGTTGAGGCTGCTATCACAAAGCCCTGGCATTAACCCAGTGACTTACTTAACTGCTATAGAAGTTTATACCTTCTATATATCAGAGTCTGAAGGAAACATTCCAGATGGCTGGGTGACCTTATTCAGTACAATCACTCAGACGACTTCATTCATGTTGCTCTTCTGTTCCCTAGAACTTTGTTTTTACCTGTAGGGCACAGGCTGGGTTTCCATGGGTTATGGTGTGTTGAAAGGGATACAGAACATCAAGGAAGCTTGCCCATGGTCTTATGGCTATAGACTTGGCCGCTCATATTACTTCCTTTCACATTCCATTAGCCTGGATGCCGTCACATGACCACACTTAACTGCAAGGGAGGCTGAGAAATGTCATTTTGCAGAGGCCCATGAAAATAGAAGATAGATGAAGCTGGGAAGTTTCAGAAGTCTAATAGAACCTATCTCAAACTCCTCAGATGATTAAGTGAAATCACACATATTTCTCCCTGGTTCTCACATGGTTAATATTCAATCCATGTGAACCCACATTACTAATAAAAGTGGCAGTATCTGTTAAACACAAATGTTAAGGTGAAAACAACCTACTATCAGACAAATGCCATCATTAATAAGACCCCCTCTGACAGGATATTAGGAGCTTCTGCCCCACCAGAAAAGGGATGTGGAATTAGTCGACACTCCGATGTCCGCTGGTCTGGACTCCATGTGAGGTATGTTTGTGTGTGTTTCCAGGATGGCTTGCAGTCCACTCCATTTCCTTGTGAGGTTAGGACACTCCCTCCACAAGCTAGTTCTTAAAATTTCTTTTCTTCAGGATATGGACTCTGCTTTTTCTAACCCCTACATCTAATGAGCTCCCCTTCCTCTTGATCACCAAGTATGGATTAGGATGAAAACCAGCAGACTCTCTTGTGTTCTCTTGCCATATCATGTTATATGGTTCATCTTATTGAAGTTGCCCCCTTACTGTCTGCCTTTTACCCTAAACTGTGAATTTTCCAACAGCTGGAACAAGATCTGCCTGATTTACCATTACATCCCAAATTTTCATCCAGGTACCTAGCAGATTATAAGTGCTCAATAAGTATCTGAACAAATGAAACACTAAATATAAAATAACTGAAAAATATCCCTGGAAACTTAATATGTCATTACCTTTCTTAGATATAAGCAAATGAAGCTAATAGTGAACAGATTAAAGCAGAAAAAAAATTATTATAAAAGGTTAACACACAAGAAGTTAGAAACTTACTGAGAGCATGAAGGAACGAGACTGGAGATCAAGCAACCAGGGCAATACCTAGATCCACACTGGAGATGGATCAGAGGGGAGAAGTGGTACCACCACTGACTAGAACAGCGCTTTTTTTAAAAAAGATTTATTTTTATTTTATTTATTTGAGAGAGAGAGAGAGAGAGCATGAGAGGGGAGAGGTCAGAGGGAGAAGAAGGCTCCCCGCAAGCAGGGAGCCCGATGTGGGACTCGATCCTGGGACTCCAGGATCATGACCTGAGCCGAAGGCAGTTGCCCAACCAACTGAGCCACCCAGGCGCCCTAGAACAGCGCTTTTGTATCATTAGGAGTTCTGCTCTCAGAACTTGATCCTGAAAAATCCATCAAACCATGCCTGGTTGCATCTATTTGAGGCTACATCACATGCCAGTGCCCTCTCTGCAAGGGGGTGCCCGATATCTGTGATGTGAGTCAGTAGATGCTGTCCCCCAGTATTCACAGAAGGAAAGCTTCCCAACAAACACAGCGAGGGTCCATTGGCCAATGCCAATTGGCCAAAAAGTAAAACAATTATCCATTATATTCAAATCAGCTGTTGCTATGTTAATGCTCTGATTCCTTGCAAAGAAAGTGGACCTAGGATGCAAAAGATTAAAGTATACCATACCATGAGTTACTAAGAAAATTACTAAGATTTTGTCCTGCTTTCTTATTCTCCCACCTCTCCATGTATGTATATTTCTGAAGGATTTCTTGACCAGTTTATTCACTGTGGCACCAGCCATATTTTAAATTTCTCTAGACACAGAAAAGAATTGCACAAAGATTTCTCAAAATCAAAAAAAAAAAAAGATTTCTCAAAATCTCCTGCTTTACAAAGACAAGAGCTTATTCACATATACAAGATTAAGGCAGTTGCTAAGCTTTAGGGCTGCAGTCTACTTCCTCTGTGATAGAACAATGAGACATATTTACTGTTTGTATACTTATACATTTGCTTATTGTTTTTTTCCCCATAGAATGCAGTCTTTATAAGGGCAGGAACAAAGGTATTTGTTTTTTTAACTGTTTATTGTTGTTGTTGTTGTTGTTGTTGTTTCACTGCTGTAATCCCAGAACCTAGAATAATTTATGATGACTGGTAAGCACTCTGTAAATGTTTGTGGAATGAATGAATAAATAGGTATGTGTTATATGAGAATGGTGGTTAGCACAAAAGCGAACATTCTGATTTCTTTCTTCTTTGTGAAGCTTTGGTCTTAGCATGTTATCTTTCTATTGAGTAGGATAAGGAGACTATAGGAATCCATGAAGAACTTAAGTCCTTCTACTCTCTACCTTTGACTGAGTGCTTAACCTCCAGAGTCTCCAATCCTGAAATTTCCTTCAATAGGCAAAACCCTCATCCTCCTACTTCTCTTTCCCTTAACCTCAAACTCCTTGTTGGTCCTTTAACCCCACTGGGTTATCATTATTCATCATTGCCTTTGTAATTTCTTGACTCCTCAGTCTGTATTCTGCAATTGTCATTTCAAGGATGCTCTTAGTACCTGTACGGATTGAATCATGTTCCTCTAAAATTCATGTGCACATGAAGTCTCAGATTGTGACCTTACATATTGTGAAATAGGGTCTTTGCAGATGTAATCAAGGTAAAATGAGGCCGTGTTGGACAAGGATTGAACATAAATCCAATGGCATGTCCTTATAAGAAGAGAGAAATACAGAAATACCAAAAGACATACAGGGGAGAAAGCCAGGTGAAAAAGGAGTCAGAGATTTTAGTCTTGCTGCCACAAAACAAGGAATGCTAAGTGTTGCTGGCAACCACCAAAAGATCAAGGCAAGGAAGGATCCTCGCCTAAAGTCTTCAGAGAGAGCATGGCTTGCTAACACCTTGATTTCACGCTTCAGCCCTCAGCACTGAGAGAGAATAAATTTATATTGTTTTACCGCACATGTTCGTGGTACTTTGTTAAGGCAGCCTTAGGAAACAAATACACTATCTCTGGAGTCCTCCACTACCTCGTTCCCCTAATAAGTAATGATAACTCATCTCTACTTCTGAGTCCTTTCCAATATTTGCTGCTGGTTCTCTTTAGCTGAAAAGATTGCTGGAAAAAGTCACACAAGGCACTGTCTTTGGCTGTCAGCCCATTTTTTCCCACTTAACAGAATCTGATAAAATAGCCACCTCCCCCAATCCTACTCCTTACTTCTAGATTCTCTCTCTCTTCACTAGCCCCTTTTATAAACTTACCCCAAAAGTCTTCCTGTGTCTCCATGACCTATCAAGGACCATCTTCTTGCTTTCTCCCTCCTTCCGTACTTCTTAAAAGAATATACCTATATACTTTCTCTGCATTTACCCATCTCTCATTCCTCCCAAACACATCTGTGAATACATTCTTGACATCTCTGTGGTATTTGGCCATACTAAATACTCATGATTTTATTCCTAAAATCTTTCACATCCATCAAATTCTAGGACTTTGTGTCATTCTCGTGTCTTCCCTCCTTGACAACCGCTCCTTTTCAAATTTCTCTTCCTCCCTTCTGTATCCCTTAATGTTGGCATCGCCTCAAATCTGGTCTGTTACCTTCTCTTTTACTATTCCTTTGGTGAGAGTGTTTATTTTTCTGAATTCTTCTATCCCCTATGCTTTACTTATCACATGCTTTGGAAGATCCTAAATACATATTTTAAAGACTAAATCAATGAAGGCCTAATCTGTATCTTTTAAATCCATGCATTTCTAAACATATGAAACTGAGTTTATTATATATCTAGAATAACTATTGCAGATCTATGTTTTATAGATATGTTTGTTATTATGTTATATGTTATATTTATGTTATAAATATGTTTATAACTATTGCAGCATGTTTTCACATGCTGAATGAATGTCCATTTTTACACAAATATCCCATTTGTGTACAAAGTCCAATAAATCCAACACTGAATGTATTCCCTCAACTGTACCCACAAGCCACATCTTCTTTTCATATTTTTCCCCCTAGGTATATGTGTCACACCCATTCTCATTTTCATTTCCTCTCTTTCTCTTACACTTTATTAATTTCCTAGTGTCTCAAATTTCATGCCCATAAAACATTTCAAATCTCTTCTTTCCTATTCTCAATTCTCATATTCTAGATTGGCATTCATTTCTCTAATGTTTTCCACATCTCTTTCCATTCATCCTCAACCTCATTATTATAACCCAAATTCTTATCTGTTTTTCCTTCCCATCTAGACCCTCTAGTACTATATAGCATGGTTATTAAGAATATCAGTTCTGGTGTAAGCAGACTCAGGTCGAATCCCCACCTCTGCCGCTTACTAGCTGTGTGATCTTGTGCTGGAAGGCAATCTCCCTGAACCTCAGTGTCTCCATTGTGAAATAGGCAAAACAGTAGTACCTGCCTCACAGGTGCAGAGCCCCATGTCTGGCATGTGGAGACTGCTCAGTAAACATAAGGATTCACGAGTCTGCAGATGCTGCAGATGCTGCTACCAAAATGGTAGCAGCAACAGCAGCTGGGGGTCCAGTATTCATCCTCCCTAGATCATTCAGTAACCTTTCAGAAGCTCCTGAAACGGCATCCAATGACCAACCATTTTGGCAGCCTTTTGAATTCTGGGAAGAAGAACACAAATGCCAGGAAGGGCACAGCCAGTAAGATGCTAAAACCAATATCAGAGAAATTTTGTAGGAATTCAAAGAGAAAGTTCATATACAAAGGCCAGCACAACAACAAGCACAGATTAAACACTCAATAAGCAAAATAATCCCAGGGTATATTTTGGAGGATTATGTATAACGGTACTAAAATGAGGGTGTACTCTTGTGGTAACCACACAAAGAGACTGTGGCAGACATTGAAGCCATTCTCCATTGTTTCAGCACAGAAAGGGATTGCATTTTCCTGCCTTTTTCAAGTTAAGCACATCCAGGAGTTTTCTTTGGCCAATAAAATGTGAGCCAAGATGGCCTCTTACTTCTACATGGAAACACTTAATTGCCAATACTCACTTCTCTGAAATGCCCCTGCTAAGCAGAACCTCTCTGTTCACCTTCAGTGGATAGTGGGTATGAGTAAAAAGTCAACCTTTGTTTTCCTAACCACTGAGATTTGGGATCTGGTATTACTGCAGCAAAAACCACCCTATTCTGACTGTTAGGGCTTGATAACCAGAGTCAAGGAGAAATTCTGTGTGCCTAGAAAATTATCTAAACTTCCTTCCAACACTTGAGTTATTTTTTTGATGAGGTGCTACAAAAATTGTTAATGAACAAATCAGTAAAATCCTGAGACTTTCTAAAAGACCAAACACTGAAGGAATCTCATTTCTGTTCTCTAGCTTCTAGAACTATTCTACCCCTACCCTGCATCCTGGAATAGAGCTGCTTATCGGCTTATACCTCCTGCTCCACTCTTTGTTGACCTTTCCCACTACATCTCCTCAAGTTATACTAGATGAATATTTTGCTAATAAGCCATGTTTCCCTCTTTCACACATGCATGGTCACTGTTTCCTCTACTGAGAAAGCCTTTTTTTCCCTTTTAAATCATTATTCCTTTATCTGCATGTTTAAATTTTACCCATCATTCAGAGTCCAAAATAAATCAATCCCATCTCTCTCTAAAAGACTTCTTGCCCCCCATTTCTCTCTCTCTAAAATAAATATATAATTTTTTTAAAAGAGGTGCCTGGGTGGCTCAGTTGGTTAAGCATCAGACTCTTGATTGTGGCTCAGGTTATGACCTTGGGTCCTAAGATCAATCCCCACATCAAGCTCCATGCTCAGCAGGGAGTCTGCTTGAGACTCTCTCCCTCCCTCTACCTCTCCCTCTGCCCTCCCCACTCTTGTGCATGCTTTCACTTTCTCTCTCAAATAAACAAACAAACAAATAAATAAATAACTGACTTCTTGCCTTTCCCAGATGGAAAGTTAGGGTCCATTTCCTGATGTCCCCATGGCATTTTATATATGTCTCTATTAATTAACTTTTTTTAAATTTTTGCATTCCTTCTATTGACATATGTACTTTAAATCCCTTAGGAGATAGAAATTTTTGACGGCTTGATCCATGACTTATATATGTTATCCTCAATAATTTAACATATTGCCTAGGCCTTCATATGTCCTCATAGATAATTATAACAAATGACAATCAATGACAAGTATTCATTTTTAATTATATGGCAAGACTTGGCCATCTATTGCCCAAGAGATAAACTGTACTTAGATCTTTAAAAAGATATTTGATGTTAAGAAACCTAACCAGTCATCACTACTCCCTTCCAAATTCTGACTCAGTTGGAAAACTGACCCAGAAATGATGTTTATGTGATTATTTTTATGAATGATAAAGCTGGAATGGAAAAGGTAATTTGGAATTAGGGCCAAAATGGGCATTCCTATAATAGGCCTCTGGAATAGACTGGCCCAACCAGTCTCAGACATAGCAGCTGGAGATGGGGGTGAGCCTTTTCCTGGTGAAGATCCAACACAGTGACAAGAATGGAGAGGAGAGCATGTGACACTTGAGACATCTTGAGACAGAATGAATTAAACTCCAGGCAAGACATGAGCAGTGACCTCCATCCAGACTCACCAACAAAATAAGACAGGAACAAGGGGAGAAAGAAGTATTTCCTGTTTGAGAGGACTAGGAAAAAACGTAAGGAAAGGTGAAGTGTCCTCCCTAAAAGATTCTGAAGCATAGACCCTAAAAACTAAATGAAATCACTTAACCATAATAAATCAGAATACAGAAGGAAGAGTACCCAACTCTTCCAACTTCCTGTGGTCTTAATATCACATTTTTAAGAAACAACCTATATGCTAAGAAAAATAGGCATTAGATCATGTTTGGAGAGTCTCGTATGACTGGAGTCTCCCAAGTACATTTCTTAAATTATGCCAAATTTGCACTGTTTACTCATTTACTCAAATACAATTTTTGTGCTTTGAAGCATAGTATTAGGTGGGCTACATCATATTGTCCAAAGATTTTATAGAAAGCAGAAGGTTTAAATAGGCATCACTGTTGTTGCCAACCAGACTGCCCAGCTGGTACCAGTAGACCATGGTGTCATATGTACATAAAGTGAAATCACATACTCACACTCGAAATTTGTACTATTTTCACTTCTGACACTGTAGTCTTTCTGCCTGACCCAGAATCCAAATATCCAGTTGTTTCAAAGAAGAATGCCAACTCTGTAGAGATTTAGCAATCCAGGAAGCAAATGGCTTCTCTGGTTGAGGGGAATTACATACTGACTCTCAGTAAAGTACATTTCATTAAAACTTAGAAGCAGGATGAAAGTGTGTTATTGCTTCTATTGTTTGAATTATGTCTCCTATGTGGATTTGTAATGCCTTATTTCATATTAGGTCCTTTACAAAGGTCCCTTTCAAATCATTAAAATGCCATTGTTAATGGAGTAATGGGAAAAGAATAAGAAAGTGTCCCCTCCCCCTCCATAATTCTGCACCCTCCCCACATACCATCACCTGGAATATGCCATGCTGTGCTTTCATAAAAAGAAGTTGGAAGCTAGAGAAAAACAGGCCAGATAGAATTAAGAAAAATGGATGTATCCCACTGACCCTGAGTATAGAAGAGAAATGTGGAGAATGTGTGAATTATTAGCACAGTAGAAAAATATTTTATTTAAGAACCACATCTTCACAGCTCTGCCTGAAGGGTTTCATTCAAGCTGGAAAAGAAAAAAAAGTACAGATTCAAAGCTCTGGATACTCAAGAATCCATCATGTTGTGTGTAGGAGAATCATAAAATCACCAGCAAAAAAAGACACAGTGGGAGTCCCAACTTGTAAACCATTAAGCTCCTGGGCATGCATCATACTTCATCCTAAGGGACAAAAGAGGAATTTCAGATGAATTTCCCAGCTCTGTCTACGGAGCAGCTCTTTCTGACAATAAAGTTTATCTCTTAAGGAATCAGACGCAGGGTTTTGTTTTATTTTGTTTTGTATTCATCTTCAACAAGAGGCATTTACATCATATAGGTCCTCAACCTAAAAGATTGCCAAGAACTTACTGCAATTTGTTATCCAAAAGAAAGGAAAGAAGGAAGGAGAGAAGGGAGAGAAGGAGAAAGAAAACAAAACAAAATGGTATCTCGGCTCTTAATTTAGTGAATTCTGGGATAATTCATGGGTCACCAGCAGAACAGCTGTATCTAAAAAGTCTGGTAATAATATCTGCCCTACAAGAGCACTTGCCTTTCTCGGGGTCTGTGATAGTCTGTCTGCATTTGCTCACTTCATTTGCACAACAGCACTGCCCATTCAGTACTTTGTAGAAGAAGCAGGTGCTTACAGAGACAAAAATCCTGTGTTCATCTCACACTTGGAGTAAGTGGCAAGCAGGAGTTTGATTCCCACCTCCGTCTGATTCTCAAGTCATGCTTTTAAGAGTTTCTGAGCCGTGGCACTCTTGCCATTTTGGTCCAGATAATGCTTTGTTGTGGGGGCTGTTTTGTACACTGAATGATATATAGTAGAATCCCTGATTTCTACCCGCGTAGCGTCAGGAGCTCCCGTCCCATTCAGGTATGACAACCCAGAATGTCTCCAGACATTGCCAGATGACCCTTGGAGGCAAAACTCCTCCCCCATTAAGTACCACTACCCTAAACGAGTGTGACTC
The DNA here is from genome assembly GCA_028533885.1 of Nasua narica. Taxonomy (NCBI): domain Eukaryota; kingdom Metazoa; phylum Chordata; class Mammalia; order Carnivora; family Procyonidae; genus Nasua; species Nasua narica. The sequence goes on along the minus strand of CM052799.1, from coordinate 35,750,267 downwards.
TGGAATGTGAAGCGTGCAGTAGTTACCAGACTGCAAACATACGAAACTTGTGCCAGAATGCAAATTAACTCTGTCACTAAGCATACTGTTTACTTTGAATGGTTTTGTTTTTGTTTTTTCCCCCCCCAATAGCAAGACTTTTTCAATGAAAGCAGCAATGTGTGGATTTCCATTCTGGGGCAAGCTCTTTATCTCTTCAAAGATCAGCACTACAGATAGGGGTGCCATAAATCACTGTGGTATATTGCCACCATGACATGGTGAAATTCAGTGAGGATTTAATAAATCAATACTTTTAAAGTTGTTTTTCCTCTTAAGCCTGTATTAGGCAGTGTTTATTCTGGCAAAACACCTCTCATCAGTGACAGAAAATTACTGTAAAGCAGAGCTTCAGAAATGGCTTTAAGGTTGGGTTTAAGTGTTGGATTGTACTGCTCACTCCCTGACCTTCAAGCTCTAAGATGATATTGCCACGTGAAAAGCTCAGGGCCCAGCCAGACAGCCTGTCCCACATCGCACCAGTTCCAGGGTCTAACACAACTCAGTCCAGAGTAGCCATTGCAGCATGCAGGTTATTGGGGACCCTGCAGTTCCCGTCATCCCCCGCTGCTGCTGTTCTTCTCCGTGCCCAACATTCCCTACATACCAATACAGTCATCCGTTGTCACGCTGTCTTCTGCTGTCTCATCAGCAAGTGCCCACCAATACCAGTACATAATGAGAAAATAACAAGAGCAGTAACAGTAACACTCTCCAGCAATGATTGAAAGCTTCGTTATATGTAAGGCGTTAATTAAGTTCTGTGGATTCGGTAGTTCATATACTGGTTACCATAACCCTATGGAGTAGGCATCATTTTCATTTCCATTTTACAGATGAGGAAACTGCAATCAGAAAAATTAAAAAAAAAAATCGAAGTACTATGAGAAAGTTCTTTTGACTGGAATCAACCGTAGATAGAAATCCAAAGTTTGTTGGGTTTTTTTTTTTAACTTTTTACTATAAAATATTTCAAATATATTTAAAAGTAGAAGAGTATAATAACCCTCATGAATCAGTCATTCAATTACAGTAATCACCAACTCATGGACAATCTTGCTATATACAACCCCACTCACTTCCTCCTCCACTTATTACTGTATGGCAGATCCCCACACAGCATCATCCATAAATATTTCAGGATGTATATCAAAAAGATAAGAATGTTTTTTAAAAAGAAATTATCACACCTTAAAATATTATTAATAAAATATCATTAAATCACTAACATCATTAAATCATTAAGTATCAATTATATCATAATTACTATGAATGTTTCTTTTGTTGTTTTGTAGTTTGTGTAAATCAGAAATCAATTCATGGTGAGTTCATCTATGACTTCAGATTAACAATCTCTCTTGGCTTTCTTTTTGCAATTTATTTTTGGAAAAAAACTGGGTCAATAGTCGCCTAGAAGAGGCATCTGTGTCACTTTTTCTTCTTTGTTTATTTTTTTTAAAGCTTTAAAAAATATAAAATCATAAGCTTGAGGGTGTACAAAAACAGACAAGGGACAGTCTGCAGTTTGCGGATTACTACGGTAGAACACCTCACGATCTGGATTTTGCTGAACGCAACTTCATGGTGTCATTAACATGTTCCTCTATTCTTTGCATTTTCTATAAATTGTGGTTGGATCTAAAGGTTTGATCAGATTCAGGATGATTCTTTTAACAAGTCGACTTCAGGGGTGGTAGTGTGTTTTCATCTACGTGCAAGCACATAATATCTGCTTTCTTTCTCTTACCCCGATTTGTTTTTTAACATCAGTGTTCTGTGTAGGTTCTTGACTTCAAAGAACTTTTAAGTCCTTATCAGTACATACAATATACAAAAATATAGTACCAATACCAAATAAGTGGTTCCTAACTCATTTAGGCAGTATTTATTGAGTGGTTACTCTGTGCTAAGCATCAGGTTAGACTTCTGATACATAGAAACTCTATTTACCTTTCAGGAGGTCAGTCTTGTGACAAGTGCTTCACTGGAGTCATGTGCAACAGCCAGGGAAATAACCAAGCTGGCTTCTAGGGAACCAGGGAAGCTAAGAAGGAAATGTTAAGAATGAAAAGTATTTGAAGGAGGAAGAGATCAGATCCTCTTGCTCTGTTCCAAGGACACTTCATAGAAACATGATACGAGCTGGACAAAGGATAGGTAAGAGGTGGGTAAATGGTGGAGTAGATTCCAATGCATAGGAATGGTGTGAACTGAAGTACTAGTGTAAGAGAGTGTGGAGTGTGTCGATGGCCAAGGAGATGAGTGGTTGGGGGGAGCAGAGGAACTGTGTACGTCATCATAGGCAGAAACCCATTACCTCATGCCATCTAAGTTATAAAATCTTCAGATCAGATGGGTCCTTAGGAAACCATCTAGTTGAGTAACAACAGCAACAAATATAATGATATTGAACATATTTACTTTCAATATCTTATTTTATCATCATACTGATACCGCTGGTTAAGAATTATTAATCCCCATTTTATAGCTGAGAGAAAATTCTTAATTGTCTCCTACCCAAGTTTACCTAACTTGTAAATGCCAGAGCAAGTACTTGAACTCAGGTCCACGCAACTATGAACTTATATATTTTCAAACACAATATGCTGTCTCTACCTTAACTTAAAAACATAGCGCCCCCTCAAAGAATATTAATAAGGGGTAACCCAGACTCTGATCAAACATCTCTAATGTTGGGGGTTATTCAGTAATATAACTTCCCAGGAGGAACTACCTACCCTCCTTCAGATACTCATTTCTGTCCCAAATCATTTGGATGATTTTTTTTTTAAATTTAGGCTCATGTCTTTAAAAAATGCATTGAGAAGGAAATATAGAGTAAAATAGCAAGCTTGAGGAAAGCAAATAAATTACCAAGCTGGTCAACACACTTGCTCTGATTGATATAAAATCTGGCTCTAGGCTCAAAAAGAAAACGGAAACAGAAGGAGGAAGGTAAAGAAGCTACTTCTATTGATTGAACATCTCTGTGCCTGGCCCTATGCTGGCATTGATTATTTAACATAATTCATTTAATGTCAAAATATCCCTGTGAGGTATTTGAGAGATGATAGAATGTTTTTTTTTTTCCTTTGAAGACAAAGTTCTTGAGTGTAGAGCCAGAGAAATTTCTCACATAGGAGGAAATTGAGTTATAAAAGAGCCAGTGTTATCAACAGAAGCTTTGCGAACAGCCTCTGCCAATAATACCCAAATCCCTGTCTTCAGCCACCTTTGCTGGTTAATACCCAAACGTTGGCAAACTCATAAGAATAAAATGATCCCAGTGTGCAATTTTCGTCCAAGTTTTAGACGAGTTTGGGGGGGGGTGAGTAGTGAAAATGAGCCATAGCTGAAAGACTAGTAACCAGAAATAATAAGCAAAGAGAAAGAGAAAGGTGTCTGAGAAAATGGGGTAGGGTGCAAAGTAAAATAAGGAAAAAAACCAAATCTTTATAACTTGCCTTCCAAAGTTAGTGATTCAGCCTATCTTCTCTTCAGCAGTCTCAAGAAAACAGATTCTTTTGGTTCGAAGTAGCATTCTGAAAGCTTTCCCCACAAAAGTCCTTTTTTCCCTTTGTTCAGACCCATTAGCCTCAGTGGCATCATCAGAGAACCATGGGATCTGCTGTAGAGACAGAGTATTGATTGTTGATTATTCCTGTAAGAATATTACTGCACATGAGTGATACAGCTAAGGTGCTAAAATTGAGGGGGGTCTATTCAAATATCTAGCTCAAGACCTCTCAAAGTATTTCTGAAACAAATTGAGAATAACACTTTTCCAGTGAACTTAAATATTTATATTGGATTTGGTCTTTCTTTAAATGTTAATAATCTGAACACTTTCAGTGGTTAGATCATGCAAAGCTAGCCATAGGATAAACAATAATTGCTGACTGATTATAAGTAAATATTTCCCTGTCTATTTCTTCAGAGAGCAACCTTCCTAGGTGAACATGAACTGGGGTAAAAATATTGATTCCAGAAATGAGTATGAAATGTCGTGATTTCCAATTATTCTAAGAAATCGCTCTTTGAAACTCTGAATTATGGAAGGATAAAGCGGCTCCAATTTAATCTGTGAAACAGGACTTTATTTAGAGTTCTTGCTGAAGTTAGGGAGGAAAAAAATAAGCCAAGGAAAATAGTGGGAGAGTAATATTGTCGACTGGTGCCCTCCAGTGGCAATACTTGAGGGTGTTTTTAGTTAAGTAAAATTGAAAGCGTCTTCTATTGCCAAGCTTCAAGCATTTAAAACAGATGAGACCAAACCTTCTGAGAGCCTCACAGTTAGGAATGAAACCAAAAAGCTTTCATTTTATGTTGAACAGTCCTGAGATGCCAGCGAAGGAGGTTGTTGGTTTGCCTTTAATATGTAGTTGTCTCACATGCTTGCAAAAGGCTGAGAGCCACAGGTGCTCAATTTGGATTGCAGTTGACTTAGCAGGAAGAGATTGGGAAGGCTTTTTAGAATCCTTGGGCTGAATGCCTCCCTTTCTCATATTCTTCTATGACACCTCCTTTGGCTTGAAGGAGTCACCCTCCCCAGAAGGAATGATTCCTGGGGTTACAGACCGTTTGCTTCTGGCCGGAGGTGTCAACAGTCCCACCTGCCGAAGTGTTTCAAGAGGAAGCTGACGGCCATGGTTCACTGGACAAATGTCTAACGCGCATTCACCGGACAAATGTCTGACTTGGGCCTCCGTGCCAAGCTCTAGGTCAGTAGTTTCCTTTCTTATTTTAACATCTTTGCCTCGACTTCCTCAGGATGTCTCTAGGTCCTTTCTGTTTTCTTTCTTTTTTTATTTTTTAACTTTTTATTTTAATTTAATTTTATTTTTTCAGTGTTCCAAGATTCATTGTTTATGTACCACCCCAGTGCTCCATGCAATACGTGCCCTCCTTAATACCCACCACCAGGCTCACCCATCCCCCCACCCCCCTCCCCTCCAAAACCCGCAGTTTCTCAGAGTCCACAGTCTCTCATGGTTCGTCTCCCCCTCTGATTTCCCCCAATTCACTTTTCCTTTCCTTCTCCTAATGTCCTCCATGTTTTCCTTATGCGCCACACATAAGTGAAACCATATGATAACTGACTCTCTGCTTGACTTATTTCACTCAGCATAGTCTCTTCCAGTCCCGTCCATGTTGATACAAAAGTTGGGTATTCTTTCTGATCTCCTGTAGGCCTCTTCTACCTTCCTCCAGAGTCTTCTTTTTCAACAAGTATCAATGTCCTCACTTCCCACTGGGTCTGAGCTAGTGGAAAAGTATCTCAGACATCAAGAGAGGCCTAAGGCATCTATATTCTTGAGCATCTTGGTATAGTAAAACATAAAGAAATGTCTTAGATTTAGCAGATTTGTGGCATAAGTTAATGTTTCCAAAATTGGAATCTATTTTCCTGTTATAATAATTTTAACACAAATGCAATATAAGCATATAATTTGTAAGATGATTACAGGCGATACTTTAAAAATTTTGTCTCTAAGCAAACTATGAAAAGAGATCTAGTACGTACTGATAAATTTAAAGATGTATGAAGAACACCATGCTCTGTAAATCCTGTCAATAAATCTCTCTAACAAGAAGGATAAATTCAATGAAGGATAATATGATAGTATCAAAAGTCTAAAATTATATAACATCACAAGTCTCTGCCCTGATTGGGACATGTGGACCAACTGACCCCTCAGCCTTTTCTGAGAGAGTGGGTGAATAGTGTTGCTATGCAAATCAACACGGAAGTGAGTTTGGGCATAAAAACAAGTTAGGATTGAGGAAAATATTTCAATTAGGGGAGGGACTTAGACAGTCTCTTAGTAACACCACCCACAAAATCCTTAGTCGGTTCAGATTCGAAGCATATGAATTTTAATTGCATGAAAAACATGTGAGTCCCCCTCCCCCTGCACCACAGATTTGGAGAAGAGGTGTATGTTACAGAGATAATAATCACCTCCAAACTGAAGCCGTCGGTTGAGGATCTCCTGTTTGGATGCCCACATCCACTAGAGATACTTCATATTCTAATAATTTGATCAACTCTTTCCAGTATTTTATAGCACTAGAAGAAACAGGAGAGGCTAATTATACTTCACCTTCATAACCCTTGTCATCAGTGAAATCCACCCCCACCCCAAGTCTGCGTTTGCAGATAAATATAAGCAGTCAAGCAGAGTTTTGAGTATAAATCAGAACTACTGTTTTAAGGAGTAAACCTTTTTTAAATTTTAACCTTTTAAAATTTAACCTGTTTAACCTTTAAAAATTTTTTTATTTAAATTCAGTTTAATTAACATATAGCCTATTATTAGTTTCAGAGGTAGAATTTAGTGATTCATCAGTTGCATATAGCTCCTGGTTCTCATTCCATCAAGTGACCTCCTTAATGTCTATCACCCAGTTATCCCATCCCCCACCCACCTCCTCTCCAGGGGGAGACAATAACCTTAATACCTTCTCCTTTTATTCCCATACAATCTGAGAAAGCATTGGGGCAAGTCCCCTTTAGCCTATGATCACATAGCTGTTTAGATCATGTAAATTTAACTCTCAATCTCATGATCTGCACATTTTGTTAACTTAAAGTTTCAATAATAATGATTCTCTGGTTGCTAACATGGTACATATAATCCCTCTCCATTGCTGTAATATTTTGACCAGAATCTGCTCCTTCATGGATTTTCTCACTAAGTAATGCTTGAAATGAATTGTTCAAAATCAGTATCCCAACACTAAAGGATCAAGATGGCAAAACCATAGTACAGTTTAAGAAGACTGAGGTGTTTAGGTTCATCATGGGAATTGATTTCACTTTAAAAAGGCATAGGCAAAAGTTTGGATTTGCGCTGTGAAATCATTGATGATATGCGCCTAATTGCATAATTTAACATCTTTTCCCACTAGATCAATGATTTATAATCTATTTTGGGTCAGGGACACCTTTGGAAAGCTATAGAAAGAAAGAAACCCTCTCCTTTCTCCCTTTCCCCACTAGCCAAATGTAGGCACATAGGTACTGACTATTATTTTCAGTTCCAAGGAATTCATTGACCTAGCTTTAGAATGCATAAGATCAGTGGTTTTCAACTGGGGTACTTTAGCCCTTGATAGGACATTTACTAATGTCTGGAGATAGTTTTTATTGCCACAGTTGAGAAGGCACTACTGGAATCTAGTGGGTAGAGTTGAAGGATATCTGCCGAACACCCTGTCATAAACTGTTACAGTCTCCCACAATCACATATGTTCCTGTACAACACGTCAGTTGTGCCAAGGTTGAGAAAACCTGCTCCAGATCTGTATTTTTGATACAGTGGCCACCAGTCGCATATGGCCACTGAGCTTTTGAAATGTGTCCAGACTCAACTGAGATGTGCTGTAAGTGGAAAATAAACTCCTTATTCCCAAAACTTCATATAAAAATGCAGATCATCTCATTAATAGTATTTATATGTTAAAGCAATATTTTGAATATTTTGGCTACATAAAATATATTATTAAAACTGATTTCACCTGTTACTTTTTACTTTTTGTAGTGTGCCTATTGGAAATTTGAATTGCATATTTGGCTCACACGACATTTTTATTGGACAGAGCTGTTCTAGATTCTAAATAACATTGAATCGATGAAAACTGATTAAGTAGGGCCTTGTGAGCCCAACCTGGTCTGACACCTGTTTTTGTAAATCAAATGTCACACTCATTTTTTTACCCTTTGTCTCTGGCTCTTCTCATGATACAACCACAGAGTTGAGTCTTATGACAAAGATCACAAGTCTGACAAAGCATAAAATATTTATTATCTGCCTCGTCACAGAAAGTTTGCCAACCCCAGATCTAAAGTATGTCTACTACGTGGGTAGGATAAAAATGTTGTCATTTTGACAGCAGTAATATTTTCATAGCTGAAGTAAGCAAATCTGGGCCTTTTGAAGACGAGCTGGCTGAACAGATGGGGCGCAGGTATAGCTGAACACACTAATTGGCTAAGCTGCCTTCATATGACTGTACTTTACATTGCTCTTCAACCGGAATATGGCTCTTTACAAAGGACAGTAAAAAAGATAATATCCCATGTTAGAAACAGAACATGAGTTCAGTCCACATTTATTTATAGAGCATCTGCTATTGGCTAGACACGGTTCTGGGCGCTGGAGATACTACAGTGAACAGAAGAAGAGCTCCTCCACTGGTGGGCATATAGTTTACTGGGGAAGAGAGAATATAATTCAAACAGAGAAATATACAATATGTCAAGTAGTGATCAGTGCTATGAACAATGTAATAGAATCAAGAGCATTGGGATGACAATAACCAAACTACGGAAAGAACCAAGATGTCCATCAACAGATGAATGGATCAAGAAGATGTGGTATATATATACAATGGAATGCTATCCAGCCATCAAGAGAAATGAAATCTTGCCATTTGCAACGACGTGGATGGAACTAGAGGGTATTATGCTAAGCGAAATAAGTCAGTCAGAGAAAGACAATTATCACATGATCACTCTGATATGAAGAATTTGAGAGGCAGGGCAGAGGGTTGGGGGTGTGGGGAAGAGAAATGAAACAAGATGGGATGGGGAAGGAGACAAAGGATAAGAGACTCCTAAACTCACGAAACAAACTAAGGGTTGCTGGGAGGTGGGGGGGTAGGGATATGGACATTGGGGAGGGTATGTGCTATGGCAAATGCTGTGAAATGTGTAAGCCTGATGATTCACAGACATGTACCCTGGGGCAAATAATACATTATATGTTAATAAAAAATTTTTTTAAAAAAGCATTGGGATGGAAGAGACACACTTGCATTTAAGATGGTGTCATCATAGAAGGCTTCTCTAATTTGGCAGTATTTGAGACTGTATGAAAAAGACAATTGTAAGCTTTCTCTGAGGACAATTGGGATAGCATGTGTTTAAATCTTAAGTGTGGCCCACTAATTCTACTGGTAGTAATTTAATATAAGCAATTTTTAGGACAACTATGCCAAAATAAGTGTACAAGAGAGTATATAGGAATGGTTCCCTAGAGCATATTCCTCATAATAAAAAGTGAAAACTTTGTAAGTATTCAACTAAATTTATTAATATAAACAATGTTCATGTTCATGGCATAGTAAATTTTTTAAAGAAGCAAAAAAAAGAAAGATATTCTAGTATAATCCAAGTTTTTAAAAAATATTTTGTGTTTGAAGAGAAGTCTCAAAGTCTTAGCACAAATGTTAGGATACATAAAAGGTAGAATTTTAGGCATTTTTATACGCTTCTTTATATTTCTCTGTAGTATCATTTTAAAAAATAATCTATAAATACATTTATTTAGACAAAGAAGAAAATTCCCTCCAATATGCAAATGAGAAAATCCTGTTAAACATCACCCTCATTGTGATAATCTCCCACTGAAAAACATCGGAGGTGAGTTGAAAAGGGGTAAGATAATTAGCAGAATGAAAAGAATGAATTGCCTTTTAATCAAATCATGTAGATTCTGGGACACAGATTTTTTATATAAAGTCTACCAGAGAACTAAGGCAATAAATTAATTCCTTATCACATGGCCATGTAGAAATGCCCAGAGATGTCAGTGCACTAACAGGAAACTCCGAGTTCAACAGAGATCACCTACCAACTGCAGGTGGCAATTGCAGATGCTGTATTAATCAGGAAAACTCAAAGTTCCCAGCGTTTCTCAAAGCATAGTCCTGGGACCTCTACACAAGCATCATTTGATGATGGTGGTGATAGTGTTTGGGGACAGGGAAGGAGTCTTAAAATTTGGAGTTTTCACCCCTACTCCACAATTGTATCATAGTGGGATCCAGGATTTTCATGTTAAAGAGGTTCCCTGAATGATTGTCATACAGACCAAAGTTTGAGAGTAAGTGTTTATGGAAGAAGAAGAGGATCCCTTTCAGGGTTGCTATGTCTTTTAGCTTAGAAGTGCTTACATTGTAAGAGAGGGAAAAGGAATGCTGAAGAGCTGGAGGAACATTATATCTGATCAAAGCTCTTGGGAAAAGAAAAGGCACATTGGGACTTGCCTAATCATCAGGTACTTCTTGAAGGAAGGACTCTTGCTTATATTGACTCTGTAAGGAGGACTGTGGGTCATACAGGTTAATATAGCCTCAGCCTGCTTCTGATACTTGCTGATACTTTTTTTGTCTGAGAACTGAAACTATCCTAATTTCCTGTCCCTGATGAAACAATTCTGGGATCGGGCGTATTTTCCCAAGCGTATGTTAAACAATACTGAGAACAAGCAAAAATAAATACCTACCTGTTCCTGGAAGGAAATACTTCTTCATGACGGTCCAATCACATAAAGTAGATTATTTATCAAGACTTAATTAACTTATTAAGGCTTAATTTAAGATCTCTTCTTGGTGCCTACCTATGACAGTGAATATGTCATAAAATATGTTCAATTCTAACCATTCCCTGTCTTGCAAAACCCACCTTAAAGCATCCAGGCTGGGCCCCTTATAAATACCCTTCTCTACCCTTCCCTTCCCCATCCCCAAAACACTACTAGACTCTGCTATGGTGGCATTTCCCTTATAGCAGTACGTCCTATACACATAGTTTTGCTCAACCAATAGTCCAACCTGAAGATTTAAGAGGTATTGATACTAAAGATGCCATGATTTCAGTTGATGTAGATTGGCATAGTTCAGTTTCTCTGGGATATCTGTTGTATACAATTTGTAAGAATTCTGTTTCCAGGCTTCACTGTTTCCCTTTCAAGAACCTTAACCTCTCTTATTCCCAACTATGACTCTTGGTAAACATCCCCACCCAAAGTCACATTTATCAAAGGAGTACCCAGATGAAAAGCTTTAAAGAAAAAGAACTAGATCTGTTGAAGTTTTTGAAAGACTCTCTCCTAATTTATATTCTAGGAATGCAATGGCAGCTGAGTTTTACCTTTTATTAACTTTCTTTCTGTCGCCCTGATACTTAGGAATTAGAGTATAAGCCCCAAGCTCAGTGGAGAAGCAGGCAGACCACAAAAGAAGAAAAGCAGCAAAAAATGTGTGGATTAAGAGCTTGGGCCACTGGGTGTGGTGCATGAGCAATCAATCTTGTAACACTGAAAAATTAAAATAAACATATTTGGGGAGAAAAAAAAATCAGCTGGAAGGCCTTCCCCAGAGATAATCACTCAGTAAAAAAAAGAGCTTGGGCCAATCTGGATGCCAAGGTCAGACCTCTCTGGATCTGTATTTGTCTCTTCCTTTTTCTGCCTGTGAAACCTTTGGCATTTCAATGTCCCCAGCTGTCAGTTCCTTAAGTTTAAAATGGGAAATGAAAAGTTGTGCAGTGGTGAGAATTAAATTATTATTATTAATAATTAAGGCTAAACCACAAATTCTATAAATGCTAAGCTAATATTTCATTTCTACAAACCAAATCTGAAAGCTCTTGAGTGAAAAATGAAATAAGATATAAATTCAGATTTACATTTGATACCTAGTTCACTAGCCTTATGTTCCCAAGTAATTAATCCCTTTAAGCTTTATTTTTCTCATCTGCAAATCTTAAAATACTACTATCCTACCAATAATAAATAAAAATTTATTTAAAACACTTAGCACATCAATCCATTCAATCAATTCATACTGAGAATGCAAACTCTGGAGTCAGACTGCCTGCATGTAAAATTCCCACTTACTTCCTCTAATTCCTTGTCAAGGTATGACAAGAGTCAGAGTATTACATATGCTAGAATTCCTTCAGAAGCAGAGAACTTTGAGACCATTCCAGTGGGACCCACCATTGTAGTAGGCCAAGATTTCACTCCCATTGGCTCCCAGAAGCTCTCTATTATACACCAGTCTGAACTCTAAACTGGCTTTCAAAAACCAAAAGACTCCTATAGTTTTGTATCCTTAGCTCTTCTCTGTTAGACACAATGACATTATGAGGTCTCTCTTCTTTTGTCCCCCCTCTTTTTCTTTTTGTTCTGTACCTCAATACTCATGTTTTCATCAGAGATAATTGCTTCAGGGACATATCCACAAAGTAGTCAAGAAAGAGAATTTTAGAATCAGTGATCTGATGCCTTGAATACAAACCTTTTCCGTAACCAAAAATTACAAAATTGGAAGTGTGTTAAGAAGCAAGTATCTCCATGGTCTGTTAAGATATTCAGAGGCTTGTTGCTAGTACAAGTTTACATTATTTAATTTTTCCAGAAACAGGCAAGAAAAATGCCAAGAGTCTGCCATTGGGGAGATGCCGTTTCGTGAATGATGAAGCAATAATGAATGGTAAAGCTGAAATTTCAAGGAATCATTTTTGAGGGGGAAATGTATCTATAAAATATTCAGTTCAAGAAATTCACATAGGATATCCTCACTTTTCAGCTGTCTATCCATGTAGTCAACAAATATTTGTTTACTTATTTAGTAACTATAGCATCTCAGGCACTCTAGTATTGAAAAGGAATTTCTGAAAGTTCACTGAGACCTTCATTATTGGAATACTTTTATTCAAGACAAACAAGGCAGGAAGTAGTATCTAGAAGCACAGTAGGCATCCTAGAACCAGAGGGTGGAAATAATATTGGGTATGATGGGAAAATGACAGGAAGAAGGAAGTGAAGGGAATGTGTGAGGGAATATTCACCCCAGGCAGATAGAGGAGGAGGATAAGGCAGTCCAAATACAAATTGCAAAATGAGCTTAGAAGCATGATCTAGTAGCATTGTGAGGTTTCAACTATTTAGACATGGGATCCGAATTCACATCTGATTACAAGGCCTTGCTTTTACCCACTACACTAGTGATCCTTTCAAAGTATCTTATAGATTGCCGAACTAAAATGGCATCCCTCCTGAGTGCCTAACTGTTTTTATCTTCCCTCTGTCTTCCTATAACATCCACTTCTTTTTCTTAGGATAATTCTAATCATTCTCTGTAATAATTGTTGCCTTAACTTTCTCTTGAAACCACAGATGATCTCTCATTTTCTTTAATCTCACCAGTGGCCGATTTACTGTCAATACTCAGGAAGTCCAAGACAATCAAAACAAAGGTAAGTAACAACAACCAATTTGGCCACTTTGTCAGTTTAGATGCCAGTCAGTTATTGATCTAACTAAAATTAATCATCTACAATACAATGGGAAATTCAGTCTAAACTTCCCACACCTTCACCGAAGGAAGAAGGGGATGACATGATAGTTACTCCTCCGTCTTCTGTGTTGCCTCCAGAACCCACATTCCCTGCAACCTGGCTCTGCTGTGGTCTGCATGCACATGCGTGGTTTGAGTACATTCAACCCCAATCCAAACAAAATGGCTAATTCATCTTTCTCATGAATCATCCACAGGCAAGGAAGACGCTTGCTCCTCTGCTCCCCGTTTCACAATTCTCTATATCATTGTAATGGAGAACAAGGCAAGTTATGAAACCTGGTTCACTCTATGACTCTACTAGCATTAATAAGGAAACCTACACACATATATGAACAAGTATGTAAAAGAAATGCCATCTTGATAATGGTGGATACTTCAGAACGGAGGAATAATGGAGACTTTCTGAGCTTCCTATCTCTATTTTTGGGTTTTTTTTTTTTCTCCTATAACCAAACTCTATTTCTGGTGAAATAAAAACAACTTAAAACTTAAGATAGCAATTCTGAACTCAGCGCAGTAAGTGTGACTACCACTGCTTTACCACTCAATATATATACTGCCAATTCACTCTGTGTTCGTTGGGGTCAGATCATGTCATGCCCTTAAGTGCCAGCTCCTTGGCACCAAGCACAGGGCTCTGTGGAGCAGGGACAAGATAATAAATGAATGAATTCAGTTTCTGCTTATAATTTGAACTCCCATACCTAGAAGTGAGAATGATGAATATTTTAGTCCTCATCAAAAATTTTGAGAAAGTCCGAAGGATATTTTGTACACTTTGGTACTGCCGGTCTTTGCAATAATGTTGGATTGAAGTCAGAAAGAAGAGAGAGGGAAGTGAACGTTGAATCAGTAATGCAAATACACTCATTGATTCTGACTGGCTTTCAATAGTAAACCATCTTCATTTTTCTTCAACGTTCTTAAACACATTTTTTTTTTCCATTGCTGTCCTAATGGTGCCTTTCAGTGGAAGCTTTTGTCTTTGTACACAGTCTGGCTGACAGTCCGGGGAGGGACAGGGAGAGCAGTGTTGAATTTATTCCATTTCTTCTAAAACAGGCAAATCGTGCATAACCACAGCAAGCCTGACAAGGTCTCACGGTGAGTGCATTTCATTAGGGCTGTCATTTTTCCTAGACTTCCAGCCTACCCGGTGAAAGCTGACATCAGACCTCAAGCAGGGTCAACTTTAATAATAAACACGAAGGATGGGCAGAGCACAGGAAGAGCACAGTGGCGAGGGACCTTGATGTATGCCCCCAGGACCCGAGCTGGGTGCCTCTCTTCCAAATGCAATCAAGAGAGACTCCTTTCACAATGCGGAAAGAAACATTCCAGAAAACAGGGTGCAAAGAGTTAATAGGGGAAACTTTGCAATCAGGTGAACTTGAATTCAGTGCTGGGCTCACTTGGATCTCTGTGGTCAATGTCTCTCTGCCTCGCTTCCCTCCTCTGTAAAATGAGGATCCTATTGATCCTCATTCCATAAATTCCCTAAGAGGTTTTAAAAAGACAGATGTGGGTTTTACTTAGCACAGTGCCTGGGACACTGCAGGCACTTAAGAAATGTTCTCATTATCATGAATAGCTGTAGCATTGCAATGTGGGCTCATTGAACAAACCAAACAAATACTACAACTGGAGTCAGGCTCTGCCATGCATTTGATCAGCGTGAGCACCTGTGCAATTTCTGATTCTCAGCTTCTTCACTGGGGAAGTAAATAAAGCAGACTGGATTTAGAGTTGCAAATGGACAACCCATAGATATGTTTCGTTTGGCCCATTTCTGGTATTCCAAAAAGTTGGAGAACTTTCTCTCAAATACCTACATGTCTGGCTTCTAATAAAAATGAGGACAGCATTTCCATATGGCTACAACTGTGCAAAATAACAGTTTTGCAAAAATGGTTTTTACAGAACCACCCGGTCCTGTTTTCTTAGACTGGGACCACTAATTAATTTGCATGAATTCCTGGTCCCTGTGTGATTTACATTTGCAACCCATGGGTTAGACCGGTGGTTCCTAACATTAGCATCATCTAGGGAATGTTTACAAATAATAGTGAAGCCTCCTCCTATACTAATTAAATCAGAGAAACTGTCCATAAGGCTTGGACACCCATCTATTTTTAAAAATTCCGTAAGTATGTGAAATCCACAATGGGGTTAAGAACTGCTGGACAAAGCATTTTCTAAATTTCTGTCCTTGTGACAGTGCCTTGATTCCAGAATCATTAACTTTTATACCTCCCTAGTCTAAATGTATAGATAGCTACTATATAAAAATTATGTCCAAAATACAACTCCTACATATTAAAACATGATGAAACACAGCAAACAAAAACCTAAACTATTTCTTCCTTGCCTTTTTTTAATAACCATGGGAAAACTTAGAGATGAATTTCTTTCTGCTTATTCAAAAAAAAAGTCGTTGTAAAAGAAAAAATATATAGTCTTTGTCACTTTTATGTTCCCTTTTTGCATCTTATTAGTTACCAGTTCCTATATCATGCTTAGAAACCATTTCTAGATTTAATGTTTAGACGTTCTATTGTAATTACTCTAGGCGAGGCAGAAAGGATGTGTTGTTACTCACACACCCATGCTATAGTAATATCACAGTAACATTAAAAATAACCATTAATTCCTTTAGAGATATAATTTCCAAGTTTCAAAATATTTTCTTCACCCTTACTTCTCCCTTTCAGGTCCTATGAATATTTAGGATGAATATAAGTTTAGGAAATTTTCTTGTCAATTTACAACTTTTGAAAAGCTCATTGAAGTGTTTTTTTAAAGCTTTAGTTTAAAAAGATTAAAATCTGTTTCATTTAATTGCTTTAACTCACCTTTCACCAAATTTTATACTTCTATCAATTATGCTTCCTAGAAAGCATGGGCTGACCAACAGGAAAGCAAAATTAAGATTGATATCCAGCAGTGGTCCTCAGTTGGGGGAGATTTTGCTGCCCTGGGCACCTTTGGCGATTAACAGGATATTTTTGGTTGTCAGGATTTGGGTGTTGGTGTTCCTGGCATCCAGGGAGTAGAGAGCGTTATGCTGCCAAACGTCTTACAAGGCACAGGACAGTCCCAACATTGGAATCATCTCCCCCCAAAAGACAACAACGCCCAGGTTGAGAAATTTAGGGACGCCTGGGTTGCTTAATCATTAAGCTTCTGGCCTAGGACTCAGGTCATGATCAGCCCCTCCACCCCTCCTTAGGGCTCCCTGCTCAGCCTGGCGGGGAGGGGTGGGGAGGGGGGTCTGCTTATCGCTCTCCCTCTGCCCCTTCCTGCCTTGTGCTCTTACTCTCTCTCTCTCAAGTAAATAAGTAAATTAAAAAAAAAAAAAACTTTATTTATTTTTACTTTGTTTCTCATGAATAACTAAGTTGTGGGTTTTCAACCCCTGACCATGGAAAAATCATTAAGAAATTGCTTTCAGTTTAAAAAATGTGGATGATTATTTTTCCCCCTTCAAAGTACTCTGCACTCTGAAATGAAGGGTTATATGCAAATTTTGGCCAATTAGTCTGTGGCTTACTTATGAACAGGAAGAAGCCAAGGTGTGGCAAAGGCTCAAGAAAGAAAGGAGCCCAAAACACTGTATTTCATCATATTTATGCAACATCTTCTCTGCTTTACATCTTCAAAAACTTAAATTCCTGTGGAAAAGGCAGCCCTTTCTTGGGGAAATGAGAGCTTGCCAGTATTAATTAATTGGCATAATTACAAAGGGGCAAGGGGAATCTCTGCATTTACTGTGAAAAGTGCATTACAAAGAATGGAGAGTTATATATGGCAGAAGTCTGGCTCAGATAACACATTGCTAATTTCCAAGACTCAAATCCTTGGGTTTTGCTTTTTTTTTTTAAAGATTTTATTCATTTATTGGACAGAGAGAGAGATCACAAGTAGGCAGGGCAGAGAGGCAGGCAGAGAGAGAGGGGGAAACAGGCTCCCCGCCAAGCAGAGCTCCAGATGCGGGGCTCGATGAGGCCAGAGGCTTTAACCCACTGAGCCACCCAGGCATCCCAAATCCTCGGGTTTTTAAGATGGTTGGTTCTCAGCTGGCATGCCTGTTATTTCGAGTGGGAGTTCTCACTGAGCACAGTTAAACAAGACCTGGGGCTGTTAAACGGGGAAAAAAGACCAGCCTTTGAAATATAACCTGGGATAGGATAAGACATACCCAGTAACACTTCGATTTTGGTCAGAACTTTGCTTGAAGCTTATTTAGCAAAGGGTTCTTCTCTGAATTCCACCTGGCCATTTCGCAGAGTCTAATTGACAGACTAGGAGAATAAGCTACAAATCAGAGACTGCATGTTCCAGCTGAGAGCTAAAAGAAAAGAAAAGGTAAGACATACCATGGGGACCAAGCAAAATGAAATACACCTTTGGACTCTGTCTGACCCCCGGAATCACTAGCTTGAAACTAATTGACAAATGAACTCTAAAGTCTCTTTCAGTTAAAACTAACATTGTTGCGGGGAGCCTGGGTGACTCAGTTAGTTAAGCATCTGCCTTTGGCTTAGGTCATGATCCCAGGGTCCTGGGGTGAAGCCCCACCCTACTCAGCCAGGAGTATGCTTCTCCCTTTCCCTCTGCCACTTGTGCTCTTTCTTGTGTTCTCTCTCTGTCAAATAAATATGATTTTTAAAAAATTTCATTGTTGAATTTTTTTTTAAAGATTTTTATTTATTCATTTAACAGAGAGAGAACACAAGCAGGCACAGAGGCAGGCAGAGGCAGAGAGAGAGGAGCAGGCTCCCTGCCGAGCAAGGAGCCCAATGCGGGACTCGATCCCAGGATGCCGGGATCACGACCTGAGCCGAAGGCAGCTGCTCAACCAGCTGAGCCACCCAAGGGTCCCTCATGGTTGAATTTTTAATAAGAAAACTCACTGCTGCTAGACACATCCTTTTCTTCTAAAGATCTTTATTTATTCATTCATTTGACAGAGAGACCGAGAGCGAGTTCACAAAGCACGGAGAGCAGCAGGCAGAGAAAGAGGAAGAAGCAGGCTCCCCGCTGAGCAAGGAGCCCAAAGCGGGGCTTGATCCCAGGACCCTCTGGATCCTAGGACTCTGGAATCATGACCTGAGCCAAAGGTAAGACGCTTCACCGATGAGTCACCCAGGTGCCCCTGCTAGACACATTCTTAAAATACACTCATTTCCCTACTCAGAAACATAGTGGCTCCCCACTGTTCTGCAAATTAAGTCCAAGCTGCAAAAAATATAGAACTCTAAAATTTGACTCAAACTACCCTTTCCCCCCTGATTTCTCAGCATTCTGTGACGTAAGTTCTAGCTTTCAGCTGCAAGTGATTGCTCTCTATTGTCTATTACCTTGTACTTCCTCAGGCCTGCATTTTGTCCAATTACGATCTCCAAGCGGACTGTTGTCCCCTACCCTATCTTGTCCCAGGTCAATCATCATCCTCTCCTCTCTCAAAGCTCTTCTTTTTCATTTTTCCCTGATTGCTTCCGGAGCAGATGTTTACCCACGACATTTGAATACAGCGCCGCCATCATCTACCTGATGGAGCGAAGTGGGTAAGAATTGAAGCCTGGAAATCAGCCCCACCATGCACTAGCACTTAGCCCTGGACAGTGGGTTGAACCTGCTCACGCTCAGCTGCCACAGCTCTCCAAAGAATCTGTCTGTCACAAGGTCCAGTGCTGCTTCGTCCATGACACTTGACTAAGCTCCACATCGGGTAGGTCACCAATTGATTTTTGCAAGAAATATGGTGACACCGTGCATTTTATGTTTATAACTTTCATTGAACACCTATTTCACTTGAACTTGTATGTGTACCTTCTAAAAACTTGTTCCTCCCCTTGCTGAAGCTGACCCCTCCTCCGCCTCAGCTCTTCAAAGTCCACTTCCGGTTTCTTCTCTCTTCATTTCCACCCACACACTATGTGCCTCAGCCACAGTCCTGCAGAGGTGCTGCCTCTGTCTGAAATTCCTGCACCCATTCAAGCAGTTCTGGACTTATCTCCCATTCCTGTGAAACAAGGCATTCTTTGGCATCCAAAAAAAGTATTTTTTGTATCAGTGATACTAAGAGTACCCACCTTATGGTGTTATCAAAAAGAGCTGTGATTATCGAGAATATAACATCATAGAGATGTAACATCTAAAATACTATATACAGGGGCGCCGGGGTGGCTCAGTCGTTAAGTGTTTGCCTTCGGCTCAGGTCATGATCCGGTTGTCCAGGGATCGAGCCCCGCATCAGGCTCCCTGCTCCATGGGGAGCCTGCTTCTCCCTCCCCCACTCCCCTGCTTGTGTTCCTGCTCTCACTGTATCTCTCTCTGTCAAATAAGTAAAATCTTTAAAAAAATACGATATACAGTATACTCACGTGGGCTGTTAATTAGGTAAATTAGCAATACGAGGCAGAAGGTAGACCTCCACCTCAGTATTTTCATGGGATGCCCATTTAAAAAAAAAGTAGGGGGCTGCGCCTGGGTGCCTTAATTGGTTAAGCCTCTGCCTTCAGCTCAGATCATGATCTCAGGACCCTGATCCTGGGATCAGCCCCACGTGGGGCTCTCCACTCAGCAGAAAGTCTGCTTCTCCTTCTCTCTCTTGCTTTCACTCTCTTTCTCAAACAAATAAAATAAAAACCTTTAAGTAAAAAATATGATGTCATAAAGACATGTGATATCCAGCACAAGGTCCAACACTTAAGTCTTAGGCTACCATTATCATAGTCCATTCTGGTTTTGTCTCCCTGATGATATCGTAGACACATTCTGAAGAAGACTGTAAATTTACTCATCTTCCAACAAATAGGGCAGATGTTCCGTTCTCCACCTTGGCTCCACATTAGAGAGCTTGAGAAAATGCTCAGGTCCTGCTCTAGACTGACATTAGAAGGCCTCAAGCTGGGCCAGGTGCTGATGGTTTCCAGGTGATGTTAATGTGCAGGCTGGCTTGCAGCCACTGGCGAGAGGACTATACCCGTAGCAACAGTACTGGCCAATGGGGAGCAAACCCCTTTAAAAAGGCAAGCCTTAGGGAGCGCGCTTTCCCATGATCCCTTCCCGCAATAGCGATTCCAACGCGCAGCCAAGCTTGAGAACCAGGCTGCTTCCAGCACGCGTTTGAGAGGCTCCCCTACCTCCTCTCAAGGTAAGAGAACGTGCTGTGATTTCAAATCCACACTTGCAAATAAGAATAGTCTGCCGTTCTTGTGTACTTTCATGTGTTTGATAATAGTGACTTAGGTTTATTCTTTTGTACTGACTTTAAATGAGGCAAGGTGGAATAATCTGTCTTTTTAGCTCTGAAGGATTTGCAGATTGGGTTTTAGCTATGTGCGTGAATGAAATTTCAGTTATTGAGGAGATTTAGCGTAATCTCACAAATGAGTTTAATGTCAGCGAAAATGGAACACAATATAAGCCAACATTTCCTTTAAAGTCTTGATAGGAAAAATAAAATTCTAGCTAGACAAAAAAGTATGTGAGTCCTAATGTTGCTAATACATGAGATGTATTTTTATCAGAAACAACTATTTTCCTTTTGCCCATTTATGAAGCCATGCAGCTGGGTCAGGCTTTTCTAAACTGCCTCCTCCTCCTCCCTTCCTTTCTATAGGCTACCCACCTTCCCTTTATTCCTCATTCTACGCTCTCTATGGAAACCTCACTTCTACATATCCAGATGCCTGGTTCTAGACCTTTGTGCATCAGAACCAGCTGGCAAACTTGTCAAAACAGGTTTCTGAACCCCAGCCCCAGAATTCCTGGTGCACAAGGCTGGGGTGGTGCATTTCTAACAAGGCCCCAGGTACTGCTGCTGATCCAGAAACAGTACTTCGAAAACCACTGACTCAGAGAATCAGTCTATTAAGAGCTGAGTTTGCGCCTTTTCTGAAATTGAAAAATTAGCATGGGAGTAGAGCATAAATATTTTTAATGTCTTACTTAAAGGAGTGTTTTTGATTAGCATCCACTGGCAAAAATATACTAACAAGAAAACAAGTATTGATGGAGGCCTCCTAGATTGAAAACAAGGGCCCCTGCTTCAAAAGCCACTTAATTAATATTAGCAGATGCAGCTGGTTTTGTGAAAACTGTAGCAGCCCTTGATTACCTGCAGGTGGCAGAATATTCTAGCATAAACATTATCTTCTGTGTTTATTTTGTGGAATGATTGACACCTTTCAGAAGGAATCCTCAAAATCTGTGTGAAAGAAAAATAGGGGAAAGCATTTTAAAGACTATTGGGGTCAACATTCAGCACAGCAAAAGGAATATTATTAGCAATTTGGATGACTTATTTGGCAGGTCTTGAAAAAGCAACAACATTTAATAATTATTATAAATGGGTATTAAATGCTAACTATTTAAGAGGCTACGTGTTAATTGCTTTACATGGATTCTGTCTTTAATTGTTCAAAGCAAGGCTAAATGTAAATTATTATCAGTTTTAAAATAGAGAAGAAATGTTAGTTTCAAAATTGCACCCTTCCTTCAAGTTCTATGTAGGCTTTTACTTGCTCTATGAAGTTGGTCTCCCTGTCTCCAAAGATGAAGCCAACCCTCCCTCCCCATCTCTCTCCTCTCCACCTCTCTTAAAACTGTTTCGGGGCGCCTGAGTGGTTCAGTGGGTTAAAAAGCCTCTGCCTTTGGCTCAGGTCATGATCTCAGGGTCCTGGGATCGAGCCCTGCATCGGGCTCTCTGCTCAGCAGGGAGCCTGCTTCCCTGTCTCTCTCTCTCTGCCTGCTTCTCTGCCTACTTGTGATTTCTGTCAAATAAATAAAATCTAAAAAAAAAAAACTTTCATAGTCTTTAGTGGATTACTGGTGATCATGTACTCCTGTTCCTCGATTGAAATTTTAAATGAGACCATGCATATAAAACTTTTTTTAAAGGCTCTATTACAGACATAAGCTGCATATTGAGTTGAAAGCTGGCCCCTTAAAATATATGTTTATGTCCTAATATCCAGAACCTTTGTGTGTGACCTTACTTGGGGGGGAAAAAGATTTATCTTTGCAGATAAAATTAAAATAAGGTCTCATGATACAACCATTCTGAACTCTTCCAGCAGGCCCCAGTGGCAAATATCCTTAGTTAAACAGAGAGGCATCTAAGACCAAGGCAACGGTTCAGTAACCTCCCCAGGTCACATAGCTACTAGAGGGCGGCGCAGAAACTCCAGCCCACCCTACCTGACTCCAAACTGCGATCTGTTCACCACCTTTAAAGACATCCCAGTGTATTACAACACGCAGCTGGTGAAGAGCGGAGATCTCTTTCCTTCCTTTAATGCCTGGGTTCACACTGACGAAAAAAGATTTAACAAATTCAGATGGATATTTTTCCTTAGCAGCATTGCCTTAATAACTGTGTCCTAAACTTAAGAGTATCACTAGATGAATAGAAAGAAAATGTGTTTTAGTTTTATTCAGAAAAGCAAACTGCATAACAGATCCTGCGCGGACATCGCCCCCTGGAGGTATGGAGGAAAAATGAGGATTTCTGTGGAGTGCCTTGCGTGATTGTTTGAAAGGGGCATATTCAAAATGACATGTTTGCATTCCTTACGTGATGAGATCCTTTTCTTAGTTAAGTAAACTAAGTTCTGGTGTTCGCAATTCCATGTTCCTCACAATGCCGTCATTTTATCCCGTGCATGAGCTTCACCTGAGCGCTTAGGAAGCCCCTCCCCTTGTTGCACACGTGATGAGAGGAGGCAGAGCCCCTCTAGCAAATACTGAGGGTGTGCGTTACTTGGACAACCACTGCCCTCATGTTGGCTTCTGCTATGGTGCCACTGGAGCAGGACCTCCTATTAGAGATGCCGTGTGCGGTACAGGTACACACAGGGTTTGAAGTTGGTCATCCGTGAGAGTCTAAATGCCACCACTTGGTAACTTTCTACACTTGGGCCCTAGAAGTAGTACCGTGAGTGGGGTAGCACCTTCATGCTAGGAGAGGAGGGGTGGGTTGGAGGTGGAGTAGTGATTAATGGGGACGTTTTGAAGGAAGAAATAGCAAAATTCAATGGTATTTTAAATTATTCTTGAAATGAAAATTGTTGCGATTGCTGGGCATTGAAAGATTTCTGCTTCTTCAGTTATAAATTAAGAATTTCTGCTTTCAGTTGTCCTGTGTGTGAGGTGGGGGGGAAATGAATCTCTACATACTTGACTTCTCCTCACCCCAGTGTGATTCTCAGCCACTAAGAACAAAGAAACAGACTGGGGGGACGAAATTGCAAGTCTGCATCTTCTTCTTTACCCCACTCCGGGACACGAGATCTTTCTGTCGACGCAGAGTAAAGTGACCCCCACCTTTAGAGAGACATTCCATTCCCCCCCCCCGCCCCCGCTCCTTCTCTCAGCTTCTTTCTTCCTCTCTCATTTTGCCGAGGGACTGTGGTTTAATTCGTGGCCATTAGGCACACTGATGGGATTCCAATACATTCTCCTCTAGAAAATAGATGTCACACCGTCAGAGTGTATTAAATTATATCTTCAGTGCAATGCCTAGCATAGCATAAGCACTCAGTAATGGGGAGTAATCATTTTAAAGCTGTTGCCGCTACCGTCAATAGTTTCTGGGTTGTTGGAGAATTAAATGAAATCTGTATATAAAGAAACTGGACTGGGGCACCTGGGTGGCTCAGTTGGTTAAGGCTCTGTCTTTGGCTCAGATCATGATCCCAGGGTCCTGGGTTTGAGTCCCACATTAGGTTTCCTGCTCAGCAGAGTGCCTGTTTCTCCCTTTTTCTCTGCTTCTCCCCTGCTTGTGTGTGCACATGCGCGTGCGTGTTCTCTCTCTCTCTCTCTGTCAAATAAATAAAATCTTTAAAAAATAAAGAACCTGGACCATAGTAGATGATGTTAAAAACAGTTACTGTAATTAACCTCACGGCGTGGCCATATATCTAGATTTTGAAGACTCTGAAGATGTGTACATTACATGTCCCTGTGTAGGTTACAGTTCTTTGTATCCCAGGAACATGAGACACTGGCTAGGTGAAGAAATTACTTGCTGACCTTAAAAAAGTAACAACTTTAGTTGAGTCTGTGTGTATTTGAAGGTTTACTTTTTTCTCTTAAATAATAATTCCTATCAAGAAGGAGTCAGTACTTAAAATGTTTCCCAGACCAGCAGACTCCTGAAATAAAAATTTCTCCTCATGGACCATTAAACCTTGCTAGATAATTCTAATTAGCTACACTGAAACATGTTAGTTTGTTTGACCACCTTCTTTCCTGATGGCTCACAGCTGAAAATCTTCCCAAAAGAAGAAATGACTTGAAATGTCTCTCCATCAGCCCCATCATTTTCTCCACAAGGCTAAATTTGACTGGCCACTTTTCGAAATACAATATTTATTCATTTTGGCAAACCGCAGATCCCTGTCTGCAGTTTTGTTCTTGCATGTCATAATCGAGGTCATTGGCCCTCTGAACTGGCTGGAATTATTGCAAAATTGCATTCTCAGAGTGTCTCAGTATTTGGCCTCCTGATGTGATAAACCATAAAGCCTCCTCTGATGCCCATTGGAATACTGACACAAGGCAATAATTAATGCAGCTAATCATTGAGCAGAGTGTCTGATTTCAGGCACTGCCTATGGGATTTAGCACATCACCCTTAAGAACTGCAAAGAAACCTAGAAATGTAAGAAATCCAGGATGTGGTGAGAGACATTAATCTCTCTATATTACTTTGGTAATGCTTTGTCATCTGATATTTCCCAACTTATGAAATCATCTTAAATGTCAAATATTTCCTTGAAAAGAAAAAGGATCTGTGGGTGGGGGGGAAGCAAAGTGGAAAGCTGAAAAATACTCAAATAAGCTTCCAATTGACAAAAAACAAGAATGAGAACATACACTAGATCTCATTGCAGACCTGCTCCTAAGTATGAAGAATATAGAGTAGTTAGAAACATTTCTTGATTTTTTTAAAGAGCTGCATTTGCTTTCTTTAAATTAATGTATCCTAACATGTAAGCTATATTCTCTGCCATTACAGGACTAATAATACTTAACAGTATTTAAGTTAATACTGGAGTATTAATCATACCTAAGCAGTATTTCAATGCAACATTTTAATACTTTACACATACTTTTTAGGGTAAACATTTTATAGGAGTATAAGTTATACACCAGAAAAGGACACACAGCGTAAGTGTAGAGCTCAGTTTTGTTTTTTTAACAAAGTGAATATATCCATGTAACCAGCATTCTGATGAAGAAATAAGATATTATCAGCACTGGAATGCCTACTCAAGCTTATTCAAGGAGATACTGTCCTTCAGCAGGTAACCAGTGACCTGTTTTCCACCTGTTTTTTCCACCTGTTTCTCAACTCCTCTTCAAATATTTTCTACCTGTTTCTCAACTCTTGTTCAGCAGACTCCTACAATTTGTGTTCTTCTGTGTCCAGCTTATTTTGCTTAACATCATGTTTTCCTATGTCATTACATTTACTTACTTTCATTGCTTTCTTGGATTTGTTGTATAGCTATGGTAGTATTTAATTGTCCTACGAATGGGCATTTGAGTCACTTCTGGTTTGGGACCATGAATAGTGCCACTGTGAACATTGTGCACAAGCCTTCTGATGGACAAGTTTATGCATTTCTTTTGGTTGCCAGCTTAAAAATGCATCACTGCATCATAGGATAGACTATATTTAGTCTGTTATAGGATACACTATATTTAGTCCATTGACAGTTTTGAAATTACTTTCCGGCAGTCCATGAAAGTTCCAGTTGTTCCCTACCCTTACTAAAATTCAGTATTATCTTTCTTTTTAGTTTAGCATTCTGCTGGTGTGAAATAGTATCTCATTAGGCATTAATTAAATTCCTTCATAACTGTTGAAGCTGTGTACCTTTTCTCATGTTTTGAACACTCCCTCTTTTTTTTTTTTTTTTTGCCAACTGCCTGTTCAAGTATTTCTCCTGATTTTTCTACTACGTAATCTGCTTTTTCCCTTACTGATCTATTGAGTGCCTTTGTATGCTCTGGTTCCTAGTCCTTTCTCTTATTTATAATCTGTGAATATCTCCCCCTACTTTGTGGATTGCATTTTCACCCTCGCAATGGTATTTTTTTTTTTGATAAATACTTTGGATAAAGTTTTTTTTTAATGTAATGCAAATTACTTTTTTTCTTATATAAAAGTGCATCTTATGTTTTGTCCAGGAAATCTTTATCTACCCCAGGTCAGAAGATATTCTATCTTACTTTTCTAAAAGCTCAATTGTTTCATCTTTTGTATTTAGATCCACAGTCAATCTAGGATTGATTTTTGTGTTTAATGTGATGGGCTGGCCAAGATTCCTTCTATTCTACATGGATATCAAATCCTACACAGATTTGTTCTAAGGTACTTGGTCTGTTTCTCCTCTGAACTATTTAAAGTCCATTCTCCCATGGTTTTGCACAGAGGATAAATCTTTACAAAAATGAATTTGCAGTTTTATTTCATACATTTTATTTGGTAACTGGTTTTTGTGCTCTTAGTTTATAATGAACACTTAAAAAATAAAGTTCTGCACTATTTTTTAGTAACTATGATACTCTGTTGATTGGCTGTGCAATAATTTATTTGACCTATCTTCTGTTAGTAGATATTCAGATTTGTCCACAACTCCCAATATCATAATCAGTGCTGTGAAAGTGATCTTTGAATGGATAGCTTTGCACATTTATTAAAACAGTTACGGTTAATACCATCAAGAATTAGATTGCTGGGGGTGCCTGGATGGTTCAGTGAGATAAGCGTCAGACTCAGTCTCAGCTCAGGTCTCGATCTCAGTGTTGTGATTTCAGGCCTCACATTGGGCTCCTCATGGGCATAGAGCAGACTTAAAAAAAAATTAGGTTGCTGGATCAAAGAGTATCCACATCATAAAGCTTTTAAGAAGTGCATGTGAAGACTAAATTCTAGGGCTTCTCAAGTTCTAGGCATCATGCAAGGTCCTATAATAAACTTATTTGTAATTTTGTATCTTTCTGTAGTCATTGAGAAGGGTTATTGTCCTTCATCTCTGCCTCATGTGGTGGTATCAATTAAAGGTCACATTGTTGTTTTGGATACAGGATACCTTTGGTTTGATGAAGTCCACTGGTTCTCTTCCCGATGTTTATTTTTCAACTAGTTATTTGTTAATGAGAAGTGCTTGACTGGCCCAATGAGGTAGAAAGTACCTCTCTTAAGGATTTCTGGTGACATTTTGTATTGGTCTTTCCATTCTAAGAATGCTGTCTTTTTTGTTCACAAGTCAGGGAGGAAATAGCAATACATATATACTTGTCCTTGTGTCCCAAGGAAATGATAGCGTTGAGAAATGTGTGTGTGAGTTAGTGTAAAGACCAGAAAAAAATTGCAATTTGCTATTTTTTGGAATCCAAAGGATCTGAACTTGATTTAAAATGGAAAGTCAAGGTCAAACTACCATGCCATCTGCTTAGGCTGCAGTTTTATGTCTTCACCCATAAATTTTCACTATAAACTTTTCTTCCTAGGCAGAAAAAAGATGAGGAAAGAAAAAGTTAAGTGCCTCTGGTCTATTTTTGCTGAGAAGTGTGATAAACACTGCATAATCTAATCTTATTTCCTTGTTTAAATCATAAAATCTTAAATCTCAATCATTGAGAAATCACAAATGATAAAATTTCTCTCTGCTCATTTAAAACCAGTAACCTAGCTATCTTTTACTTAAAACTTTGAGAGGTAATAATTTAAATTTTGGAAACCCTATTGATAGAGACAGCACAGTAGAAGTCATTAGCGTGGAACGTAAATTCAAAAGCTGCTTGATTTATCATATATTTTACTCTTGCCCTTCCCTCATCCTTATATTTCTAAGTTGGTGGGATTTTTTTCTCTTAAGTGACCTTTTCCCCCTGATGAGTTTATATGATGAGTTTATACAAAACCCTTTAACATAACAGCTTGTTGGCCATTTGTGCAGAAATAAAACCACTTGCATGAATACAAGTTACTCATTTTTTGGTATGGGGTTTGGCTTTGACCATAACTTGAGATAATCATCGCAGCCTGCAGATGTTAGAGTGCCATGCATCATGCTGAACAATCCCACGCAGTCAGGTTAAGCTAAGGCATCTGGAAACAGTACATCTGCATATGCGTTTTATGACACCCAGTAAGCAGCCTTCTTTGCCTGTAATACCTAAACATTTCTGAGCAAAGAAGGCATTGGCTATTGACAGATAAGCTGTGCAGAAATGTCACCCACTAAGTGCTAAGAAATCTCCTTAAAGATCCCAAAGGAAAAAGCAACTAGATTCAGAAAATATGTGTGTTGTACCACACTACCACACACAATGCACAAACACATATATATAATGGATAAATACATAAATAAACAACCCCTCAATTTTCAAGGGGTTTCTTTGGGTAGATCTTTGTTCTTTTCATCTGAGTATTTCTCAAGTTTTGTCTACCTTTTAGATCAAGTAGAAACAGAAATGGTACTTTTCATTTTTGCAGCCAAATTCACTTGTATGGCTGTCACTACTGAACAGGTAGTGATCTGAGTTTATGATGGCATTGAAAATGACTAGAAATGCCCTAAGTTATACCATTCCCTCCAACATTGGGTGCCTGGGTGGCTCAGTAGGGTAAAGCCTCTGCCTTCAGCTCAGGTCATGATCTCAGGGACCTGGGATTGAGCCCCGCATCGGGCTCTCTGCTCGGCAGGGAGTCTGCTTTCCCCCTCTCTCTCTGCCTGCTTCTCTGTCTACTTGTAATCTCTCTGTCAAATAAATAAATAAAATCTTTTTCAAAAAAATTTAAAAATCTCTGGAAACATTCCATGTTTAAGTTCTAAGGGTTCTTAGTTATGTTTAAATGATAGAGTTCAAACATAGACTTATGTATAAATAAAATGAAAAAGAGTGCCAGTGTTCCACCAGTCAGCATTGTCAAATTATTTCATTTCTTCATTATTTTTAAGAATTAAACAAGATAGAATTGAGCCTTCCCTGATGAATTCCTGTTTTTACAGTTTCACTAAAGATGTTTTTTTTTTTTAAGATTTTATTTATTTGAGAGCATGAGCACAAGCAGGGGAAGCAGCAGAGGGAGAGGGAGAGCAGGCTCTCCGCTGAGCAAGGAGCCTGATGCGGGGCTCCATCCCAGGACCCTGGCATCATGACCTGAGCCAAAGGCAGATGCTTACTCGACCGAGCCATCCAGGTGTCCCAAGTTTCACTAAGGATTTTATGTTGACAAACATTACAAACTATTCTGACATCTTAAAACTATATAAATACATATTTTATAACTATATTTATATAACTTACATATTTCATATATTCATTTTTCCCCAAATTGCCAATACTCCAAGCATTGTCTTTGGTACTGGTTGGATAGGCAACAGTGAGCAGACCAGGCATGGGGATTGTCTTCACTTATAGTCAAATCACAGAAAAAAAAAATCTGCGCTTTCAAAGATAAAAAAAAGTCTATATGAAGTCTCCCTATTTGTGAGTCTCTTACTTAAACAGCAAGGAAGATAATGATCACTGATTTTGACGAAGCACCTAAAAGAAGTTTTTAAGGTTTGCCTTCTACTTAGGAAGTTGACAGGTTCTTTTGTAATTGTCCAGTTTTGAGATGAACTGTGGTTTCAGGGTGGTGGGTCACAGGTGTCAGAGATAGTTACAAAGCATTTACCCTGGACTTCTAGTCCCTTAAAACATTTGCTAGTTTAGGTAGAGAGCTGATGGCCACTGAGAGGCTTGTAGTTGTGCTGCTAATTTCTCTGCAGCTTCATTTGACAATGTTTAGAACCATTTGACTTTGCACCCTCAACATCCCTCTTCCTTACAAATAATTGTGAATTGACGTAGAGAAGGTTTAAGGACCTCTACCACCCACAGAGTGTCTTTGAATCTATTCACACCACCTCTGCCTATAGTCCTCCCACCTGGGCAGTCCCTCTGCTTATGCAGCCCTCCCTGTTGTTGCATTCCTTTCTTTACACTGCACATACTTTTCTCCAAGCTGCTTTGCTGAGTAAGTCCGCTTCATAAGACTTGGTCCAGGTATCACATCATTACTAAGGACTCCAAGTTAAAGAGGGTACCATTCTTCCCTGCCCATCTCTATATACCTCTATCTGCTCAACTTCACTGTAACTCTTGAAACAGGCACTAAGTAATCCACAGTCTGAAGAGAGCTATCAATTGTTGGGGCCAACACCCCAGGCTTTCCAGGAGTTGCCTAAAAAGTCCTTACCACAATCAATCAACTCTACCTACTATTTCCCACGACTAAAGAGGGCAAATATCAAGTTTGGCTAAACTACTCCATGGTATTGCTGCCTTGGCATCCATCCAACTGGCTTGCAGAGACCTTAAACTTTGACTAGATCTCTCATGCAAGTTCATGTCCTGGAAAGCAGCCTACAGAGTGACAAGTGCATGGAGGTTCCTGCCTGATATAATCACCCTTGAGGCCAACAGTCTTCCCTACTTGCCAGCACCTGTATGCCTTACTTAGGTAGTCCTTAGATAAGCCTTCCATGGGCTTTACCATAAAACCTTTTCTTGTTATTTGAATTGACCAATCCAGCCTTTGCTGGGAGCCCCAAAGCATTCAACTATGAATCCTAATAACAGCATATGCCGGATTCTGCCCCTGGCGTCCTTAATCCACTCCTACCCTATCTTTACCTTTCTGTCTCTCTCTCCCACTCCCCCGTCATCCTCTATCTTCTACCTTCTCTGTCTTGACCTCCATGCAGCACCTCAAGGCATGCCATGTACTTCCTCCAGAAGTCCTGTGTATTTACTTCGCATTGTGAGGGTAAACTTGTCTATTTGGGTTTCTCTTGTGCCCTGTTGGGGAACCACCACCATCTGGTACGCTCTGTTCCACTTAGAAAATAATAATTTGACAATGTCATAACGGAAAAGGAGAGCAGAGAAAGTCCAACTGAGATGCCAAACACTTTGTCCAACAGCCCGATACCCTCTCGTGTTCTTTTCCCTAGGAATTTGTTCACATCCCTTCCCCCAAGCAAATGAGAAAGAAGACTTTGAGATATCCTCTCATAGAAGAAATGGATGGAATAAGGGAGAGGCTGGAATTTCTTACTTGGCTTGGGCAGTGGACTTGAGAGTTCTTTGTTCTTCCTGCTCAAGGGAGAAGAAATTTGGGGGAAGATGGCATTATCATTTAATCCTCACAATTTAAGCTACTTGGCTGTTAAGTCACCCAGGAAGGCTGCCTGCTGGCCAAGAGACTGGTGCAGCTTGAGGGTGTGGGCTGGGCCACCTGGGGAAGGAGCTCAGGCATCAGGGAAAAGGGTTCAAACCTGAATCTGACTCAAGAATCAGCAGGCTGGTCTCCGGTACCAGCTGAACTCTTCATTACTGAGCGACTTGGGCAAAACACTTAAATTTCTGAGCCTTAATTTCCCTATCTGTAGAAAGGGATAATTTTTCCCATCTGTAGAAAGGGAAAGACTTCATTGGATTTTAATAATATACAAAATAGTGAAGAAAGATGTTTAATATAACCCTTAGCATGAAGTGAAAGCATATTTAATCATAGTAAATCAATGTAACCATTGATTGTTTTTTTCCCTACTGCTTCTAAGACAGCACTGCATCCCAGATCTTTATCAAAGTTTGATTCTTGAACTTTCTTTCTCTTCCTTATCCCTGGCTCCCTGAAAATGCCTGGTCTATCCAGTACCCAGCTGAGGTTCAGAGTTCCAATCTTTCCCATTATTTTATATCATCCTATAGTTTAATTGGCTCTGCCTGCCTCTGCCCAGATAGGATAAACAAAGCTTTGTACTATAAATGTTCTTCTCCAACTTCTTAACATAGCCTAAATCATGTGATAAGAAGGGACTTGGGAATCTTGCAAAAGCCAGAAGTATAACAAACCCTAGTGTAAAGAAAACACACAGACATTTAAAGTGTCTAAGACACATACTTCATAAATATACTGAGACTGAACATGCAAACATAAAATGGCGAGGCCATATATCATCATCATCATCATCTCATACACAATCAGACCGCTATCTCTAAGAACAACCCAGAAAGCCAATCAAAACCCCTTTAACCTTGGCCCAAAGTGGTCAGAATTTAATTACCATCATCAATCTTTGGTATGACTGGCAATTTCCCTAACCTTTACTCCATCTTACAAGTTAGGATCAATCAGAATAAGCTGAACCTGCATCCCTAACCAACAAGCTGGGATGCCCCACTTCTAGTTAGGCTCGCTAACCAGCCTCCAGCCAGGGTGCACTTAAAGCTTTGCCTTTTCCCATCATGAAGCCTTCCTACCTCCACCTCCGCCTGCCTTTCATTCTGCCAAAACACAGCAGTGGTGGCTGACTCTCCTGCTATAGCCATTTCTGAATAAACAACCTCTGCTTGTTCTCATTTGGGTGGTCTTTGTTTATTTCCACAATATTTAAGTGTATGATCTGTTTGCAATTTTATCTTAATGAAATCTGGCTACATATTAGGCTCTTGATCTATGGTTACCCAGCATCACAGGCAGTCTTGCTGTGGGGTACCACAGAGGCTTAATCGCTGGCATCTCAAAAGCACCCACAGTAAAACACGGTGCAGTGAAAAAGAAGTCCAGGCCCAGGGTACCTGACTGGAAGCAATTAAAACTTTAAGAACCTCTAAAAGTGAACGAGAGCTTCCTCTGCCCTCTGCCCTCTGCCCTATCAGTCTGGGTCAGCTCTACAAGGATAACCTGGTTGATCTGTAAGATGATTAGAAGTATCACCTTAAAATTAATTACATAGATGAACCACTGACCTACTGACCTCATCACAAATGATCAGGTCATTTCCTCTGTTTTCATACTACCCAGAAACCCCAAATGTGTTAGGAATTCCCTAAACTTTCAGCAACATTTTTTGGACTATTTTTCTCTAATCTACATATACATTGCTTTTTTAAAAAGAATGCAAAGATAGGCCTATATATTCTTTAATATATAATTTTAGCCTACTAAGGAATTTTCAACTCCTTTCTCTTAAATAATAGTCTCTGTTTCTTTCTTTTTTTTTTTAATTG
Source organism: Nasua narica (assembly GCA_028533885.1). Classification (NCBI taxonomy): domain Eukaryota; kingdom Metazoa; phylum Chordata; class Mammalia; order Carnivora; family Procyonidae; genus Nasua; species Nasua narica. Next base: position 35,716,982 of record CM052799.1, on the reverse strand, counting down.
AAGCCTAAGGAATCAAGTTGTTTCCAAGTGTTGAGTGATAGGGATGGTTAGGAAAAAGGGAGAATGGAGCACCAGTCATACATGGAACATGTAGATCATTGTTCTTAAATTTTTTTTAAGTGTCTTTTGACAATAATGTCCCCATGCTCTAGAGCTAAATTGTGTTGCTCATGGATGAGCATCTTTGTCTCATCAATAAGACTTTAAGTCCAACCGGGGACCAATGAAACCAGAAGTAGCAATAATCAATAATCCAGGAGTACCTCACTAGAGTGTAGAGTCCAAAATAAGACCAGCTTGTCTTAGATACTGGTCTCATATATGAAGGTATCTTATCTGTATGTACAAAAAGAGATGTCAACTCTCTCCATCAGCAGCCTCCACGTGTGCTTGGTAAGGGGTGTCAGTAAGCTTAGGTTCCAGCTAAGATCACCTCCCACTCATTTTTTAGATCTCAGCATAATGATCACTTCCTCCAGGAATCCACGCTGTCCCTCTCTACCCTCCCCCCCTATTATGTGCTTTTCTTCCTGTCTTTCCCCCTTACTTTGCATAGTTTCAATTTGGCATTTCTAGTGTAATTGTCTCTTAAACATGTGTTTCCCTAATACGTTGATAAAACTTCATCAGAGTAGAGACCTAGTAGAGTTTTGCTTATTTTTCCACAGTGCCAAGTTTATAGAAGAAACTCAACTATGTCTTGGGTGAATAAATGTATTAATGATTGACAAGCATGGATGGGAAGGTGGAATAGTAAAACAAGGAGGATCAGACTTGTCTATTCAAAAAAGCAAGAATGTGGGTGTTAATACAAACAGAAGAGCATTTAGGGCATGGTGCCCAGGTAATGGGTAAAGATGGTGGATGGGCAACATGGCAGCTAGTGTGAGCATGCAATGGAGGCCATGATGGTTGGTGAAGCCCTTTAAAAGATAGTAATATCTAATGGCCAGTTTTTAGGTTATTTGCTAGCTATAAATGGTGGAAGGTCATATTAGCTATAAATACAGTCTTCGATCAGTAGTACCCAATGAGAATAAAAAGCACAGAGTCCCAGGAAGAATTGAGAGTAAACCTCAGGATAAACCTTGGATGAATGCCACTTCTCATAACCCCCAAATATACCAGAAAGAGGTGGCTAGGGCAGATACTAAGCTAGAAAGTGTTGGTACCACTTGTTAAATACAACTTATATTGTTATACTGTATTACTTGTTTAAATACAAAATTATTTTCATGCTGATTAGTTGAACTACCACCATTGGCCCCTTTCTCAGGATCTCTTAGAGTGCTTGAACCCCTTTCTAGTCTGGCAATCTCTGAGTTAACACCAAGTACAAGTAGAGAGCCTCCAGGCCAGGCATGAGTTCTGACTGGCTAGTGTCCGGGGCACATCAGTTAAGTATCTTGAGTATCTCACTAGAAGTTGGCCTTTGCAAAGAGAAGGGAAAAGCTGCATTCTGGGTTTTTCTCCAAGGTTATGTCAAACCTCAGCCTATAAAGAATAGAACATTAGTCCATGTTTTAGGTATTCCCACAATTTTCTCACTTATTCAATTTTTAGAAATATTGCTCATCGATGTGATGATCCGATTATACTCCCTGCCCCCTGCAATCTATGAAGTTTCCATTTCTCAACATCCTCATCATATGTTGATTCAAACTTTGTAAATGCATGTTCATAGCAGCTTTATATATAATGATCTCAAAAAGGAAGCAACACAGATAACCATGGACAGGTGAATAAATAAATGGGAGAAACCATGTTAAAAGAATTACATTTGATTTTTTTTTTTAAGATTTTATTTATTTATTTATTAGGAAAGAGAGAGAGTGTGAGAGAGCAGGTCAGAGTGAGAAGCGGACTCCCCATGGAGCTGGGAGCCCGATGTGGGACTCGATCCCGGGACTCCGGGATCATGACCCGAGCCGAAGGCAGTCGCTCAACCAACTGCGCCACCCAGGGGCCCCTACATTTGATTTTTTCATGTCCCTTTATCATTAATCACATAACCTCTTCAAGCACTAAATTTACACCTGTAGGAAACTAACAAACCTGTTTGCAAGGTGGGGGTAGTACTGTACACTCTCACCAACACATATGAAAGTGTTTGATGATGTTAAACTTTTAATTTTAACCATTCTGATGAGCATGTTGTAGTATCTCGTTGGGCTTTAAGTTGATGAATAATGATGTAGAGCACTTTTTAATGTGCTTATTAATCATTTATATACTCAAAATCTCTCCTTGTTTTTTTTTTTTTTAAGTAGGGTTCTCTGTCATCTTGTTATGGAGTTGTGGGAATTCTTTATACATCCTAGATATGAATCTTCTGCCAGATATATGTATTGAGAATATTTTATCCCAGCCTGTGGTTTCCCTTTTCATGTTTTCAAGATGTCTTTTGAAGAGTGGAAGGTTTCAACTTTTGATTAAATCTCACTTCATCTTTTTTCTTTTATAATTATCAACGTTTGAGTTAGGCATATGGTTTTCATGGGAGCATTAGTCTCAGAGACAATTATAAACTGTTTATACTGACCTTATGCTAAATAAATCAATTCATAGATTCCATAAGCTCAGTGAATCCCGTGCAGGGTAAAGAAAATTACACTGGGACATACAGTTCAGTGTCAAACTTTTGAAAACAAAACACAACAAAAAATCATGAAGGCACTGAAAGAAGACTCACTATTTTCAAAGAAGGAACAAGTGTAAGAACTGAGTTTTCAACAGAAACCATGTTATGTAAAAGAAAATGGCATCTATAACACAAAGGTCACACAAGGAAGGTAAAAGTAATTAAATGCTCTTAAATTTCTTTCATTATTGGAGAAATGACACAAGTACATTAAGGCAAAGTGTTACAAATCAAGGATGCATACTCAAAACCAGTAAAAGAATTCTAAAAGAATGCATAATTGAAAGCTGACAAATAGAAAAATAAAAAATTTCTTTCAGTATATCAAAAACAAAGCTAACAGAAAATAGAATCAAAACCACCGATGACCAACAAAGCCCACCCTAGCTAGTGTAAAATATTATTCTGGTCTGTGAAAGTATGTCACCGCAGCCCCTAATCCACCATGCATCTGATGGGCTGCATTCATTTCTCTTAGAAAATATTTTTTTTATGCTGAATGTGTGAAAAAGTTCTCCTTATCTCCAGCTACTAATTGATACATTTCATGGCCAGAGGTCAAGGCTAGCATTACTAGCATAACCAAACTTTCCTGTCAGTATTTATTTGAAAGTGTTGATGACAAATAAAACAAGAGAGGGTGGAAGAGCATGAAATCACTGCATGAATTAGTTCCCACTAGATTATGCTAGTGGGATAATCTAGTAGCCCCCTACATCTTAATGGTTCAGAAAAATGAAGGCTTATTTCTCACTCACATGACATGACCATGACAGTCCACGTCAGCTTTCCTCCATTTTTTTCTTCATTTGTGGTCCCAGCTGAATGAACACCCCTTATCTGAGGCAGTTTCCTTCTTAGAGCAGGACAGGGAGAGCAATTGCAGGATTAGCCAATAACTCAGAGCTTCTGCTCCAGAATAGCAAAGGTCACTTCTACTTAAATTTTTTTTGGCCAAAGGAAAACTCATGGCCAAAGTTGATACCAACCTTGGGTCATGAGTCTCCTCTAGGAGGGACAAGCCATTGGGAGTGCTCTCACAGGAATGGGTCTAGAAGGAGCAACAGTAAATATTAAAACAAGTACTACAGTCTAGCAAATACATCCTATTTCCTAACCATTATATTTTTGTTTTAACATCTTCTAACCATTATTTGGAGATTATATCACATCATACGGGTTTATCTGATTGAATTGCCTTTTCTCTAAGACTGAGACTAATTTGACACAATTTTCTATCCCCTGTTTTAATATTATAATCTGATTATATATACTACATCTCATTTCCTCCTCATAGGTAGAATTAAGATACATCTATATAAATACATACGGTTTTCTGTGTATATATTTTCCCTAAAAGATGTTACTAAACAAATGTGTCTATTAATCAATATTATTTTAAAATTGAGAATTATCCATTTTATTTATCACTTCTAAGCCGTGTGTACTGAAGCAGACATATTTTCCTATTTTCACAAGAGCTATTGCTACTGGTGGTAATTCATCATGACTGGGTGAGAGCAGAGAAGTTCTCATCTGAAATGTTATATTTTCCACATAGATGAATAAATAGAACAGATTCAAAATACAGACTACATCATAGAGAAAAATTTTACAACCCAATGCTTACTGAAAGGGTTAAAGATAGATGCATCCCTTTTAGTAATTTACCATTAAGAGGTTAAAACAGACTTCAAGAGAATGAGAATGAAAACATCAAACACCTCTTCAATTCTCTGTCCGTATTTCCCATGTAATTGCCACCCATGGCATCATGATCCAAGTGAATGAATGAGGAGGGAAATGACTAAGCAACGATAATAGTATCTTCTACATATGCCTTGCTTTGTAGTTTACAAAGCAGTTTCCCACTTGTCACCTCATTCCAACTTGCACACCACCTTGTAAGCAGGACTGGTTATCCCCAGTGTAGACGTGAGTAAAAGCAGACTCTGAAACATTAAGTCACTTGCCCAAGGTTATACAGCAATTTAGAGGCAGAGATCAAACTTGACCACATGTCTCTGTGCCCTGCCCAGTGATTTTCAAATTTTGTATGCCCGAGAATTGATAGAGGATTTTTTTTAATTTTTTTAAAAGATTTTATTTATTTATTTGAGAGAGAGAGAAATCACAAGTAGAGAGGCAGGCAGAGAGGGGGGGGAAGCAGGCTCCCCGCTGAGTGGAGAGCCCGATGCGGGGCTCGATTCCAGGACCCTGAGATCATGACCTGAGCCGAAGGCAGAGGCTTAACCCACTGAGCCACCCAGGCACCCCTCGATAGAGGATTTTGTTAAAAATGTGTGTTCTTCTAACTACCTTCTGGAAATTCTAATTTAATATTTTTGGAGTGGTGCCCAGAAATTAACATTTTTCACTAGATTCCTAGGTGATTCTGATGTAGGATGAACCCATTTTCCCTGACATTGGAGTAAGGTGTGAGGGGACATGAGAAATCTGTGGGCAGCATTTAAAATTGAATATTCATCACTGGCCTAATAAGAAAAAACTTAGCCTACTCCTTGTAGTGCTATCACTAGTAACTTTAACTGGTGTAGTAGTTACAAGAGAACAAACAGTATTGGTATATTTTCAAAAAGTAATATGGCTTATAACACCATTCCACTTAATCCATTCAAGCTTTATGAACAACTGATTTGATTGTGCCTGAGCACGATCTTATTATCTAATAATAGTCATAAGGCTTTGTGCAAGGATTGGACCCTGTCATTCATTTAGAACAACTCTAATAATATTTAACTCCCAGCCTCAACAGGATGACACTTTGCAGATGGATGTTACCAAATTACATTCCCCCTAACTACCAGTGCACATTACAGACAATTGAGTGCTTTTGTTTTATAGACAGGATTTTCTTTTTATTTAGTTCTTTGAATATCACTTTGAACATCAAGACTTGCAAAGTAGAATTTTTGGAGGACTAATGTTTAACCAGTGAAGTCAAGAGTTGTGTTGTAGGAAGACTTTAACATTTTAGTCAGGTCCATATCAAAGGACAGTCTCTTAGAGAATGATGACCTGGTGGTTTCCTCACAAAGTCAATAGGGTTCTTTGATGTCACCATGAATTGAATACTGTCTCTTGTGTTTTCCTTAGCAATCTCTTTGGTTGGATTTTGTTCAAGGACACATGGCCTCTTGTCTTTTGATTCTGTTGAAGAGTTCATTTCCCAACTTGGACATTGAGCTCTGGAGTTTGAACACCAATGAATCAGAAATATCTATACCAGAAACATCATGAATCCTTACGAGACAGAAGGAGTTGTGTTTGCAGTTAAACTTCAGTGGACTGTTTAGAGGTGGGATTTACCAGTTGACAAATGTTTTTGGAAGGGAAGACAAGGAGAAGCAAGGTGGGAGCAACAATTTTAAGGAGTTAGAACCCAAATCCCAGAGCCACTAGACCAGTTCTAGAGGATATATTTGTTTCTGCTGCAGGTTATGAGAACAGTCACTTCCAGGTTGAATGCCACCCCAGGGTGCATTAGGGCATGTGGTTATCCAGCGTCCGAATTTCAGTCCTCAGCCTTTCTCTGTCCTCTCCCCCTGGATGAGCTCATTTCTTCCTGATTTCAATTATCACCTCAATGCCTCAGTATAGATGACTCAGGGATTCATTCAGTTACCAGCAGGTACTGAATTCCCACTGCTGTAATAACTGTCATCATAATAGCTTGCATTTATTGACCTAACACTATTGCCAGATGCTGTGCTAACCCTCTATGTGCCTTGAGATGAGAATGGAGTGTGGTGGTGAAGATGCTGTAGGTTCTGGAGGCCAACTGCCTGAGTTCCTGTAATTTTGGATAAGGTATTCTGTTCTCCGTGGCTTCGCTTCCCTCTCTAAAGTGGGTATGAAAAAAGGATATACGCAGAGTACAGACCCTTGTTCGTTTTTGTTTCAAATTAAAAGATTTCTTGTAAAACGGTTAACATAGTATTTTACTCATAGTACTAACTTTCCATCAACAGTAGTTAAAATAGTTATTATCAATATCTCATTTTTCTATAATAACACAACACTCCTAAAATATAGTTACCACTTAATCTGCTTTAAAACCACACCTGTGTTCTTATTCATTATGATAAGGACCTCTCTGATTTATGGCCTCAGGCAGTAATACATTGTTAGAGAAGCGCCCAGTCCCTGACCTCCGGTTTACATATATTCAAAACAGAGGACGAAGGATAATAGCGATGATAATAATGGATGCCGATGCCAAGAGAGCTCAGGACCCCGGTTGTGTATAGCCTTGTTCTCTTCACCTGATTTCCAGGTATTTACAGAGTCACAGAATACCAGAGCTGAAAATGCAGTGAACACCAGAGCAAAACTGTAATGACAGTAAAATACTCCGTTTACAACCAAGGGCGTTCACCAGAGAGGGGTTAAGGGATGTGGTGACACTCACAGACAGGGACATGGGTAGAGTTCCTGAGCCTGCTCTACTGCCCAAAGTAATATTTACCCATTTAGATGGGCTACCATCCCCACTTTCCACCATTTCAAAACGTAAGCTTTCCACGCAACATACTGATTACCTATTGGCTACTGTTGGGAAGGCTTCATTTTTGACAGAATTCTTTCAGTGTAGTGCATACTCTGCATTGAGTTCATCAGAACTACACATTGCTATGATCCTTAATATTTACCAGACAGAAGCTGCTACGTTGGCAGGTAGTCACTCGTGGAACCCACCATGTCCCAAATACTCTGAAAGGGAAGGGAGGGCTTTTAAGCAAAATGGGAGAAGGGATTCTTTTTCTGAAGAGGTCAGTTAGAACCAAAACTCAGTTGTTGAACTAGTTCTGTTAGCAATTGTTTTGTTACTGCTGCAAGATAGGAGAGACTTATCCCTTCATCTCCGGTCCCTCAGGAAATCCTGCTGGTTTCTAAGGTACCTAGAATCAGAACACTTCTCACCATGTCTACTGCTATTATCCTGTTGTAAGCCATGACTGTTTCTCACTTATTTTAGAGTAGGAAACTCCTACCCAGGTAGACGCCCTTTACTTGTGTTTCCTAGAGTGTTTCTCACACAGTATAGATTCCACAAAGAACTGGCAAAGTGATGATTTTAAAGCGTAAGTCAGATCATGCCCTTTCTACATAGGAACCCCACGGCTTCCCACTGGACTCAGAGGAAAACTCAACTCCTTTATCACAGCCTTGAGCTTTACTCACCCTGGTTCCTGCTCCTTTTTACCCTTGGCCCCGTCTCCTGTTTCTCTCTCTCCTCCATTCATTCCACTTCAGCCGCACTGCGCACGTTCATTCCTTGAAGTCCTAGGGCTTTTGCCTAGATTGTTTCTCTGCCTGGAACAGTCCTCACTGAGCTATCAGAGTGGCTCACGCTTTCACTTCCATCTGGTCTTTGCTCACAAGTCCCCTTTCCAATGAAGCTTACCTGAGTTACCATGTTAAATATTTTAACGTGGCCCTGCACCTATGCGTGCATGTGGACTCGTGCACACGTGTGCGTGCACACGCATGCACACACCAGCACATAGACATGCATTCTGATTCCTCCTGACTATGGTTCTCTTTTCGATAGTGTCTGCCCCAAGCTTGGACATCTTTTAGAGTTAAAGGGGTTGCTGAGGATAATTATGCTGGGACAGTAGGAATAAAGTGAGCTGGCCTGGGGCAGAGCCATAACCCACCCACACCTAAAGTGCTCGGATTTTTTCCCCCTTACCATCCATTGCCTTTTGACAGACTATAATATTTACATATTTATTTTGTGTATGAGTTACTGTTTTTGTCCTCCTCTTAGAACATATGCTTCATGCAGGCAAGGACATTGGCCTCTTTTGTTTATTGATGTATTGTGAGTACTTAAAATAGTGCCTGGCCACCTGGCACATAGTAGTTTCCCAGTAAGAATTTGTTGAATTGAATAAATTAACAATTAGGGGAAATCAAAAATGATCTCACCAGCTCCCTCAAACTTTCAGCATGAGATGAATTTGTCAGTTCACTTCTATCAAAAAATGATTTTTAAAAAGCGAATGAGATGATTACGCAAACTCAAAACTTTAATCAGAGCAATAACATTATAGATCTGGATACTGAGTCTGGGAGACATACTAATGTATGAGATGATATGCTCCCTTCTTTGAAGAGAGCAAACATTTATTTACATCAATGGTTCCAAATTACTGTCTTGTTCTCCATCTTTAAATGTCTCTGACTTGGTCCTCTTCATCTTCACAAAGCTCAAGTGGAAATTTCTTCCTAAAAGTTGGCATTTTTCTCACTTTTTACTGCCCCGAGAAAAAGTCATGCCCACTGAACAATGCTTCTTCCCTTGTAATATTCTTTCTGTATCTTGCACATGTCCTGGAGTTGTATCTGTCTCATCACATACATTCTGTCACATCAGTTTCCTGCTTCTTGCTTCCATCTTCTTTTTCCCTTGTGTCTTTCAGTGAACCATAAATTTTTAGAGGCAGATGCTCTAACTTAATCATCTCTGGCTTCACAGCAACCTGTACAGTACCTAGAATACAGTGAGCACCGTCTTTGTATTTATTGACAGGAATTAAATTGGATTTGATTCAATGATAACTGTATCTTTCATTAACCTCTCCACCTAACCAAGCTGTGCTGTATAAATGTAACATTCCAGTTGAACTCTAACATTTTACAACAGTGCGATATCAAAGGCCCTTTCTGACTTGACATTTTCACTTACTAATTTCGTATTAGTTTCTTAGCTTCCACCTGACTCTGCTCGCAGCTTTAGATGATCTTTAAACCCTAGTTGCTGTATTAGAGACGGCTGCTGTTTTCCTTGTAACATTGCAAGTCAGTCTAAACTAAGTTTTTATTCGCTAGTGTATAAAATAATTTTTAAAGATTTTATTTATTTATTTGACAGAGGGAAAGAGATCACAAGTAAGCAGAGAGGCAGGCAGAGAGAGGGGGCAACCAGGCTCCCTGTTGAGCAGAGAACCCTTTGCGGGGCTTGATCCCAGGACCCTGAGATCATGACCTGAGCCGAAGGCAGAGGCTTTAACCCCCTGAGCCATCCAGGTGCCCTGATAATTTTAAAAGTGAATCTGAAGCTATCACATCCAATCTGTGTCAACATGAAATGTTCTGCAATTGTATTCTTAACAAGTTTCCACAGATATAGATATAGATATTCCTGAAACACATCTCCTATTTCTATGGGTTGTCTGATCCTCTGATATTTTGATGACTGTTGGCCAAGTTCTTTTTGACTCTGTTACTGGCCAATTTGTCCATTACTGCTTATACTTTCTGCTTCCGAGCTACTCACCATATTTCATTCTGAAATGCTTTTACCCTATGCATAGTACTTTTCATCTATGCTTAACTTGGATCATTCTCAGTTTCTACTGTACGCTTAGCCTGAAACCAGTTCCTTTTCATACCTCCAAGCCTACTTTGGGTCTTTTAACAGTGAAATGCCTGGGAATAACTAAAATACAGTGCAGCGTCTAAGCAGGACTACCCAGTTTGCTATTAGGTGCCAGATTTCTTCTGTTTTGCCTCCACAAATCCATGCCTAGAGCTTTTTTCCCATGAAATCGTCCAATGTGAATTGGTGATATTATCCATTATTTAAAAATCTCCCCCACTTTTCTCTTTAAGGTTAAAAAATATATTGTACTTCTCCCCCAACCCTTCCCAGAATGTTTCTTCAGTCTAGAATCAGGCAATTCATATGACAGGTACGCTTGATTTAAAGTGTGCTGACTCTTCTCCCCACCACCAACTCCAGATTCTATCCCCCTTAAATCACCATTCCAACCAAAGGAGAAATAGACAAGCATTACTGAAAATTGCAAAGAACAATTTCTCACCAGGTTGACTATATCACGGGAATGATCTTCACAAAGCCCAAAAGTCACTAGGGGTCTGTTGGAAATAGCTGCAAGAGTCAAGCTCTCACAATTACCAGAAATTCAAGCTGCCTTATGTATGTGTGGAAAAGATCGGTAACATACTTGCTCTCTGAAGCACCTTAAGGGTAACATCCTGTTCACTTTTCGCCTAGATGATATCTGTATTTCAGCAAATGTCAGCAAGTCCACATACTTTGGCAGAACAAATGTTATTTTTCCTTTCATAACTGTCCTAAGAGGAATTGTGCAATCCTATAGATTATCACATGGAACTCTCGTTGGCACATGGCCAAGGCAAAATACTCTTCTCCAGAGGAGGCAAATTGTGAATTAGGTTCATTGCTGGCAAATTGCTTTTTGTGTTCAGTTTAATTTAGTTTTCATGATTTTTCCTGAGGGCTCATCCGGCCTTGCTCAACTAACTGGTTTAACAGATCAACTGAAGTTCAGAAACCCTCATTCTTTCCAAGATGTCAAAATGTCTTCTTATTCAGTTCCTGATTAGGACATGTGAGACTAACAAACGCTTTACAGGTGTTAAATTCTTCAACACAGGTACGGTTTAGAAAACGGTGGGTGGATTTCAATAAATTACACCAGGCATAATTGTACTCAAACTCAGAGGGGAGACAAAGAAGGAGGAAGGGGGAGGAGGAAGTGGCTTTTCACTTAAAATGAAAGTTACATTCTCTAGACAATGACTTCTTTAAAAATGTGTCGGACAATCCATGAATAGCAACGGTCTTAGAACAACGAAAACTGAGGATCTATGTTCAAAACAAAAGAAAGGGACCCAGGACCCAGAAGTTCAAGGAACTCTGTTACTGATCACACAATTGACGGGAACAGTCAGCTGTGAATATACTCAAGATCCTAGATTGTTTCCATTAATGAAATATTATTGGAATAATACCATTAACAGATTCTAATAATAAACCTGAGGGATGTTTTAGTTAGAGATAGAGCTACATAGAACACACACACAGAGAGTAGTTGAAATGAGGTGGGAATTCATTTATGACATCAAGAATTCTAGAAGTAGATAGTCCAGTATTGACAGGATAACTCCCTACTCACCAAGCTTGTCTTATTTTTATGCTCTGTGATGCTATTATGTGGCTTCACTTCCCAGGGTTATTCTATGTTCAGAAATGGCGGTTGTTGCATCAGCCTTTACATTTGCTTTCCAGGCATGAGGAAGAGGGGAAAGCAAAAGATGAACACCTCCTAGTCAGGTCCTCTGTCCTTGAAGAAACTTCGTAGGAGAAACATGTTACTGGTTAACTGGTTAAACACATTACTGACAAGATGAGAATCAGGTCTTTTTGTCACCCTCGCCAAAAATAGTGGTCCAGCCACGGAAAAATACAAAGAGAGTAGGTCTTGATTAGGTAACTTCAGTCGGTCAAGCAAAATTTTCATGAAACTGGAGAGGAGATCCTTTGAAGAAACCTGTTGGTGTCTTTTAACCATGAACTTAGAACTTCTATAAATATTTAACAAGTTATTTTCTTAATGCAAATATTTACTTGGTTCTTTTTATTTTTGTGATAAAATTATCCCAGGTACAAGTTGAATGATGTCACACAGGATGACATTTTGCTGGCTTCTGGTATAGTGGTGGTTTTGTCCTCAGCACAGGTCATGAGACTTGACATGAGACAGCTCATCTGCCCAAAACCACCCATAAGATATGACCTGAAATGTCTGCCATGAAATCCACTCCTTCTGAATGGAGATGGTGTGCTTCCAAGAGATCTCTCTTTTAAAATAGATGTTACCCGAGACTGAATAACTGATAGGCCATTCAGTATCCCTCCATGTATTTCTCTGTATTAGTTACCAAATAAGTTTCATCATGGAAAGTAGAGAGCAAGGCTCTGAGAGAACAGAACTAAGTTAGATACATTTTCACAAGGGGAATATGGGAAATTCTGAGTAGAGGGGAGATCCTTTATTGTCACCGTGGGCATGTTGTGAGGCCAGTAGTTTATGTAGAAAAAAGGAGAAGTTTGGGAGAGCGACCCTTAAAAAAGAGAGCATGTATTCAGAATTCTGAATAAATGAATGAACGAAATACATGCACAGAATAAATTCTCAGTATATCTTTCCAGATGACTATCGTATAAATGCATGAGTAGGTGAACATAGGAATATATCCTCAAAGGTGAATTTTATCTGTGAAGATACTTTTATTTCTTCATGCTCTTGTTGTTGCTAATACTGGAAGTTTTTATAATAGCCAGTTTTAGATATAACTAAAAAAGAGTATGTGTGGTCTCCATAGCCAGCCTTGAGGGCTATTCATTATGGTGAATATCAGAGTAACAAATACAGAAGGAACACTCAGAACCACATATCAAATGGCAAGCCAGGCCCTGCAAAGCTCTAAGGAGGCTGGCCAGAGAGGCATCTGCTGGGCTCTTATGGAATTAGTTCCTCAAGCCCTGAAGCAAAGAGCCTCGAAATAGAAGCAGTCACTACAAGAGGATAAATGGATACAGATTTGCCTCACTTGGCCGCGATCAAATGAGTATACCCAACAACTTCTCCTTAATTCTGTATCCCATCATAACTTTGACTATGCCTTTCTTGCCTAGTGTGGTGTAATGATTAAGAATACCAGCTATTTGTTTCAGGGAAATGTCAATTCAAATGCTGCAGCTCTTCCCCTTTCTGGTTGCATGGGCTTAAGCAAATTACTTAACTGTCTTAATCCTCAGTTTGCCTATTTTTCAAAATGGGAAAAATGCAGCTGCCTACCTGGTGAGTAATTGTGATATTGAGGCTTAGTGATGTCAGCCACCGTGATTATTTGCTGGGGTCCTAGGAGGACTGTATTAAAGTTTTCCAGAGAAAGAGAATAATCAGGCATAATAGAGAGAGAGGCATTGACATAAATGAAGAATAGATAATTATTTTAAGGAATTGGGTCACACGTTTGTGGGTACTAACAAGCATTAAATCCATAGGGCAAGCTAGCAGGCTGGAGGTTAAGATTTGATGTGATCTTGAGTCTGAAGACTGGAAATTTTGGACAGGTTTCCATGTTGCCATCTTGAGGCAAAATTGCTTCTTCCAGGAAATTTAGCCATTGCTCTTATGGACTGCAACTGATTAGGCTAGGCCCACCCACATTATTGGGGCTGCTCTGCTTTGCATAAAGTCAACTGATTTAAATGCTAATCACATCTAAAAATTTTTTTGCAGCAAACTAGGCTGTTGTTGGAAAACAAACAAAAAACTGAGTAACATAGCCTAACCAAGTTGGCACATTTAAATTAAATATCATAGGGACCTAATAAATATCACCCCCTTTCCCACCTGGATTCTGAACAAATAAGTAAGACGAAAGAGTTGCATGTTGGAAAATCCACCTATAACTTCTATGACAGGCAAAGGCTAGGATGGGAGATGGGGTTCATACTTGCGGGTAAGTGTGTACAGTGGAATTAAGCACTCCTACTTGCCACCCTCTGCCAAGTAGGTGAACACAAACAACCCAGGCAATGCTGCCTGCTGAGATGTACAGTGGGGTGGGGGTTGGGAAGAACTCCCATTTCTCCTGACCGGTTCACACCTAAAAACACAAGAAGGAGGATCAAATTTTTCCTTCCCCAACTTTCCAATCAAGTAAGCCTCTCCACCTCCCCAGAAGAGAGGCAGTCAAGCAGCAGAGGGGCCATAATTTTTGGCCAACTATACGCCCTGCACAGGAAGGAACTCTCAAGAGTCAAGCAAAATCACGTCACCTCCCAGCACCCTGTGCTCCTCACCCCTACCATGTGTTTTTTTAAATGATGAGATTATGCTGACTACACTTGCTAACTTAAAAATTGAGTCTATGAAATCGAAGTTCTGGAAGATTCCATTTAGAGATTTGGAAAATTTAAGGAAGCTGGATCCCAGACATATCCAGGGCCCTGTAGAATCTTGTATTCTACCAGTTGTGCATTTACACCAAGAGCCACTGGTTTGTGTCTCTACCCCGCTCCCATCCACAAGAACTTTAGTTGCAAACCAACTGGGGTTTAAAATGTCAGGTCTGCCTTGGATCCAATGACACCTTTGGACCAAATTCCCGATCATGTAGAAAAATGGCGCTGTCCCTTCGTACAAGCCCTCCAAGCCTCAGCCAGCTTGATGCAGAAGGACTCTGACACGCTCAAGGCAGGGGGAGAGCTAGGATCCCTGGGGCACCCTTGAGATAGTCGTTTTAAAAGGCTCACCGTTCCTTGCTCTGTAAAGAAATCTGGGTGCTAAACTCTGGTGTGCTGACCTCATCTCTCTCCCCTGGCCCGGAAGCTAGGGTTGCTCACTTCCAGTCGGCTTGAAGCGGCTTGCCTGGGCAGGACCGGTGTCCTACCTCCTATCAGTCAGAGCTCGGGAGTGGAACGGTGCTAGTAAAAGGCAGATGAAAAATTCAAGTGATTTTTGTCTGGTATTCAGGTTCAATATGTGGGTCCTCTTGGCAGCTTAGGAGCAGTGTGATGGGGTCCCCTGGAGAAGTAATAGCGCGGATCTCCACCCGTTCCTTACTCTGAAACCAGCAGGAACTGGCCAGGCTTGGTGTTTGTAAGAAATCTGGAGAAGCCCGGGGAGTTGGTGTTAGAACCAAGCGTCAGCCTGGTTTGGGAAGCTGTGTAGAACCAGGGAAAGAGCGCAAGATTTGGAGGCCATTCTCTCCATTAAGCAGCTGTGAGATCTTCAGTAAATTATGTCACCTCTTGGGAAACTTCTTAACCTCTCTAGGCCACATTTTGATGTTAACTCTAAAACTAGCATTTCACAGCAAACTCTGCTGGCAGGAGAAGCGGCATCCTGGAGTGGAGCTAGTTGTGGGTGTGGTTCGAATTTAGGATCTGCCTTGTGTCCTGTGTGACCTTGGACCGTTTAATTTCTGTGAGCCTCAGAGAAATAAGCACAACTACCTCACAGGGCAGTGTCAGGAGGTTTAAATAAAATAAGAAAGCACTTAATAGTCTCCCAGACTTGCTTTCTCGTCCTTCTGTGTATTTCCGAGAGACAGACATTTAGGGAACTGGGTTTCAGATTTGGGGTACAGATAAACCTTCTTTGAATTTCTTAGCTTTTTTTTCTTTGCCTATGTCAAGTATCTTATATTCTCCCTCTGCTTGTCCAGGAGAGTCAGAAGAACTGCGGCCAAAAAGAAAGAGAGAGAGAAAGTAACAGGCTTGATTTCCTCCAGTCAGTTCATTCACTGGTTCTCAGAGGAGACGTGAGGTAGATAAGACTTAAGGGTTGTAATGTTTCCTGAGCTGCTTAACAGCTCTGGGAAGCGGCGGTGGCTCCCGACCTGTGCTCTGCGCTTCTGACTGCAGCACGAATGATCCGCGTGGCTGCCAAGTGCTTGGAACGGAGTTTGGCCGCCTCAGAAAACACCAAGGAGGCCCGGAGCCCAGCCAGGGAGTGGTTTATATCCAAGAAGGTCATAACGTAAGAGCATTTTATGCCAAAAACAAGCTCCAATCAAGTGATAGTGATACCGGTCAGCAGGGCAAGAATTGTTGTTAGTGTTTTTTGTTTGTTTTTTAAAGAAATGAAAGAATTGGGGCATCCTCATGTTAATCCGTGTAAGCATACTTTCAAAACACTGAAATATCACATTTCTTGAGTACTTAATTTGCGCAAGGGGCTTTTCATACATAGCACAGTGAGTTCCCGATTTTACGGTGAGGACACTGAGTCTTAGGGTTGGTGACTGGCAAAGTCCCACAGCTACTTGTAAGCCCATTCTCCTGTAACTACTAAGAGGTACCCACTCCAAAAATGGCAGCTACCATTGATGGGGACATTGGACTAGACGCACTAAGTTCACTGAGTGTAATCATCTCCACAAACCTGTAGGAGGCTATTCTTACTTCAAGTTGAGGAAATGGAGGCTCCAATATGCAGCACCGTTCCCCAGGGGTGCACAATAAAAAAACCCGGGAACTGAATACAGGACAAGAGCGTGACAACTGTCTCCATAGGATGCCCTGAATCTCGCAAAGCACTTTGCAGCCTCCGTGTTCCTCAGACACAGAGTGCTTTGTCACTCTAGAAAGGCTGTCCACAGGAATCCCAAAGCAAGCTAGCTCTCCCAGGAACAACACACCACTGCTCACGACCCAGGGTAGTTCTTCACAACTAAGCCAACAAAAGGAACCAGTGGGGCTCACTCAATGTTCCTCAGCCTCTGCCTTCTGCGCACACTGTAGGAGGACACCTCCCTGCGCCCTTAAGGTTGCGGGGCCACGTGACTCGTGGTGACCAATGAGTTGGGAGCAGGGGTTCTCTTTCAAGTCCAAGCAATTGTCAGTGTGGGACCTCCTAGAACTCTCTCTTGCTCTGAATATTTGGGTTGGTAGCTGTTTGTAGGCTTGGATCCCCGAATGACTATAATAACAGAGCTCCCATCCCAACACTGATGGACAAGGAGCATGAGCAAGTATGAAACACTTAGGCTAAGCGGTTCTGATTTGGCTATTTAAAAACAACAACAACAACAACAAAACAACAAAAAACCCGCAACCATTCTGACTGACAAGGAACCAGATCCAAAGGAGTTTTGTAAACCTTCCAAAGGACTCAGCAGGTGCCAGAACTCTTGGCATCCAAAGCCATGAATTCCTCCAGTGTTACAGTGACCAGGCAGGAAAGGGTAAATAAGTGAAGCAGCTGAGTGTGATAGAAAGTGGGAGTGACTGGGTCAAACTGGTGGGCACACACCAGTGAAATGTGGGCTCCGTCTTAACACAGCTTGTAGGTTCTGAGAAGCCAGTGGGATGTTTGTGATTTTTCAAAATGGAGAAAACACAGAAGGTGAAATATGTTGTGGGCTAAGTTCACTGTACAGTTTCCCATCCCCTTGGCCCCACGTTCACAAGCAGGTTCCCATCTGTCACCCCTAACTCCCAGACAGTTCTGCAACTTACTCGTGGGGTGATGTTGGGCATGTGCGTGTAGTCCTTAGCAGTCCCATCCATAAAATGGGTTAAGTGAGAGAAAATTATTCACTCTTGATGTTTCTCAATGCTTCTGCCTAACAAAATCTCACACACACTCAGATGCAAAATGGAACTTGCGTGTTTCAGTTTCCAGTGATGCCGTAAGGTTTAACCACCAGCCCCCTTCCCCACACAGCAGATCCATAAAATCAGGGTGAAGGGTCTCTGGGCTCTGTGATGCCAAACTTTTCTTCCATCTAAAAAGATGTGTCACTTTAACAGGAGGAATGGGGTATTTTGTCCCTACTGGAGATCCTCAGCGTCTCTTCTTCCCCTAAGAGAAACCCCAGCTTTGATGTTGTAGTTGACGATGATCACACAGAAGGATATCTCCAGGGAAGTATAGATCTTGTTGTGATGTTAAAAATGGGATGTCTCTCACCCTGGTACATTATAGTGTATCTGATCAGAGGAACCCCTAATAAGTGATTGCGTGCATATTTTTTCTGGCTTGTGAATTTCCAGGTTCTAATTTAATTCCAATGGTTTGAATTTAGTTATCTTTGGTCTCCTTTAGCTTTATAATCCAAACCATCAAGGCATTGCTGCTTTTAAAAATGATCTCTCAGACTCTCTTTCAGTGCTGATGATGGGAAAGTCTTTGTAATAAATCCTTTCCTGTGGTCTCATTGCCGACTCTGGCCTGTAACTCTTAAAAATCCATCCAGACAGGCCTTCAGATGCATTTTTTCTGTAAGAGCCATTGTAATATTTGGGGGGCCTGAGCGAGAAATTGCCAATGTGTACATTAAATAAATGGAACAAACTTCTGTTGCTGGTGGGCCCTGATGTCTCTCCCACTTTGATAGTGTGTGCTGCTAAGGCTTCCATCAGTAGCACCTTTTACTGCCTGTCTTTAGTAAGGGAGGATTCCCACCCCATTTATCAGGATTCTGAATGTATGAAACTATTTTTCTCTGGAAAGCCCTTGATGTGGTTGGAATGAGACTGAAACTTCCATTAGACAATCATTCAGTTGAAATAAAATTTATCATAAAGGGCAACCCTAACATGAAATCTTTATATGTAGCAAAGAAGTCTTAATTTGAAACAAATAAAAAAACCCAAAATGCAATATTAAATTGTCAGGAAGCAGGGCCAAGGCCATGTGATAAATTGCTCAAAACCCAAATATTAAAGCTTGAAAGAGAAAAATGAATAGACTTTTTAATTTGTCTGAAATTAAGTCAAGCGAGGTAGCTACCCTGAGATGCTAGAAATTTCTGGAAGTAATCTGTTTCTTTTTAACTATCCTCCCAACTTTATATAATCAGCCTATCGCAACAATCTGTCCTTTCTCCTTACTCATGTTCTTGGAATGTGTGTTCATTTCAACAAATATTTAATGGACTAGTGGGCCTTTTATGTGCAAGATAACTTACAAGGTCCTGTACGGACTACCAAAAAAGGAACTCAAAATTGAAGGAAGCAGTTTCCTAAAGCTGATGAATAGGCTAGTGATGTCTGACTCATGTAGGATGCTCTAAAATATATGTTCCCCGGCCCTATCCCAAGCCAACAAAATCAGAATCTCCAGGAGTCAAAGCAAGAAACTATACTTTATCCGTATTCATCAGATGAAACTGATACACAGCAGGTTTGGGTCCTACATAAGTCAGGACCTCTCTATTACAAGTAACGGACATATAGTTCCAGCTGGCTTAAAGCAAAAAGGGAACCCGTCCATTCTAATAAATAAAAAGTCCAACAAGAGTGACGGCTTCAGGCATTGCTGGATCCAAGTGCTCAAGCAAAGTCATCAGAGACTAAGTGGCTCTCCCATCTGTCAACTCTGTTTTCTGTGTGTTGGCTTTATTCTTAAGCACAACCTAAAGCACCATAGAAAGTAGTTGTTGTAGTAGTACTAGTAGAGGACTTCTTAGTATATTTTAGGCACTGTACTTTAACTATTTTGTCTCCTTTAGTCTTTAAAATGATGGTAAGAAGCAGGAAACTATCTCCATTTAACCCATGAAGAAAGAGGGACTCACACGTATAATGACTTATCCAAAATTGCCCAGTTATCAAAAGAGATGGAGAGAAGTAAGCCCAAGTTTGTCTGGTTATAGTTCCCACTTTCTTACCCCTTCTTACACTTGAAGGTAGAATAGGCCAAGGTTAAGTAAAATACTGAAAGAAAAATTAGGGTCAGAAGAAAAGGGAAGGCAGGAGAGTATAATTCAGAGGGCAGTCTTTCTTTATGCTCATCAACTGCCTTACACACTCTTAGCTCTCTGAAGATTAAGTTTTACTAAGCCCAGGAGTCTGCATTTTGGATATTTCCCCAGTTGATTTGATGCACACCTTAAAACTACAAAAATTTTGTAATTCATCACAGGATATCTGCTGAAACACTTGAATCCATGGATGGCATGTGTAGGACTATTGGAAAACTTTTGTTTCAGCAAGTGAGGTCTGGGGAGTCATCAACAAAAAGGCAGAGAAGATCATTCCAGGGCCCCCAGAGGCAGAAGGCTAACAAAATCATTATGGTTCTAGCTGATTGGAGGTTATAAGGCTTGAACTAGTGGTTTCACTAGAGGGAAAAAAAGATAAAACTCATTGAAACAAGATTTAATATTAAAAAGGATATGAAACATGAAGATAACTGTTTAAAAAAAAAAAAAAACGGGTGACAATGAGTCCCAGATTTCTAATTTGGCTCGTCCTAAGAAACTGGTAGATTGTGGACACCATGAACCATGGCTCCTGGTGTTCCCACTTAATGTTACTCTGGGCTTGGTTTTATGACTTGATTTCATCAGTGGGACGTTAGCCGGCATGATTGAGAAGAGCCTTGCATTCTGGGGCTTGTTCTATTGGAATGCTACCTTGAGACTGCCATGCTGTAAGGAAGCTCAGGTTGGCCATGTGGACATAAACCAAGGTGCCCAATGAACAACCCCAGCCAAGCCCATGTGACCCACATGTGTGACCCTAAGTAAAATTAGCAGTGTCACTCAGCCAGTGCACAGAAATCTGAAAACTGATGAGTCATCATGATTTTAGCCACAGGTGTTAGGTCAGCTTGTTATGTAGCTGTTGGTAATGGAAACAAGCGAGAATGTATTCTTGTCCACAGTATAATCCATGGTTTAGTGCATGGTGTTTCCCTCTTCTCTGGCTGCCAGGAATCTCAGAGCTAAGTTGTGTATGTGTTACTATGTTTTCCTTAGACCAGGATTTCTCATGAGAATTTGTCCACCTCTTTCTCAGGTATTGTCTTTTTTATTAATTGATTCATTATATCAGTTTTTTTAACAAAAATTTTATTTATTTGAGAGATAGCATGAGTAGGGTGAAGGGCTGAGGGAGCTCCCCATTGAGCAGGGAGCCCAACATGGGGCTCGATCCCCGGACACTGGGATCATGACCTGAACCAAAGGCAGCTGCTTAACAAACTGAACCACCCAGGCACCCCTAGTTGTTTTGCTTTAAACTGACTGATACCACTCTTACAATAGTCAAGGTATATATAAAATAAAGACACGTGGTGGATAAGTAGAAAAATGATGAGGGAGAAATCACCATGATTGACTACTATTATAAAAAAAAAAATGAATTTAACAAAATATTAGCGTATTTTCTGAGTCAGGCCCTGTTCCAGAAGATTTACATGCATCCTATCATCTAATTCTCCAAACCATTGTGAGCAAGCCCCGCAGTCACCCATTTTATGGATGAATAAACTGAGGCACAAAATTTTTTTCCCATCCATTGTCTCACAGAGAGTGTCCAATCTAGGGTGCAAGCTCAGGCCTCCCCATCTTCAGAGGACCCACTCATAAGTGCTCTACAGCACATTTATCAGAGTCAAATGCTATCTCTATTGTATTGACCCTATTATATTGTTGTATGTGAAATTTAAAAATGGAGGAAGCTATCTTCGAAGTACTTGTTAATCTAAGAGTTGTCACCAGATTACTAAGTACTTCGTAAGAGGGCAAAAAAAAAAAAAATAGGAAGTTGAAGATTAAGATTCTGTTGCCTAAATTGGGCAAGCCTTGCACTGAAAAGAAAATTAATGTTTTCCACATTTAAAACAGAAACTCAAGCCCAACTTCTAATGCCACATTACAGTTATCAAAGTCAGTTCACTCATTGAATTTTGTCCTTTGCTAAATGCATGTTTTTTGAAATATGTATTCTCAGAAATGTAGAGTACTTTAAGAGTCTACTTGAAACATTTCAAAAAAGCAAAGCTGTTTTGTAAATACACGGTGTTAAAGCATGCAAGTGGTCCCCAAACATTGTACAGCCTAGTCACACCTTGATAACCTTGAAGCACTCAAGAGCTAGAAATACCCTTTGATATTTTGACTGAACAAATGTTTCCAAATATTCTGCTTGTTCTGCCTTTTGGCTCATTGAATGACAGTATCACCAACTTTGCCTAAAAAGCAGAGCTTATGGGCATACTTTAAATGCATCGTTGAATTTAGATATTAAGCTTTTATTTTTAAGTGTCTGCAAAATGGAAAGCAAGAGTGTTGATTCTGATGATCAAGGATTTTGAAAATTAGCTAAAACCACAAGATTGAAAAAACTTACTATGCGTGCCAAATGTGGACTACATTTACTGGGCATGCCAAATGTGGACACATTTAAGCCTTGACAGGATAATTTTTGCTCTTAGGTGGTCAATTGAGAAGGAAAGAAACACAATTTTCACAATTTGTCTTAGGGATTTGTGTCATTGAACTTTATATCTGATAGGTAAAATGTAATTCAGAATTTTACAATTTTTAGTTTTTATTTTATGACCTGAAAGTTTGGAATTTCAAGATTCTTTTTGTTCAATCATAACTCAAAAATCTGACCACATCACTGGGCAAGAGAAAATTACATTTGTCAATTTCAGTAGAGGTTCAGCCCCAGACTGTCGATCCAGGTCAGCTTGACCTTTCCGGTTTCCTTCAAGGTGCAAGTGACAGTCACCATTGCATGAGGACAGTGCTCTTCTCAAATTCTAGATGACAAACACACTGACAAAAATACTTTAGTAGAGTTCTGTCAAATGCTCACTCTTACTGGAGTGCAAGAAGCAAGTCTTTACTGCCATAACATAGCACCGATAAAACACTATCCCTGGTTTGTAATTCACCACCTGGCCACCTAGGTAATTGTCAGTCTCCTGATCCTGAGTGCAGGCAATGGGAAGTAGACATCCCCAAGTAGACTTTCTCTCTGTTGTTTGTCATCCCCCCTTCCCCGTTTTCTCTCTGGCATCAATACTTTCCAATCACCAAGGATAGAGAGACAAAATTTTGTGGAGAAGTTTGTTCCTTTTTCCTAAGGATAAGAGAATTCCAGAAAGAGAAACTGTCCTGTCCTTACTTTTAAAGTATGCCTCCCTACTCCCCATGCTGAAGAGAGCAATTTCTTATATCACTGAAGAACAAATATAGGAAAAGTCAAGTAATTCCCCAAGGTTGCCGACAGCTTTTTCTCCCATCCTAGAATTCAAGCCACAACAAAGAGCCACTTCAAAGTGACTATGCTACAGAGTTCTCAAATTTTAGTTAATAATAAGGTTTCTGCCTACCCTGAGTCCAGTGGATACCAGAAAACTTTTCTGTAAATGAAATAAAGATCCCAGTTTAAATATATGTTCCTCCCCATGCCCCCCAAAATGTAATTTACTTTAAAATATCATATTTGAAGAGAAAACAAAGATAGCCCCCTAGACTTGATTGTTTTTTCTGCATGGTTTTGGTAACTGGTGGCTTCATTCAAACCCAGAGAATTTGCTGAAATTTTGAAATATAAGCGAAGTCATTGACTCTTGGGGAACTTTTTCTTCTAAAATGATAGCTATTGTTTTCAGAGTAAAGTGTTTAGAACAGGGTGACGAACTTCTAAAATTGCTGTGTGGTATAACTTGGCTAAACTTTAAAGCTGAGCAAAAAAATCTGAACACCCAGGTGCTAGTGAAATGATGGATGCTGAAACCGCGGTAGTTTTAAATCTTAATGGCAAAAGTAATTAAACAGAAAGGTGACCAGCAAACTTAGGAAAGGGTCAGAGATAAGATATAAATAATTCCTTCCAGCTGCAAACTGGCTCTCAGAAAAGCAAATGCTATTTTTATCTCCAAAGGAAGAACATTTTTTTCTTCCTGTAAACTTGTTCTTTTTATCCTAAATTGCAGATATGATAGCTTTCCCTGAGTTGAAGAGAAAGGAAAATAAAAACTTAACCAATTGATCTCACAGCTCAATTTTCCTTCAAGGGTCACTTAAAATTGGAAGTATTTCATCGGACCCATCAGAGAGTGTGGGCAAGTTGAGAAGTCCAAAACCCAACCGCTTCCCTGGAACTAAATGCAAAGATACTATTGTTGAGCCTCTCTCAGGGGAACGAACATTTTTATTTGTTTGGAATGATGTAGCCACATAAATGGTTTCTTTAATCCCCTTATTTTCTCCCTTCCCAGAACCCTCCAGAACCTATCCACAACCCCCATTTCCACCACAACCCCCCACCATCCCTGCTGCAGAGTAGGGGGCTGAGGACGTAGTTACCTAAAGAAAGCCATGTAGAAGATTATGCAAAAATCTAGGTGTAAACCCCAGATCTGCCTCCTCCTAGCCCTGTAATATCAGTGAAGTCACTTTCTGAGCTTTGTTTTGTTATGAAGAAGTACAAAGGTGGTTTGTAAATGGGGAAACTATCACTGCTAACATTGGGGTTATTGAGAGGCTTCAATCACATAATCTACATAAAGCTTCTGACATGGCGCTAGACAATAAGAAAGACTTAAGTTTGGCTCCTGGTCAGAGCCCCTCTCCCTGCCCAGTACTACCTCTACTTGGATCAATCCCAGAAACACTGAAGTACATTTAAGAGTGAACATGGGAGAAAAGGAGGCAACAGGAGAATGAAGGCAAATCCAGAAACCTCCAAGTATTCAACACTATCCCCTCTTTTTACACTCTTGTCAACAAAAGCAAACAGTGGCCATAGCACCAATAGCAACCCATATTTATTAAGCACTTAGTATATTTCTGGCACTGCATGGGGAATATTCACAAGAGATACCATTGCTCATTCAGCACATGTCATCTTAAGTTTTTGACTGTCCTGTCCACTCTTCATTCAAACTCCATTTTCTATTTAAATTCTGAAATCTCTTCACTTCTCCTACTTGGACAGTTAGTGTTTGGACCTGAGGCTAGGACATGACACACTTATTCATAAGAGGTTCAATATTGGTAGATTTTGTTCACTGTTGGAGCCTGTCGAATTCCATTTGCATTATGGCCCTACCACCACATACTCGCTATAACCCTCGCCTCACACCCCACACAGACTCATGAAGTGTATCTTCTGAATGGTTGCCTATGTCCATAATAAAGCAGACTTCTGCCTAAGGTTCATACAGCTGCTCTTTGACTCACCAAGAGGATTTTTTTTTTTTTTTGTCTTCACTGAATTTAGGGGGATAATTACCACAACACACTCTGGTTGTACCAGTCCTCTGGGAAAACCAGTTGTGTGGCTCCTAGGGCCCTTGGGGCCATTGAGCAGCTACAGCCTCTGCCAGAAAGAAGAGATCTGCTGCCCCATGAGAAGTTGTGTGTAGGTGCACTCACTCCAGTGGGTGATAGGGAACTATCAAATCCAGCTGGTTCTTGTCTGGTCAGCCCTGAAGGAGCTCCCAGATCCACATATGAAAAATTCTCCAACCAAAAAAATAAAAAAAAAAAGTAAATAAAAAAATAAAAAGTTGGAATTCTAGTGGATTTTTTGGCCCCTTAAGAGAGGGGCCAAAATTTCTGCTCTCTTCCTTCCTCCTACCCTCTCTTGATTCACACATACACACTTAGACCCTGTACCTCCCTTGGTCCTTCTAAAAGAGGAGCCTGATCAGTTTCTCCTTTGATCTTCTCTCCTGAGAGTCTCTCCTTTCTTCTCAGAGCCATGAGAGTATAAACCTGCCTCGGCTCTCTCTCTTGGGAAGACTCGGCCAGCATTCTTCATCTTTGCTGCCCTCCTTGGCTTTCTCTTTGGGCAACCTCTCTTCTCTGTGGCAAGTGTAATTAATTTTCTTTTTTTTTTTTTAGTGTAATTAATTTCTGAACTCTAGACAGGTATTAATGTTAGAGATTGGGAGGAAAATCAGAATTATTTGGAATACCTCAAATCATAAGTTGTTATTAAATATATCCAACATTCCTCATACATATAACTCATCATTAGGAATATGAAGAAAATTGTTTAATAACAAAGATGCATACATTTAGTAGTATTCACAACAAACTGTAGTGTAGACTGGATACTCAACTGCTAGAAAATGTCTGGGAACATTACTACAGAGTTTTAAATATGAACACTTTACTCATCTGGTAAGATGAACAGCTCTACAAAGAAGTGTGTGTAGAAATTGACAATTTAAAGGCATTTTTCTTCCCAAACTTATTTCTCTGAACACCAATCACAGGTTTACAACAGAGGATATCATGTGAATAATCTTAGCATTCACTTTATTTATCAAAAGAATGCACCATTAACATCAGACGGTGCCATGAACATGTACTTTATAACACGGCCCAGCTACAAGCAAAACCAATTAAGATTGTGACTGCTTCTCTCCTCCTCGCCCCTTCTCAGTTACTGGAAACATTGACTGTGACCTTCAACTCTGCATGAGCTTTTCCTGCTCTTGCTTTCTTCTTCTTGACATCACTGGATTCCTTTAAAGAGTAATGTCTCTAAGTGATGTCAATCTTTTATTCTTAGAATTAAGATACACTTTTCTATTTTCCTGACTTCTAAAATTCATTTTTCTCAGGATGTGAGATTCAGGGACAAAAAAAAAAAATTTTTTTTTTTTTCAAGAAATGCCAGGAAGGAATCTCTACATGGGAACTGCTACTATAATAGTTATCTATTGTTTTGGCATAACTGGGAATATCTTTTCCACTCTTATGGAAGTAGCACCCTCATTTTCATTTGTGAATCTTCCCTGGCTCTACTCTGGGGCCATCAACCATGGTGTCCCAATTCCGCTGGTAGCAAGAGATCTACCATATTCTCTCTAATGGCTGCAGGCTGCCCATTGACTGTGTGTACATGGTATAGCTAACTGGTCCTTTATTCAGAGCTATTTAGCAGTTGTTATTTGTAGGCATGGAGCTCTGCTAAAATGACAAAGACAGAATCAAAAGATAGTTGATGTCATGTTTACTCACTGGAAAAACCAAGATTACAGGAGTTTCACTGGCTCTGTTCTTCCCAACCTCCCAGTCATTTAATTTTGACATTCCAATAATTTATTAATTTTCCTTGGTGTACCAATAATTCCTTGGGACTGAGAACATTGATTCAACTGGCAAATAAAACAGGCTCCAGAACTATTTTCTTGGGCCACAGTATTTGATCAAATGGCCCGTACCATGTACATTCAACACATGAGGCTACGTCTCTTACTTTGGGACTTGTAGCTTTTTGCTGCCTACGTACACTTGGCCTGGAATAGGCTTATCTTACCGATAGTCGTCTGATTAGATTTCTAGGTTTTCGGTGTAAGACTTAAGAGAATGAGTCAAAATGTCCACCAAACCACATATCTTTGGTTCTAGATCTAAGAGTAACTTTTAGCCCAGACAATAGGAAATATCTCCTAGGCCTAAGGGGCCTGTCCTAAAGAAATACTTTTTTAAATATTTTATTTATTTATTTGACAGAGAGATAGAGGAGAACGCAAGCGGGAGAGTGGCAGGCAGAGGGAGAAGCATGGGGAGCCCGATGCAGGACTCGATTCCAGGACCCTGGGATGATGACCTGAGGTAAAGGCAGATGTTTAACGGACTGAGCCACCCAGGTGCCCAAGAAATACTTTCTTTGGTGAACAAAGTATTTTATCTTAAAATAATTTTTAATTAGCCTATTAACACATATGGATTTCACTTTTTAAAAAAAATCTAGATTTCCGTTTTCTTTTAAAGATTTTTTTTTTATTTTATTTTTTTTTATTTATTAGAGAGAGAGAGACTGAGAATGAGAGGGGAGAAGGTCAGAGGGAGAAGCAGACTTCCCACAGAGCCGGGAGTCCGATATGGGACTCGATCCCGGAACTCCGGGATCATGACCTGAGCCGAAGGCAGTCGCTCAACCAACTGAACCACCCAGGCGCCCTAATTTCCGTTTTCTTTTAAATGGATAAAAATATCAAAAAATAACCCATGTTTCTAAATGACAGTCCTTTAAATGGGTCACACATTTTCAATGAGCCCAACACTATCCAGTAAGCTTTGCTTTTTTGGATTTATCCGCCCAGCCTCTATTGGTGACTGAGTTTGTGACATCTGTATGATCCAGGCAAACTCAGCAAAGGACTCAAGTTTTAGGCCAAATCCTCATCTACATATGTAATTCCCCTATGCATCTAAAAGGGTAGTAGGTGGCCAGTTGAGAAGATTCAAAAAGGTAGTAATGTGGAGCCAAGTGAACTTTTAATCTTTCTTAGATCCAATAGGTGGTTATTGGTTGGGGTAGAAGATAAATTGCTAAAACAGAGAAAGCAGGAACAACCACATAAATACAGTAGCTCAAACAAAACAGGTTGCTCTTTCTTGAAATATTACAGAGGCAGTCAGTTTTCTTTTTCCTTGAGGGGAAGATGTCTCTGTCATCCTCTGATGTGATTTCTCACCCACCTGATTAAAGGTGGCTCACACTCCACATCCAAGATCCAGCTCATGGGATGGGGGAAGAGAAAATTCAGAGGAAACAAATTGCATTTAAGGAAATATCTCAGAAGGCACACCCACTTCTGCTCTCACTTTCTTGGTGAGAACCTACCCTCTGCTCTAAGAGGCCTTTCAGAAAAAAATTGGAAATCAGAAAGATCTTTCTTCTCCACACTCACACACGTGCAAACACACACCACCACTACCACCGCAGCCAGAGACATCCGTCTATAGGCTCTGGATAGTCCTTATTTTTTTTGAACCAAACAGCAACAGACAGAAATGAGGAAATGATCTTCCTATCAACTGGATTAGACACCAAATTTTGGCTTTCGAAACCTCTTTCTCATTCTTCCTATTTATTCACCTAATGGGTAAGACTTCTAATTGTACCAATGTGGAAATTATACATTTTCTGAAATGCTTAGAGTGGAAGAAGTCCCTCCTCACCTGATTTTTATCTATTTTTTAAAAAACCTTTCTTAAAGAAATGAAAAACAAAACCCAGACCGTGTGTCTGCGTGCGTGCGTGCATGCGTGCGCGTGTGTGTATGTGTAGCACATACCACATCCATTAGGGAAGAGCTCAGAGAAAAGTAGTCACACCGTGGTCTCTTCCCATGGGTTCTCCAAATCTTTGATCAGAATTGTTTAGCAGTTGCTTGGATCACCTGCCTTTCTCATCCAATAGGAGACTTGCATATGCCATTTATTTCTCACGACTCTAAGGCTACCCCCTAGGGTGAACATTCCTCCAAGAACTTTTTAAGAAACTTTGCAGTTAAAGTCACATCTTAAGATGGCTCAAAAAACATCTCTATTATTCATAAGGAGACATAGCATAGCTTTCATGTATTTTTCAAATTTTATATTAGTACCAGGAATTTCATTTCATAGTCTCAATACATTAGAGCAATAAAATCACTGCTGCTCTGGGTGAAGCAGGAGTCAGTGGCCTTGAGCTCCAGCTACTAACCCTCCCTGTCATGTCTTACAAAAATCCTTGAAGCCTCTCTGAAGAGCCCACTGGCCCTTTGTGAATACTGTTTGAAAGCCATACTTGACTGATCTGTGTTCATAGCCTGAGGTTCAAGAGTGGAAGAAATAAGGGGAAAGACATACAGGAAAATGTGTGCCTTTTCTATACAATGCCAGTGTAACCTGACAATTCTTAGTTCAGAAGAGTAGAAGAACGTGGCCCGCTCAGGCGTTATGCGGACAAAGCAGTGGTGTGTTGTTAATAGAGTCTTGCGGTTCTTAGTGCCAGACTCACTTGTACTCACAGCCCTCTTCTGACTTGCATCCTTTTAAAATGTGAAGCACGAGGTGCCTGGGTGGCTCAGTGGGTTCAAGCCTCTGCCTCTGGCTCAGGTCATGATCTCAGGGTCCTGGGATTGAGCCCTACATTGGGCTCTCTACTCAGCAGGGAGCCTGCTTCTTCCTCTCTCTCTGCCTGCTTGTGATCTCTCTCTTCTCTGTCAAATAAATAAAATCTTCAAAAAAAATAAAATGTGAAGCAGATGCTGTTTTGGGATCTAGTGGGATCATCTCAGCTTATTAAATGACAGACCATGGGAAGCTCAGCTTCCCTAACTCTAGAAGAGGGAAGGTGACTGCTTTCTCTGCTTAGGAATCAGTCCCACCTCCTTGCTTCTCTGACTTCACCAGAGAGGCCTCTCTGACCACCCACCTCTCCTGGCATTTGCTGTTTCCTTTCTCTGCCTTCTTTTTCTCCAGTGCTTCTCACTACCTGACATCACGTATGTTTATTTGTTTCTCATCTCTCCCCGCTACCAGAATTCAACCTCAGGAGAGCAGAATTGTTTTGTTTTGTTTGCTGCTTTCCCGTGGGGTACAGGAGTTTTTGGCATTTAGTAGGTGGACAGTAAAACGAGTTAGTTGTTGAATGAATCATGAGATTGTTGCAGAAAAGAAAAGAAAAATGTGTAAAATGTTCCACATGGTACCTGGCACACAGAAGGGCCTCAATACGAATTAGTTATTTGACTGTCCTCACCTCAGAGACTCTAAGATGAAGACTGACTGCATGATTTCACCCCCTTCTTCTATTCTTGATGAATCTCTTTAATCTATTTCCCAAGTGAAAGCAGGGACTGTGCACTAGGAGGCATGTGCACACAGTAGGTATTGTATTCCAGCTGTGCTCAAGTCAGCACATGAAGTGAAAAATCACATACAGTTTGAATTACCCTTGAAGATTCATTAGGAAGACCTTCTCTGCAAGTCCAACCCGCCAGGTTTTCCTCTAGCATCACACTGGAGTAATGAGTCTTCGGTTGAGTGTCAGATGGAGAATTTGGCTTGTATTAGAGCCTATGTTGTTCCAAAAACAATAATGAGAGTTTAAACCATGATAACGTTTAACACTAGTCTCTTTAAATATCAGGATGTTACTCAGCAAAGTGAGATTCTAATGATATGGAGGTTCCTGGGGTCTGAGACCAACTGTAGATGAAGACTGCCATTTTCTCGAAGCTACACTACACATGCCCTTAATAGACTGGAAGGTGGATCAAAATTATCACTGATTGATTTCTGTGTTTCTTCCATCTTGACCTTATCCCCCCTGTATCCCCCTCCCCCTTGCCTTTCTACCGTGTATACAGCTGGAATTTTATGAGTTAGAGGTATGCATTTACCAAATCATTAGTAGTGACAAAAGACTGTTATGCTCAGAACATTTTCCAGTTGGAGGGATCTTTAGAAGACATCCAATTTTTTTGTTTGTTTTTGTTTTGTTTGCTTTTACTCAAGGTATACAAGAAAAGTGGAAATAATTTGTCTAAAATCAATGAGTTGTGGTACTGGAACCCAGTTCTGTGGCCCCCTGGTCCAGTGACTTTTCTCCATCTTGTTTGCCCCCTACTGTGTCACATGTAACTCTTCTCCATGTCCTACTCCTAAAACTATTCACCAGGGGGGTTGTAGCCTCCTTGACTTCCCTCTTCTCACTCAGGATCCTTGATGCAGGGGGTGTTCTTCTTCCCCCACGCCTCCCCCAGTCCCTTGCCCCTTCCTCACTGCCCCAGGATCCCATTGGATTTCCACAAAGCCTCTGGAGCTCTCACTCACTGCCCTGTAATTGGGCCAGTGCTCGCCTCCTCCATCACTTGGCAGCTGTTATAATTCTTGGTGGGAAACATCATTCATGAAGCCCCTGGCATGGGAATCATGACAACATAGGGCATCAGAGACTAATATTTTCTTTCTGAGTCACGTTGAGCAATGGCAACTTCCTCACACAAAGATCAGAAAACACATCCAGACAGACAGCATGAACGAATAATGAAGAGGACTTACAGACTCCAACAGTATAAACAGAACTGCATTTTTTAAATAATAAGCGTTCGCATATGATGCCAGATGATTCTTGTAGATTAGATTGTGGCTCTGAATGACCTCACGTTGCACTTATGCCCCGAGGCAGGTTTTGAAGGGGTGAGACATTACACAGAACAAGTTTGCTGCCAAAGAACCAACAGAGTTCTAGAAACTGACCACTTAGAAGTTGGACTCTTCTTTGTGTTTTGATGGGAGGTATTGGGCTGGTTTCCCAATGATCGAGTACAAAGCCACCATTGCCATTAGTGCACCTCATCTCCAACTACCCGTTGGTTCACTCTCTTCACATCTCACACACACACACACACACACACGTGTAAGCACACACTCAATGCTCCTTTCAGAATTTTGCACATAAATACATGCATCTCATTTCCTTTTTGTTTGGCTTTGCTCTTTTACATACTCTCAAGGACTGTGACGGTGGAGAAAATTATAGAAACTAAGGTGGAGGTACCTTGGAGGCAAAGTCAAATTGGAGCAGTGCTGTCCATGTACTGCCCAAGGTCATTTGGTGGAGTGGGGCATTTTTTACCCTGTGCTCTCTGCCTCGAGAGTTCTCTTCCCTTGTGATTCCTACTTGTGATCTTAAGTCTCTCCACATGCTTCCCAGACTCTCCCCACACTTCACCATTCTATTCATTCAAGTGGGGAGAGGGAGAGAGAAGGAAAAAAATTGTATAAAATTTCTATCTGTACAACCTTCCTTCAATCTTTGGGCTAATGCCTGAGGTAACAACTCTAATAGTCTTTGAAGTTGGAAGTAGGTTTGAGTATATTTTAGTGGGTGCCTCTGCAGTCTGACTGATGACATTTTTTAACATAGTCTTGCTCCATTGGTTTCTTCTCCCAGCAATGGAATGGGAAAACCTTAATACATGAGGATATCATATGAGAAGTGGGTAATAATCAGTGGGGACACGAAATGGCGCACAAATCAACCGTGTGTTATTTTTAAAACATTCACGTGATAGGATTCATCTTAAAAGCATTTCTAAGTGTTAGAATCGAAAACTATCACCATGATTTACTGAAGACATGGAGAACACATGTGACTCTTGTTTGGAGAATGACAGTATGTGGACACCGTTGCTTTCTTTCTCCCCTTTGAGTTTCTTACAGAATTGGTGGGCATAACCAAAAGACCAACATAAATCCTCCCTGGTACCCTGCTGTCCATGTTCAAAGCCTGGGAGTATTTGGTGTAGATGATCTATGTACCAAGGTGATATCCTAACAGAGACAAATGATGTTCAAACATCTGAAAGTCATCATTTCTATGCATATGCAGGCATTTGGAGAAAAATCGACAAGAGGATCAAAAACAAGATTAAACCACATCTGTTTGGGTTTAAACGACATTGTCTATGTAGTTCAAAGTTGTTTCCTTTCGTATAAAAAAAAAAAAACCTGCCCAGCTGTTTTTTATCTTAAATTCTTAGCTTTTATCAAAGGAGTGTTTTCATTGGCTAGCCAATGTTATTTCTAAAAGTTGAACTAGTGAGGAAAGGGGGTTAAGAAAAAGAAAATATGCTTTATTCATCTTGGTTCTAATCCCCAGAGCCCTTTCTTGGCTTTGGCAGAAAACTAACGCAGGGGTTCAGTTCAATTCTAGATGGAAATGCTATATCTACTGTGTGTCATCATGTCATAAATTAGGTGTTCCATCGTTTTCTACAAGTAATTGATTACAATTGACACTGATAAGAAACATGAAACAAAAAGTGAATACTCAGAGGCATGAATTGTATAATAAATAAACATGTGACTGGGGGGGTTCTCTGTGCTGTGGGATGAGAAAGGGAATGTGTTGGAAAGTCACCATCTATCAGAAGATAGTCTTATTTAATAGCGATGTGGGTGCAGAGAGAGATTGCACCAGTAGTGTGTTTGTTTTGGATGTCTGACACATTTATAACATTACGATATCACATCTGGTGATAAAGTCTTCCTATTTCATGAGGAATAAACAAGCTCCACTATGAAGTGCCACTAAATGGTTTATTGGGAATGAAACCTGAAAGTAAAGAATAAGAATGAACCAAAGGAATATGCTATGATAACCCAACCACTCTAAGTAATCACTTGGCTGCTTTGTGGTTAGAAACTTCTTTGTGTAATGTCCAGCTGTTTCTAGCAGGTTGACTAGACAGCATAACGCAGGTAGGTTTCCACAGACATGCATACAAATCGACTCTATTGTACTCTCCGTTACCATTTATCAACAATCAACAGTTAACTTGAAAGAGGA
Source organism: Nasua narica (assembly GCA_028533885.1). NCBI lineage: Eukaryota > Metazoa > Chordata > Mammalia > Carnivora > Procyonidae > Nasua > Nasua narica. Next base: position 35,683,125 of record CM052799.1, on the reverse strand, counting down.
TATCATTGGGGCACCTGGGTGGCTCAGTCGGTTAAAGCCTCTGCCTTCGGCTCAGGCCCTGATCTCAGGGTCCTGGGATCGAGCCCCATGTCTGATTCTCCGCTCAGCAGGGAGCCTGCTTCCCCCTCTCTCCCTGCCTGCCTCTCTGCTTACTTGTGATCTGTCTCTCTCTGTCAAATAAATAAATAAAATATTGAAAAAAAAGAAAGAGGATGTCGTTGAAAAGACAAATTTTCATTGTAGGATTTATAATCAGTTCTCCTTTAGGCACACCCAGAAGTATTCTTCCTTAACAAACACAACCAGTTGTAAAGCTTTTCGTCATAGTTCTTGTCAAAGAAGCATTTCACTCTTCCTTAGTTTTGTTTACCATAAAAACATATTTTTGAGACTAAATAAATAAATATGAAGCCTGGGGCATAAGTGCAAAATCCACTGCATTTTCTCCTTCATTGGATTTTAGCCACTTCTGTTTCCTTAATATATTCAAAATCCCCAGTTGAGCTCCGTGCTTGGGCTCCAGGACCCTATAGCCTGGCTTCAAACCTGAGTTTTGCCACTGACTTGCTAAATAATTTTGGCTACTCATTCTCAGTTTCCTTATCTACACAATGGAGGTAAACATGACAAATTTCATCAAATCATTGGAAAGATTAAAGGAGAAAAGACCTGCAAAGCACCCAATGGAGCGCCTAGTCATGACAATTGCTTGAAGCATCTGTGTCATTGGTATTCTTTAGACTGTTCTAAACCATCTCTCTGGTCCTCACCCCCTGCTGCCCCCACGCCATTGTTCCCCTGTGAGCTCAAATCATAAGCCAGGTTCCATATGGAACAGGCAGGTGAAATTATCCTGCTGCTTGCATCTTGAGATTGCTCGCTGTGTTCACCCCCTGTCTCTTCCTCAGCTCCTGCTTCTGAAGAAGTCATGCTCTTTCTTGCTGAGAGTAATTCCTCCAACTCTAAAGAGAGCACATTAAACCTGCCAAGGGTGATCCAGAGGCAATCACCTCTGCTGCACTTGCACTTCTCACAGAGTGAGAAAGGCCGCCATGACTGGGTGGTGCCAACCACCCTCAATCATGGAGAGGAGAGGGACAGAAAGGATGGTATATGTATGCCACCAAGTCCTCCATTCTTGGTCCTGGCCCTTCTTTCCTCTGAGACCTGACTCCATCATTTATCATTCTTCTCAATCACATTTTCCATGCCTCTGTCTTGGGAATCATTAAAATAACATCTGAATAGGCCTAACTACTACTCTTTCTCATTTCATGCCCCCCCCCACCCCCGAGACTTCTGCTCAGTTACTCTTGCTCAGCACCTCCTTTTCAGCAACCTTCACAGCTCCTATTACTGACAGAAAAAATAATCCACTCTTTTTAAAGCTGATGGGTGGGAGGGTGGAATCAGAATTTTACAGCCTTTATTGAAGAAGAAAAATTTAAGTCTTTTTTTTTTAAGATTTTATTTATTTGACAGAGAGACAGCGAGAGAGGGAATACAAGCAGGAGGAGTGGAAGAGGGAGAAGTAGGCTCCCTGCTGAGCAACGATCCCAATGCAGGGCTCGACCCCAGGACCCTGGGATCATGACCTGAGCCGAAGGCAGACACTTAATGACTGAGCCACCCAGGTCCCTAAAAGTCTTTTTAAAAGTAGATAGAATTATGAGGATTTCTGTGTCACACATTATGCTAAATGCTTTGCTCATTCTCTCTTTTAATCTTCACGTGCGTTATATGAGATAGGTCGTATTATTGTCCCCATTTAATTAATTAATAAGGAAACTCAGGCTTGGAGAGTTTAACCTTGCTCAGGGATTCATTGTACAATATATTGCTCTTTAATCATTTTGTGTGTTTCTTGTCTTCCCCCCACCGCCCCTCACACCCACATACATTTTGGCACCGGGGTGCAGAATACGTGCAGAATGGGTGCCCGGTCAATTCCTTTAAATCAAATGGGCCAAACATAGCCCTCAGCGGTCAGAAAGTACAGCTGCACAGCTTCTCAGCACATCTCTGATCTTTAAAGCTTACATTCCATTGGGCCTTTTACTTCTCAAAGCATCTTCACATGCTTATTTTGTCCTCACAATAAGTGTATAATCCAATTGGAATGGTCCCGTTTTGTGGATATGGAAAATAAAGTTCAGGATGGCCAAGGCCACACAGCAACAAAATCCCTGAGCTGGAAAATGGACACAAGGTTCTCCCAATTTAGCCAAAATTTTCTTACGCTCAAACTTTAATCCCATCTCTGGAGATGCCTGGAACAAGAGCTCGGAGGCTGCTAGAAGTTGGGGAGCTACGTTATTTCTGTCAAACAGCCACTAACGTCATTAATTCAAAAATGTCCGCCCCCAGCGTGTTGCTTGTCTGCCCACTTCTTGCCTGGGAGGTGAGTTGAGGACAGAGTCTCGGCTTCAGAGAGAACGTCCTGGTTTTCCTGAATTTATTTAACAACCACCCTGGATGTTATTTCAACACAGTTTATCTTCCTACACAGTAATATATCCCTTTATAATTTCAAGGCAGATCGACCTGGGCTGGGGCTTTTGAGGTTTCTGGACAAAGGTGGCACTGAGGCTTATTCAGGGATTTGAATTTCAAATGGGCAGAAGAGGACTTGGCAAAATGCCTTCCCCTGGAAGGCTGGGCAGAACTGCCAGCAAAGGAACATTAATGCTGCTTCTGTGTTGGGCTGATCTTCATCCAGAGAAAGAACAAGGAAGCACAAAGATGTTTCTCAAAGCAGTAGCCGGTAATCCAACGGTTTTCAAAGAGTATTTTTTTGTCTCTTGGTTCCAGAAAGGTGTGGCTAAGGAGATCCTCAAAGGAGAAAGAAGGAAAAAGCCAGCCAGCACCATCTCTAGTCTGGCCAGCTTTGGAACAAGGAAGTAGCTAAAAGATTTTGTTGGTCGTTCGATGTAGTCTTCTACACAGAAAGTTGTCTCAGAGTTGGTTCTGTTCAGGGGGCTTCTATATTTATGTTGCACATTTGCGGCGAGTATAGTCCTTCATTGGCTGAGCAACATCCATCCGTCAACCAGCGTATCTCACCCCAAAAACATAGATCTTCAGTTTCTTCATACAAAATGTTCTGTGAGCTTCATGTTTGACAGGAAACAACAGCTATCGCTTTTGAGCCATCAATCACTTTTTTCTTAAAGCTAATAAACTTTTGAGTTTGTGTAAAAAACAAAAACCAAAAACCAAAGTTTGGTACCGTCCCCGTATCTTCTCGAGGCTGGCTCCTTTTTTCACTCCGATCCCGTCAAACTGTACCTCCGCCAATAGATTTTCTCTCAAATGTAAATTCTAAAATCATATCACAAATATGAAGTTCTGTTCAGATATGATAATGGTGGTGTGGTTTGTATAAAAAGAAAAAAATGGTTATTTACTTTGGAAATACATCGTGCAATATTTATAAGTGAAATAATCAGGCAGAATTGGTGGACACAGAGAGGAAATAAGATTGACCATGAGTTGGCAGTGTTGAAGGCGGCTATGGTTACATGGGGGTTCATTTTCCTTTTCTCTCTACTTTGTGTGTTTACATTTTTCCATAAGAAAGAAAACTAAAAATAATTTTTAAATGAATATAAAGTACTCTCCCCTCAGCCCCACCACCTACAACAGCTTGCTCTTCTTTGCTCTGTCCCATATGATGTTTTTCCCAGCACCTAGATCTCTCAGGTCATCTTTTCAAAGTATCATTTGTTCACTTCCCCACCCCCCACCAGAATATAAGCTCCATGAAGGCAGACACCTGGTCTGAATTACTCACGTCTTAGTAAGAGCACAAATGATGAAACATTCTATATGTTTCTATAGAAACAATCTATAATTTATATACATTTATATCTCATACAGTTCTCTAACCCAAAGACCTAGGCAATTTACGTAACTTACTGCAACTATTTGTTTGTTTGTTTGTTTTTCTACCTTCCACATGGGGATAATTTCTTCTGGAATGTTGTGTGCACTGGATAAATATACCAAAAAGGCCAGAGGAGTTTTCTGTTTCTAGCCTTTTAGCAAATTAACATCTTTTAGTTTTTCCTTTGTTTGCTGTTTGCGATATTAGTTGATATTTACAATTTAATCATCTCAACCATTTGGGAAGATTGGGCAGCTAAAGGTTTTTCTCTTCACATTTTTTTTTAAGATTTTATTTATTTGAATGAGAGAGAAAGAACAAGTAGGGGGAGTAGGGAAGGGACAGAAGGAGAGGGAGAAGCAGACTCCCTGCCGAGTAGGGAGCCCCATGCAGGGCTTGATCGCAGAATTCTGGGATCACGACCTGAGACAAAGGCAGTCACTTAACAGACCGAGCCACCCAGTGGCCCTTTCTCTTCACTTCTTAAACCGAGAAAGCAAAAAGTCTAATTTTGGCTTTACCAGTTCTGACGCGATCTATAAATTTCTTTTTGCTGATTTCTCCTGCAAAATGGAAAACCAGAGCACATGAATTGAGGTAATCATTAAGATGAGAGAGAGAAAAACATTTGGAACCCCATATATATGCCCAGCCAAATTTTATAGAAATCCCAAACACATTTGAAATATTCAGCAGTTCTCCTAAGGCCTGATGACAGACTTGATGGTCTTAATTTTTCTCTAATATGTAATTCTCTGTTATAGTACTCTACAAAATGCTGCAGCATATTATTAATGCTTACAAATGTCATAAAAGTACACAGAGCAGAAAACCTCCCAGCTAGAGAAATTTTACAATCTGCAGATAGAGGCAGTTAAGTTTAATCTAGGGAGCTGGAAGAAAGAAAAAGAAAAAAAAAACCACAGAATGGGTGGGTATCTGGAGAGAATGTTCCTACTTGTTCTTTTGAAGTGGTAGAAGAGTATTTAAGAATTGACAATGTTTGACTGTAGAGGAATATGCAAAATAAAGTCCAGAAAGTACTCCTGGTATCCTGGTAAAGGGAAAAAGAAACAGGAATAAGGGGATGAAATTTTGAATAAAAAAGAACCCTATATTGAAACTGGTAGACGGACAAAATAGGGAAATAATGTGCCTGCAAGAAAAATTTTTGAAGATAAACCTTGGTTTGAAATTGTTGGAAATAAAAGAAAAAACAGCAAGATGATAATGTGGGAAGCTGTATTGCATTGACCACCAGATGCATTGGAAAACGAGTAAGATCAGAGCATGATCTCAGGGTTGAAAATAATCTGAGCTGCTAGAAGTCTATGGTGGCTCTTTCTAGAGTTAAAGAATAAATGTATTTCACCTGTTGGAATCAGTCAGTGAACCAACAAATATTTCTTGAGAACCCACTGCAGGCCAGGCACTGGGGACATACAAAGGCAAGACAGACTGATGGAATCTCTGCCCTCAGCCATTTATAGTCAACTAGAGAGGACAAGTAATAAGTAAGACCAGTACCTGCAGAAAATGACCTGAATTAGGGTAAATTAGCAAAATAACTGTTTAGGTAGCCTCAGCATTTAATAAAGAGGTCTATCCAATCTAGGAGGATGGGGAAAAGTATGGAAGAGCCACAGAAAAGTCAGTGCCCTTTATTCAAGTTTGAGCTGAATGATTGAGAATTGGCTTGGTTACCAACAGGGAAAGGTTTTCTACAAAGAGCAAATAGCTTGTACAAGGGCCCTGAGGCAGGAGAAAGCAGGCAGAATATATAGACTGAGAGAAGTTCAGTACAGCTACAGTGGAAAAAATTGGGGAAAAAGTAGCCAAGACAAGTCAGGAGGAGTAGGTAGGAGATCATACAGGGCCTTGTTGAACATTTGGAACAATTATTCTGTGAGCAACAAGAAGTTATGGAAAGTAAGGCCAGAAAAAAATGTAAGGACTCTTCTTGTGAAAGTCGTCCCATAATGACGTGAATTAGAGTTGAAATGTGCTAGAAAATGGGCCATTTGGACACCTTGGCCAAGACATCCAGACACGTCCAGAACTACAGAATTCTGAGAACTCTCTATGCCCTGTGATTGAAGAATCACAATGTATCCTGCCAAAGGGAACACAAACATACACAAACACACAAAAACTAAACTCTGGAGATCATCTCTGGAAAACAGACAGAATAATTCCAAACCACATCTAAGGCACAAGTGCTCATGAAGAGATGTTGAGTGGGCGGGGCCAACCCACCCAGAGGTTTATTGGGCAATTTCAGTGAATAGCTTGGAGTGGAAGGGTAACCCAAAAGGTTGGCATCTCCCAAAAGTGCCGCAGATGGGAGTGGCAGACTACCACCCCTGGAAATTCTGGCTTGTGGTCAGTTGCATAGGAATCTGTTTAGCTTATCTTATGCAGGTTCCACCCATTTGCTCAAGACAAAAACCTGGGAATTGTTCTGTGTTCTCGAATCTTCCTCCTCCTTTATTCCACACACAGAATCCTTCAGCAAAGTATTTGTTATTCTTACTTCCAAATTATCTTGACTGCATCTCTACTGACACTACCCCGGGGCAAGCCACTAGCATTTCTGACCTTGACAACTAATAGAACATCCTAGTCCTTTGCAATCCTTTTTCCAGGTAGGAGATGATGACCCTCCAACCTTAGATGTGGTCACTTCCCTGCTCAATATTCTTCAGTAGTTTCCTCCTGCACAAAAAGAAAATCATTCCTTTTTCTGGACTATAAAGCTCTGCATGATCTGGATCTCTGCCCACCTTTGCAACCTTATTACACAGCTCCTAATATTCTCTAAAACTAGCCTGGATTCAATTTCTTAATGTGCTGAATTCTTTTCTGACGCAGAGCCCTAAAGCAGTGTGTGGGACAAGGGTCTTCTGTATCATCTGGGAGGTTATAGGAAATGCAGATTCTCAGGTTCTACTGCTGACTTAACAAATCAGGATTTTGAGAGTTGCAATCCAGATGTTTGTGTTCTAACAAGCTCTCTATGTGATTTTTTTTTTTTTTTTTTGGAGTGCTAAAGTCTGAGTGTCACTACTCTAAAAATTTCTATTCCCTGGGCCTGAAATACTCTGTGCTTTTGGGGGAGACTTTACCAAAAACCAAAATAGCAAATGTTGAAAATGTAGAAATGTATTTCTTTTTTACAGAAAAATCTTCATAGGTAAAATGGGACTGGAACAGGACCCTACTGTACCAGCTAATCATGCTCCTACTATCTTTCTTATTGCTTCACCATTGCTGGCCTCTCAAGTTCACATCATGATTCAAGAGATTTCCTCTGGTTCCAGCTATGATCATTTCATTCTAGGCACCTCAAAAGAGAGAGGAAAAGGTGATGACCTTCTCCTTAAAGATACTTCCCGAAAGTCACGCACATCACTTCCCTTGGCACCCCTTTGACCAGAATCTTCCTCACATCGTTACACCTGACTACAAGGAAGCCTCTCAGCTTTATTCTGAGTGGTCTCTCTGCACACTCACACTTGGGAAGTGTATTGCTAAGGAAGAAGGGAGGAACACATACTGGGAATAATTTTCAGACCTCTCTGCGTCTCCTGCTCTACGTATTCTTTGACTTACACGTGTCCTTCTCAAAAAGCCTAACCACTGGGTTGGAGTAAACCCCATCCCATTGTTTTCTCTTACTGCACACAGATGATTTCCTTTCACCTCACAATAAACTTTGTACTTATGTCTGTTTAACTACACTGAATGGCTCCCCTACTAGATCATAGAAATCACATGTATTTTATTCAACATGCCATCTAGCACCTAGTACACAGTCCTTGTACCTAGCAGGCCCTCAGTCAATATTAGCTGAATGAATGAATGAAGGAACAACTAAACAAAATAATCCTTCCGTGGCATATCGAAAGTGTTGTGTGGAGTAGGACAAGAGCCACTAGAGAAGAACTTGTGCCCCTGCCATCTGGCCTGGCACTCACTCAAGTTAGGGGACCTCTAGTTTCAGCAACGTAAGAAGAAATCCCATCTCTGCTATAAACCTATATACTCTCAACCAGTGTGATAGAAGCTGGGAAAGAAAATGATAACAGAAAGCTCAAATGCCGTAACACTAAATCCAAATATATTAGTAATCACATTAAAAAAGATGAGTACAGGGGGCGCCTGGGTGGCACAGTTGGTTAGGCGACTGCCTTCGGCTCAGGTCATGATCCCGGAGTCCCGGGATCGAGTCCCACATTGGACTCCCGGCTCCATGGGAAGTCCGCGTCTCACTCTGACCTTCTCCCTTCTCATGCTCTCTCTCACTCTCTCTCTTTCCTAATAAATAAATAAATAAATAAATAAATAAATAAATAAATAAAAAGATGAGTACAATTTGCCAGTTGCCTCGCACAAGTTCTTAGATGTAGATAAAAATAAAACTCATAGCTTACAAGGCGTCCATGTAAAACAGAACATTTGAAACTAAAGCAATATACAAATACATAGAAAACCAATATTAATCAAAAACAGCTTTTATAGAAAATCTGAATATCATGTTATATAGACAAGAATAAAAGAATAAGTAAACAAGGATGTTATGTAATGGCAAGAAAGGAAGATGGAACCATTCTGAGCTTATACGTGCCTAACAGAATTTCAGAATGTAAGTCAAAAATTAATAGACGTGAAAAGAAAAATAATCCAGGCCACAATCAATAAGGGAGATCTAATATATCTGCCTCAGAAAGCATTCTATCAAGAGCTGAAAATTAATAAAGATATAAACACTATGAACGTAATAAGTTGACGTAATGCCTGGTTAGCACTCCACCCAACAATATTACTTTTGTTTCTCTTTGGAAGTATGTACAGCACAGATTTTTAAAAATTCAACATACCTGGGGCCACAAATATGACAGAATCTAAGTCACACAGATATCAAAGGATCAAATAATAGATCACATAGACTGTGTTCTCAGACAATAATACAATTAGAACTTAAGAAAACAGGATTTAAAAATAAAAACCAGGACAATCACATCCCCAAATACATACATTTAGAAATTGTAAAACATTCTTATATTAGCAATTAGCAAAAGAAGAGAGCAAAAGAAAAATTACTTAGAAATAACTGGCCGAAACCCCCATATCTATAATGGACTAAAAGCTCTTCAAGTAGAGCTTTTAGTGGAGAAAATGTGTCACCTTAAAAACATATATCAAAGAAAATAAAAATGAGAGGCCAAAGAGCCGTGTTCACCTCAAAAAGCTGGGCTAGGAGGGAAAGGAATAACAAAGAAAAGCAAGCAGCTGGAAGGAAACAATGAATATAAGAGCAAAAGTTAATGGGGCGCCTGGGTGGCTCAGTGGGTTAAAGCCTCTGCCTTCGGCTCAGGTCATGGTCTCGGGGTCCTGGGATCGAGCCCCGCCTCGGGCTCTCTGCTCAGCGGGGAGCCTGCTTCCCCTTCTCTCTCTGCCTGCCTCTCTGCTTACTTGTGATCTCCCTCCTCTCTGTCAAATAAATAAATAAAATCTTAAAAAAAAAAAGAGCAAAAGTTAAGGAAATTCTTCTAAAAATCAAATAGTAAGGAAGATGAACCCAATCTAACTCTAGCCCTTGAGAAGCTAATAAAATGACAAACATCTAAGAGAAAAGGCTCTTGATAAATGTGATGAATGAATGATCGGCCAACAGGCGAGCTGACTTTCATGATTGTAAGGAAAGGGATGGGATCACACAGGTGAGAAAGTGGTCCAGTACCTGCAACTCAGTAGGAACCCAGTAAATATCACTTTGTTTTCTCAAGAAACTAATACAGGAATTAAAATGAAGTGTTAATGGACAAGGACAATTCAGTGCAGTGCTTTCGAAATGCAGAGGACTTACTGAAGAACAAATCTTAAATGGTGCATAAAATGATAATAGCAGAAGAACTCTGAATAAAAGTGATGGCAGAGGAAACCCTTTGGACATGATGTCCCTCTGGCCACTTTAACACATCTAGAGAATCCCTAGGACCACTGAAATGCTGGTTTCAAAACCAGTAATTTCACTTATTGCCTAATTCAACAGATCTCTTTTGAGAGTGCCCAAGCCCAAAGTGTTCTGGTCTGCAGGACCTTCCTATGTGAAGCAAGGAGCAATTCACATGATGCAGACATAAAGGAGACCAATTGCAGGACGTCTCTTGAGACCCCATGAGCCTTCTGGCTTTACTAAAAGTAGAAAGCTGTTTCCTCCCTCATCCTTCTTATAGCAAAATGCAAGCCTGGGCCACATCTACCATCAACAGTGTCTCTGTTAAGAGTTTTTGGTTGCCAAGTCAGAGAAAACTCTGGCCAATAGCCATTGAAATCATTGATTGGAAGAATACTAGATAATTTACCATATCTGTGGAAGAAATGATAGGAGTCAGGACAGTTCTAGCTTTTGGACAGTAGACATCAAAGAGAGTTTATTCACACAGGTGCTGCAATGAGATTAATCAAACTCCAAAACCCATCTTTCATGTGTCTCTATTTGAGATGCACCTTCCAGGAGAGAGACTTCAGTGGGCCCAGCATCCAATGAACCGACCTTCCTTTTGTGTGACTGTTGCTATGATCTTTGATACTCAGTTCTCTGCAGCTTTCTAGAACCCCGTCAATGTTCCAAGTCTAGGCCCCAGCTTCTTGCTAATTCTGTCAGCCTCTGGTATTCCTTAGATAAGTTCCCCCCTTTGTTAGGATAACTATAGTCAGGGCCAGTTGCTTACAAACAAAATCCTGACTAATAGAAAGGGGCTTTGTTCAAGGGGTTGTGGAGAGTTAATGTCTCTATCTTTGCAAGACTGGGGACATCACAACATTGGTACAATAGGCTAGAATCTTATCAGTAGATTATGGTTGTAAGCTAAAAACAGTAGAAGTTGTGAACTTAACCTGACTAAAAGCCTCTAAATGGAAGCAAACTTTGGCAAAACCCAAGAGCAAACCTGTAATTTCTGTTATTGGTTTCTGTTGTATATTTGGATCCAACTCTATCTTCTGAGTGAATGATTTTCATTGATTACAATTGTCGTCTTCTTGCCTCTAATTATAAAATCTTGAAATCAAAGCATTGTGGCCTGCAACAAACCCTTTTCCCTCCCAGAATGAGTTTGTCAAAACAACAAACAAAACAGAACTCAATTTGATCATCCCTGGAGGATGGAACTTAGAAGTCCTTTGCCAAAAATATTTTCAGAGCAAGCCTTCAATCAGAAGGTGCCTTTTGTCTTTGGAGACATCAGTAAGCTGACCTTAAGAAAATGTAGCTGTGCTCTCCTAGCCTTAAATGTGTGGGAACCAGACGTATGTCTCCATATGCCAGAATTTTTATTACAGAACTAACCCAAACCCCTCAAAGAACATCATAAATTCACAGTAACATGTCCATTGAGACTTTTACCCAGTGAACATGTGGGAAAATATAAATATTGTCGAGGCCGGTGTTTGCCAAGCAACATCCAAGAGACCATTAGTGACCCAGGCAAGGGCCTCCGTGGCTTTTTCCTCAGTCGGTCCTTGGTTTTCTGCATTTATTGAACTAACTATACATATAGAAAGTTAGCCCCAAGGGAGTCACTTCCTGAGAAAGAACAGAGCCCCACAAATCTAGAAGGTGTCTATCTTAACAATAATGAAAACCATGACCTTGGGGAATCAGAAAAAAGACTGTACTATCTTTGGAAATCATACGCATTCACCCTTAAGGCACTTTACCCTAAAATATACGCCAAGAAATGGCCATCTGATAAATAGCACTGGGGATCTGGCCAATAAACATGAAAAGTTACTCAACCTCCTTAGTCTTCGGGGAAATGCAAATTAAAATCACAGTGGGATAGCACTACACCCACCAGAATGGCTAAAGTTAAAAAGACTAACCATACCACATATTGCAGAGCATGGAGGAACTGTAATTTTCATAAACTGCAGGTGAAAACTTAAATCGCCTTAACAATTTTGGAAAACTGTTAGCATTATCCATTAAAGTTCAACATATAACGCACTCTATGACCTGCAATTTGACTCTTCGGTATATTTTCAACAAATTTATTCACACAAGAAGAAACATGAATGAGAATGTCTTTAGCAATATGATTTGTAATTGCCATAACATGACCTGAAAATTATCAAATGCCCATTAACTACAAAAGATAAATAGATCTATGCAGTTGAAACTATCCAGGAAAGCAAGCGAATAGGCTACAAATGACATACATGAATCTTATGATCCTAATATTGAGTTAAGGAGGCCAGACAAAAGAATGTGTATGATATTATTTCTTTTATATAAAGTTGAAAACCAGGTATGAGCACTATGGTGCTACCATAGCATAGTAGCACTTTGTTAGCTACCTCTGAGTGGCAGTTACTTCTGGGGAGGAAGGAAGAATAGTGATTGGAAAGAGCCAGAGGGGAAACTTCTGGGCTATCCCGTGTTCTAGTCCTTGATGAGTGAGAGTTGAATGAATGCCCTGTGATAACTTACTAAGCTCTACATTTATAGCTGGGACACTTTTCTGTATACAGACACTTCAAAATAAAAGTTCTAGGGGCACCTGGGTGGTTCAGTTGGTTAAGTGACCAACTCTTAATTTCAGCTCAGGTCATCATGTCAGGGTTGGGAGATGGAGCTCTGCCTCCAGCTCTGCGCTCAGTGGTGAGTCTGCTAGGGATTCCCTCTCTCCCTCTGCCCCCCCCCCAACCCTCCCATTCACCGTCTCAAATAAATAAATGAATCATTTTTAAAAGTTCTTAAAAAGATAGTACCGGAGGGACGCCTGGGTGGCTCAGTTGGTTGAGCAGCTGCCTTCGGCTCAGGTCATGATCCCAGAGTCCTGGGATGGAGTCCCGCATTGGGCTCCTTGCTCGGCAGGGAGCCTGCTCCTCTCTCTGTCTCTGCCTGCCTCTCTGCCTACTTGTGTTCTCTCTCTGTCAATAAATAAATAAAATCTTTAAAAAAAAAAAAGATAGTACTGGAAAGCACTGGAATAAGTATATTTCCAAGCTTCATCTGGAAGAGAGGCATAGTGGTTGAACTCGACGATCAGCTCCAGATTTGTGGCTCGCTAGCCTCACTTTCCTCAAATGTAGAATATAGCCTAGGAATTCCTACCTCAGAGGATTGCCTGGGGCTTTCACATGTGCTTTTTCCTCTCCTGTTATCATTTTCCTGGGCCCTTCCTCCAACTCCTTTACCCCAGATAATTCCTACTTGTCTTTAAGATACAAGTGTTGTCATTTGCTTTAGTAGGGTGGTGATTGCTATGCGTTGATGATACCATTGACGATGCTTTCTCTCCACATCACAGTGGCTTTGGTCAGAGTACCTGCTTCCACACAACAGACAGTGATTCACTCTAACCAAAACCAAAAGAAGTTATTGAAAGACGAGTAAGAGGCTCCAGCATTACTGGAAAGGCTGATGAATTTGGAGTAAAGAAAGCAGCAAAAAATGAAATAAATAAAAGAAGCTAAAACTATGTTTCTGAGGGATTTTAATGCAGACAATGCTAACCCCATCACCGCCACCATCAGAGAAATAATGTGCCGTGTCTTCCTTGAGGCAGAACCAACTCAAAATCTAGCAAGGTGTTATCTGATTGGCAAAACTTGTGTCGCACACCCCTAATGTAGCCGCAAGTGCTGCTGGGAAAAAAAAATAGCCAGCATTTTTAGCTTTTAGAATTGGAGGCGGTCTTTGCTCCTTTCAGAGCGATAAGACATTTCTCCATATAGAAAGCAAGTCGAATGCTAAGAGACCGAAATGAATTGCAGAAATTAAACAAACCATGTTTCTTTGTTTGCTTTTCTGACTTCCCCCAAAGGCAGCAATATCTGTGAGGCCAGGAACCACATCCACCTTGTTTATCATTTCATCTTTGCCCTCAGCACAACGCCCAACACAGAGTAGACCCTGAGTAGACGTTGTTGAACAAATGAATAACTAATATAATAGTTATAAAATGTGTAACATAGTACACAGCATACAATATATGCAAGATACGTAAGATAAGGCAGTGGATCCTTTGAAGATAGGGACCATTTCTCATTCTGTTTTGTGTCCTTATTAATGTGTCAAATAGTATGTGCTCAATATTTATTGAATGAATAAGTGAATGAATTCATAAATCTGTGTCAATGCAGTTCATCTCTGGATAGAGTATATCCAAGTTGCTGCTTAGAACAAAGACTAATTAGAGGTAAGCAATGCTCACAGGTTAAGCAATGACCCAGTGAAACAGCAAGGTCCTGGAGGGCAGAGATCAGGTGATGGTCTTCCTACCTCAGTCATTACAAGTCCATTGAAATTCATATGTGTGTGTAATCTGTGAAGCAGACAATATAAGTGCTCTTTTCCCTTCTTCATCTATTTCTCCAGGCTCATATCACTTCCCTTACTTCCATCTGCCTAAACATGTAGGAACAGTATGATTCTTACTATAACATCATCAGAGAGTCTAGATCCCTCTCCAGATAATCCAACTCATAGAACATCAAAATCCCATTTCCATATTGCCTTTTGGGCATTTATGGCTGATGAAAATTAGCAGCATGAGTTCTGGTTTCTGGCAAAGAGTGTTGGTTAATCTTTCCCAGTTGGTTTTGACCAGAATTTTCTTTAAGATATCTTTTTTGCTTGGGAGTACCTAACTCAGTGCTCTCACCAAATCCCAAAGTTTGCCCTAACTACCTATCTTCAGGTGTAGCCTTCACCACTGATCTAGAAACAAATTTGATGCAGGGAGGAAGAAATTCTGTAAGACCTGACTGTGGTCCATGATGATGTATAGTCCCATCAGGATGCAGCCTGATACAATCATTCATCAGGAGAGAGAACGTGGATCAGAGAAAAGCCAACTGAAACTATTACCAGATTGTACCAGCAGGCAATTCAGCTAAATGAGGAGGAACTGAAAAACTCCGGGGGGCTATATTTATTTGCAAACAAACAAAAAAGTTGAAGGACAGTAATTTTTTCTTCAAGGCCAGAATAATTCTGAAGCTGTTTTTCAGGTATAAAGCTAAGTAATAAAGTTTAAAAAAAATAGGTAACTGGGATCTCACAGCATCCGGGATATTTGTTCACCTCTTGAAATACCCGCTAACTGTGATGATCACCAGTAGATGGCAGCATTACCCCCACCATTTTGCTCTTCTGCCAAACTCCAAGGCTATCAACATTCGAAAGTTAACAGTCGCAAATTGCACACCAGCTGCCTAGTTTGTTAGCTCTTGTCACCTTTCTTTTATGATACACTCCTCTTTTAAAAGAGATCTATTTAGCCAATCTATCCTTTAAATGTGTGCATGGTACTAAGATGCATTAGCATTGTGCCAACTTGCTTTTTCTCCCCCTTTCTTTCCATTGCCTTTTCTAGAAGCAAGTCTTTGCATGTCTAATTGTATGGAGACAATTAATTGTTCTATAAAACGTTGCCTCCTCCTATCTTGTATGTATAACCACTTACATACAAATTTACTCACCAAGTACCAAAGCCCTGCTAATGGAATCAGAAAGAATGGGGGGTTTATTTTAAACACCTTGTGGTTCCAATCCTGGCTACATCACTTAACTTCATGGAACCACATTTTGCTGTTGTTTTGTTTTGTTTTTTGGGTATAAAGATGAGATTACTAGAGTTAGTAATATCTGCCTGGCAGGATTATTGTCATACGTATACATGATAATTGAATTAAGCAAACAATGACTGAGCCCTGACGGTGTGCCAGGCACAGGGAGTAAGTAATACATTGTCTTTATCATCAAGAGGATCACAGTCTACAGTGATCGCTGTCCAATACAGTAGCCACTAACCACGTGCAGCTATTTACATTTAAATTAATTAAAATTAAGTAAAATTAAAAATTCAGTTCTTCATGGGCACCAGCCACATTTCATGTGCCTGCCCATATGTGCTAGTAGTCACCGACTGGATATTGCAGGTGTAGAACATTTCCATCACTGCAGAAAGTTCTATCACACAACAGCGGTCTGGAAGGCTAAGCAGACTCACAGAAGGTGATAATCATTTTGAACAGCACTATCGAACCTTAATACACAAAATAGAGAAGTGAAACTGCGGAGCGAAGACCTCTTTCCAATGGTGTCAAAGAAGATGGAGAGAAAGAGAGATGGAGACCACGATGGATACCCTTTTCGTATAAGTCTTTGCATGAAAGATGATGGTCCAGGAGTAGTCGGAGGAGTACCAAGGTGCTTTCAGGAAGACTTGAGGGGAGGAGGAAAGGTCCCTGAAGAGGCAGATCGTGTACGAAGGCTCTAAGGAAGACCAAAAAAGCCACAAATATGCCTGGGGAATTCAAGCTGTTCTGTGTCGTGGAAAGATAAAGACTGAGGGGAAAGGGAGTGAGATAGGAGGAGAGGACACTAAGGAGGGAGCCTTCCCCACTCAGTTTCGAGTGTTTACAGTGAACCCTTCCTACGGCTTAGGTTTCTCTCCCCAGTGTAAGAGAAAGGACTCCGGCCCTTGTTGCTACAGCTGAGATCAGAGCGAGGCAGCGAAGAAAGAAGGAGAGGTTCCTGACTGATTCTTTCCACAACTGCATCCGAGTGGAAAATGAAAGTAACTCCTCTTCCAGTCCTGTACGGCACCTCCCCGAACGAGGCTGCCTTGCTCGCATATTCCTCCGACTGTGAGAACAAGCCGCCACGCATGTCACCGGTAATGCCGCTGCCCCCGTCAGCGCCCGTGGACTTGCCTTCCCCCCAGTGACTGCGGAATGCCTGCCGCCAACGTTAAAACACATTCAGGCCTCTCCTGAGTCCTGAGCTTTGAACCAATCTCCAACTCTTTGTGGTTACCATTCGTAGTTGGCTGGCAAAATGTGACTTCCTGGTTTTAAGATAAAAGACGCGGGGTGGGAGTGGAGAGAAGACTAAAAAATTCTGCTTGACATCAAATGGCTCTTGCAAAATAGGACTTGAACGAGCAAAGCAGAGACGAACCCGAATCACCCTGGTTACATTTCTGAGTTTGCACAGGCGTTTAGAATTTCAGAAGGAGGAGGTTTGGTGGAAATATGTTTGGGGTTTCACTAGCCTCTAGACATTGGGGGAAGACTTGGGGGTAGATGCGGATTTGCAGCACAGAGCTGGGAGAGGAGGGCCATGATCTGGGGAAGGAGGAGACAGAAGAGGAAAAGAAAAAGCCCCGTTGCAATGGATGTTCCAAAAATCACAGAGATGAGGTGGGGCTGGTGGGGGAGGGATTGGCTGAGCTCTTCATACGGTTTTATTTAAGTCTGAATAGAGATAATCAGTTCTGCTGTTTATTTCCATACCAAATTCTCGGGGGGGCAGAACTCTGTCACATTCCTAACGCAGATAATTTTAGCAGCAATCTTTCTGGAATAGAAAATGTGCCAAAGACACTTCCTGCTAAAGAGTTTCCAGGAGAATCCAGAAGAGCCTGTCCTGGACTGCTAGACAGCTTTCCTTCTCCCTCTGGGTGGCCAATTATTCCTGTGACAACACCTCATACTTTTCACGTGACGGTGTTTGACAAAGGAGAACCCGGAGCGGGATAAATGCTCGCCCACTTGACGCTCAGTCTCTCTCTCTTCATCAGCCCAATTAGAAACTTGGGGGAGGGGAGCTGGCACCCGAGAGCACCTCTAAAACCTTGTCTTCATGATGAGGAGGCAATAAGCATGGTTTTTTAAAAGCAGAGGGTTTTGGCATTAGCCACCAAACTATGGAACCCTAGTTGGGCAACTTGGACACGTGACTTTTCTCCATTTCTTCATCCATAATATCTGAAATCTCGTAATGTTGATCTCATAGTGTCTGTTTTGAAATATTGGGAGCTGTGGTCTCTGTCTTGGTGATGTCACACACGGACTGATTAGCATAGTGCAGAGCCTAAGGGGTTTGCTACTCTCTTCTCATCAAGGAATTTATTTTCAGTTTCCTTAAGAACAAATGATGTTTCCAGCCCCCATTTTTTTTAATTGTGCCAAGATCACTTAACATGAGATCTACCTTCTTCACAGGTCTTACTTAAAGTTATAATACAGCATCGTTAACAGGCGTGGCGCAGATCTCTAGAACTTAATCATCTTGCATAACTGAAACTTTAAAACAGTTGACTAACAACTCTCCATTTCCCCTCCCTCGGAAAGCACCATTCTACTCTCTACACTCAACTGCTTTGTGTTTCTCGTATAAATGGCATCATGCAGGGGCACCTGGGTGGCTCATTCGGTTAGGCACCTGCCTTCTGCTCAGGTCACGGTCTTGAGGTCCGAGGATCAAGCCCTGCATTGAGTCCTACATTGAGCTCCCTGCTTAGTGGGCCTGGTCGTCTGGTTCTCCCTCTGTCTTCTCCCCAGCACTCATGCTCTCTTTCTCTCTCTCCAAAATAAATAAATAGAAATCTTTTTTTTTAATGGCATCCTGCAGTATTTTTCCTCTGATTTGCTTATTTCACTTAGCAGAAGGTCCTCAAAGTCCAGCCATGCTATTGCATATGGAAGGGGATCCTTTTTGAAGCCTAAATAATGTACCAGTGTGTGTATCACATTTTCTTTATCCATTTACCCACCAGTGGACATTTAGGTTGTTTCCACATTCTGGCTCTTGTGAATTATGCTGCCATGAGATTGGGAGTACAGATATCTCTTCAAGATGCCAATTTCAATTCTTTGGGGTAAATATCCAGAGGTGGGATGACTGGATCATATGGCAGTTCTATTTTCAACATTTTGAGGCACCTTCATACTGTTTTTCCATACTGGCTACACAGTTTACATTCCTACCGACAGTGTACAAAAGTTTCAGTTACTCGGTATGCTCACTTGTTTTGTGTGTGTGTGTGTGTGTGTGTGTGTGTGTGTGTTTTAACTAGCCTTCCCAACTGGTACAAGGTTATATCTCAGTGTGGCTTTGCTTTGCATTTCCCTAATGATTAGTGATATTGAGCCCATTTCCTTTTGTTTGTTGGCCATCTGTATGTCTTCTTTGTAGAAATGTCTGTTCAATTCATTTGCCCAGTTTTTAATGAGCTTATTTGTTTTTTGATAATGAGTTGAGGTCCTTCTATATTTTGAGTATTAACTCCTTGTCAGATACATCGTTTGCAAATATTTTCTCCAGTCTATAGATTGCTTTTTCACTTTGTTAATTGTTTCCATCAGGCTTTTTAGTTTGATCTATTCTCAGCTGTCTGTTTTTTCTTTTGTTGCCTTTGCTTTTGGTGTCATTTCTGAAAAACCATTGCCAAGGTCAGTGCCATGAAGCTTTTCCCCTATGTTTTCTTCTAGTAGTTGTACAGTTTCAATTCTTATGCTTAAATCTTTAATCCCTTTTTAATTAGTTTTTGTCTATCATGTAAGATTAGGGTCCAATTTCCTTATTTTGCATACGGATATCTGGTTTTTCCATTACCATTTGATGAAGGTATCCAGCCTCAAATTTAAGCTCTTAGGACCTGGGAACTTTCAGGGAGGGAAAGTCTCCCCTCATTGTTAACTTCAAGGTTGACATCTTTGACCTGTAACTTCCTGTTATTAGCCTAGAATCATTCATCAAAATTCTTCTTAAACTTATTTAAAAAAAAAAACCCAAAAAATAAAAATGTAAAAATAAAAAAAAAAAAAACCAAACATCTTTCAACCTATTATCACCTCGTGGGTTCATTTCATACCTGTTTTATCTGACAGGAAATAGAGCATTCTCTTTCATTGGAGTCAGTGTGGTTTTCTTAAGTTGTGAATGGACTTTCCTCAACAGAGAACAGAGGTAAGGCCTTGAGAAAGGGGTTACATATTCACCTTGGCATTGGCTCTGTGTCCCCACAGCCCACCCTTCCAACTTGGAAATGACACAATTGTTATTGGTGTTTATATTCTTTCCTTAATTGGAGCGCTCTTCCCCAGTTCCTCATTTACTTTCCTTTCTCTTGCCCTTGTCCAGAGCAGCACCTCTTCTGCGACAGCATTTTTTGTCTAACTTACAAACTGGGGGGAAATTATGTAGGAGGAGATGTCTACTTCCGTAGATCAGGAGCGAAGCGCTCAGAACACAGGCTGGATATGGCCGTTCCTGCAAACCTAGCCCAGGCTATGTGTTCAGCTTCTTTCCTGTGTTTGGTTGTACCATGCTGAAACCCCCTACAATAATATCTAGCTATGCCCAAAGACGAAAAGAAAAAAAGAATCTGTTAAGAAACTGAATCTTCTTCCCTTTGCACTAAATTTAACAAGAATATTTAACTGCTTACTTAGGACCTTGAAAGCCAAATTGGGAGGATAACAAAGGATTGTCATAACCTCAGGGGCACCTGGGTGGCTCAGGTGGTTAAGTGTCTGCCTTTGACTCAGGTCATGAACCCAGAGTCTCAGGATCGAGTCCCGCGTCATGGTTCCCCCCTCAGTGGGGAGTCTGCTTCTCCCTCTGACCCTCCCCTGTCTCGTGCACACTCTCTCTCAAATAAATAAATAAATACATTCTTAAAAAAAAAAAAACGGATTGTCATAACTTCCATTCTTAAGAAACACTTGAGCTGTCTTCAGAGGTTGACAATTATATGGGGAATCCTCAGGCTTAGAGCAGGGATCTCAAATTCAAGTGTTTATAGGAGTCTAGCATATAATGTAAACGAGGGGAGCAAAAGAATATAAGAAATGATTTTACATAATTCTGTTTCGTTTTTAATTTTACTTTCGACTGCAAGTATACTAATTAAAGACCACTGCCACTAGCTCTAAGTGTTGAATAGTAGGGAGTGATGGGGCCTGTGGAAAACTGAAGAGAGCGTGCATTATTAAAGGTCGCAGTCCCTCCTCATCTCCAAGTGATTGCTGGTCTCCCAGGAAACAGGAAAGGTCTCCCAGGAAAACAGGAGCTCAGTGTTGATGGATGCTTCAATTTTTCGAGAGAAGCCAGAAGTCTCAGACTTTTATGTTAAATCTTCTAATTTTTTAATGTTGGCAAGTGAACTAATCAATGCAGTTAGAAGTCAGGCTATTGGGTTCCCTTATGTAAAAAGTACAAGTAGAACTAGGGGATGCTGGTAGCAGTCTGTTTCTTGATCTTGGGGCTAATGACGTAGGTGTGGTCTTTATGAAAATTCGTAGAGCTGGGCACTTACATATGTACTTTTCTGTGTAGGTTATATTTTAATGATAAGTTTTTAAGTGTGTTGGCAGGTACTTTAATTTTTAGAAGAACTTTAAAACATTATCTGGGCCAACATCATGTAGGCCAAATAATGCCCATCTGTGGGCTGAATTAAGCCCTCAAGGTCACTGTTTATAGTCTTTAATTTAGAGAACTTAGGGGAAAAATTCTAACTTTTCTAGGACTTATTCAAAGGCAGAGGAGGAAGGGAAAGGTCAGACAAGGCTGTGCGGTTCCAGCATGCATAGACCTATTTCCAGGGCATACTACTGTGGCCCAAATACCCACAAGGAGCAGTCCATATCATCCAGGTCACTCCCTGGTCACTCTCACCTGTGAGAGCCTATCTTCATTCGACTTGCCTGTTGGTTCCCCGGTCTACCATTATTGGGGCCTCCAATTCTTGCTTCACCGAGTCTCCTCTTGTGGAAATTCAGATCTCATGTTTCCGCTCATTGAAATGAAAGCAGCACCTTGCAACCTAAGCTTTAGGACAAAATGAAAGTAATTCGAGAGAGCAGAAAATAGACAAGCTTTGAAGTCAGACAAAACAGAGTTCAAAGATGCCCCTGACCCTAACTAGTGAGGATTTGGCCCTGAGTTTTTGTTTTCTCATATAAGTAACACTGATAGGAATTCCTCTTCCCAAAAGGTGAGAAATGTCTAAATAGATGCCTAGCAGAGCAGTGTTTCTCAAACTTTAGTAAGCAGGAGATTTTTCCCAGGAATCTTAGAAAATGCAGATTGACTAGGATTGTGGTGGGATCTGAAATGATGCATTTCTAACAAGTTCCCGAATATGCCAGTGTACCAGTCCCAGAACCACACTTAGAGTAGTAAGGCTATAGAGTGCTCGATCTAGATAAGATAAACAAGCGATACTTAATAGATTCTAGCTCCCCATTCCCACCTTCCATAGAAACATACACTCCCAATGAGGACTTTGAAATGGAAAGTTGGAGGTGCTATATAGGTATGGATGTTGTTTGCTTTGCATGTGATTCCAGTAAGTTCCGAGCCCCTAGTTTCCTTTGTAATGCTGACAAGAAACTCAAAGTCTCCTCCATGCTGATGTTCACAGGGAGAAACGGGGAGTCCTTTCAACCCGAGGTAGTGGTTAACAGGGTTCCTGAATGAGGAAATGAGACAAGAAGAGTTAAATGTGCTCCTCTCTAGGAGACTTCTCTTTGTTTCCTCAAGATGACTTCCAAATTTGCTGGTTTGTTTTTTCATCCAAATGTTTTATTCCATGAATAGCCTAACAATATAAATGTGTTTCCAGTGCATGAATAAACAACATAATAATAAAAAGCACATGACTTTCCCAAGAATTTATCCCTGCAGTTCTGAGTTAACCAAAAGACAGCAACTTTCACTTTGGGGGAAGGGAATGAGGACAAGTTTCAAATGTGCTTAAGAGATTCAGAGAGGAGAAGAAACAGGAAGGAAGGAAAGAAATATTGGCCTGCGTTACTCTTGTAGTCCCCAGAACTGTTTTGGAGGATTGGGGAGGAAAAGGGAAACTATTACAGAAGAGATAAAGTGGCAAGAAAACAGACATCTGGTTTTGTACTGGTTTTAGAGACAGGAAAAAGAATACCTTTTCCCTAGGAATATGAGAAAAAGCGCAAGTTTTGGAATCGAGCACAGTCTGGAACAAACTGGCGTCATCCCTTTTCTCACTGCACAAGCCTGTCTCCTCAGCTGAGTCTAAGTTTCTTCATCTGTAACATAGGGGGACTAATACCTACCCTACTGAATTGTTCTGGGAAGATACTAAAAACCACACATGGGAAGTGGCCTTGCTTAGTGGGCACTTAGCTTAACATAGGTTCAGTAAATGGGTGTTTACCACCTTCCTTCTCTAGGGGACTGAGGCTATTGATGAGAGACCCTGAGACCAGAAAGAACACCATCTCCTAATTCCCCCGACCAACCTAAGTCATCAGGACACTTATTTTGCTAGGCAGATATTCTACTCCAAGATGGAAGACAGTTCATGAGATGTGTCCAAACGAGCACTGCCATCAGTTTTGCTCAATACCTGCTTCGGTCCCCATGGCGAAGCAGCCTCTCCTTCGAGCCCCACTTCGCCCAGCCCTTACCGATGTCCCACCCCACATGCCTCTGACACGGTCAGGGTGCCAGCCTAAGCTCTAGGTTTAATGGAAGCTTTCGGACTCACTAGCTATAGGAACCAGGCATATCACTTAAGTCTGCTTGGTCTCAATTTCTCCATCTGTAAAACAGGGAGACAAGGCATATAAAATGAGGCATTACATCAGCGCTTGATGCATGGAAGGCACTTTGCCATGTTAGTTGTTATTGTTGGTGGTGGTGTTATTTACATTGTTCATGGGTGAGGAAATTGTCATTCTAGGTGAATGAGTGAAAAGGCCAGTCTTTTAAATTTGCCAGTTCTGTGGAGGAAAAAGAGGCCCCAAAATGCAGAGTAAAAGGTGTCTGAGCCAGTAAAAAATGTTTAAATTAGCTGCCCCGAAGCCCGTGGTCTTTGCCCAGCGACAAACCGCTAAGCACCAAGGAAGGCACAGAAAAGGTTAAGGCACAGATGCTGCCTTATATGTGCTTCCAGGGGTCCACGCATCAGGGAATCCTGGATGTAGCAGAGAGCTGTGAATGAAAACAGCAAAGCCCTGCTTGGTTAATTACATGTCAGTGTCAATGGACACATTTCTCTCCAGTTGACTTCTATCCAAGGACTTCCAAGTACCCCCACCTACAAACCCTCAGACTTGTTCTGCTTTAGTAATTAGTTTCTCTCTCCAAATGAAAGATAAGTCACCTGAATAAGGCAAGATGAAACCCCATAAATACCAGAGGTAATTTAATGTATTCTTTGATGTTACTTGATCGTCACATTTGTTCAAGTGATGACTCTGCTCACGATCTAGGTATTTGATGGGTACCTGGATTTGGACTTTCCACCTTCTATTTCAGGGTCTTGGAACTGCAAGACCCTTATCTAATATACTTCTTGCCCATTGTTTCCCTGACCCAGCCCTGGGGGTCTCCTGATTTCAGGTTTGCCTACCTTTGTGGCTTTGACTCCTCACATGATTCCTTGAAACTTGACTCAGTTTCCCCAGCACCTGCCCTTCAAGCTGCATTCACAGTTCATTGTAATAGAAACTCCATATGTGGGGCACATGGGTGGCTCACTGGATTAAAGCCTCTGCCTTCGCTCAGGTCATGATCTCAGGGTCCTGGGATCGAGCCCCTCACAGGGGCTTCCCCCTTTCTCTCTGCCTGCCTCTCTGCCTACTTATGATCTGTCTCTCTCTGTCAAATGAATAAATAAAATCTTTAAAAAAAAAAACAAAAAAAGAAAGAAACTCCATATCTTCTTTAAGGCCAGTGTCCTCTGCCTTAATTAAAAATTTATCTCTGAGTAAGATAACTGCTATAGTGATTCTATGTGCTTATAATCTGACTTTCCTACTATTTAGTGAGAAAGTACTGTACTAAGTGAAAGGGAAGTGATATTAGGTAAAACAGAAGCATGAAGATTAGTGTTTTTTCTTTGTAGTTGAGTACACAGCCCCGTGGCTTAAACTTTCTATCTCACTCTTTTGTTTTCAGCAACTTCCCCTTCTTCCTGACCTCTAAATGAGTATCTTAGGAGCCCACTGAATTTCTCCTGTCCTCTGTCTATATTTACTCCCTAGGTGGTTTCATCCAGTCTCACTTTTAAATACCTCTGTCCACTATGTCTCTCAAATGCATATCTCCACCCCAGACCCCCCC